>OZ010717.1:11193990-11348105 GCA_963932345.1 Ophion ventricosus
GCACGAGCGTCACGGTTCTCTCATCGTTCTCTCCCGGTCGGCGACACGGCGGGCGGGCAGGGAGGGGAAGGGCCGGGGAGTACGCGGAATCGTGCTTTTCCAGAGCTTCCACACATTGACAAGTGTGTGCACCAACTGGCAACACGGTGATGCCGACAAGAAGGGCGTAACCAGTGTGATGCAGGATGGAAAGTGTTGCGGACTGATGCCTCATCTCGACCCAGGGACAGTTCCCATGTATGCGCACGTGAAGCCGCAATATGCTGAATCGATATTGACATGCATGTTGCCGGGCATGGAAGGGAACGATCCACATCAACGGCTATGGCTCGTCGCACTGTCGTGTATGCGTGTCCTCGATGCAGTATTTTCGATGAGACAGGACTGTCCCCGGCACCCTGACGTCTCTCGAGTCTCTTTGCAGCAGCCTTATAATACGTTCTCGTTCGCGGTTGACAGAAGTCAAGAGACTGAAGCACACCAAACTGAACGCCGAACCCAACCTTGATCCCACTTTGCGATTCTTTTATATATGATAAAGGTGGCGAAGCAATGTACGACAAAAGGGTCGTAAATAATGGATCATCCTATCATGAAGGACAGACGACCATTGCGTTTCCTCTCTCGCATGGAAGGTTCGATTCGATTCCCAGGCCAAAAAAACTTTTTTGCTATCTTCGCGTTTACCGATGTGACACACCACATACACGTGACATGGAACGGTGAACGGCACCTTTTTCGCTTTACTTGCGAGTTCGCTGGCCCATTTGCTCGAAGGATCCCAACGCGAGAAATGAGGCTGTGGAGAAAATTTATCTGTGGATTAAGAAGAGCGGCCTCATCCAAATTAATGATACCTAGCTTAGAAGTTTTCTACGAGCAGCGAGTGAGGAGAAAAAGAAAGAGAGAGAGAGAGAGAGAGAGAGAGAGAGAGAGAGAGAGAGAGAGAGAGAGAGAGAGAGAGAGCTCTCGAGTGCAAGAAACGAGGTCTATCGTTTTATACATACATTTGTACATATATATATATGTGTGAGTACACGTATCCACATGTACATATAAAGCGGGGAGAAACCGGTAGAAAAAACATCGGAAGGCTTCGCGAGCATTTTCTCCCGTTCTCTCCATCTTTTTCATTCGCTCTTTTTCCACGTGACTGATGATTCTTGGCAAGGGATGCGAAATTCTCGCGGTGCTGGGGAGCTAAGTCGATTTCGCGACGCTTTTCTCTCCTCTCTCTTTCCGTCCTTCCACCATCCATTTTTACTAACAGGCCTCGTATCCCAAAGATTTTGGCACTGAATCCTAATAAACTTTGCCAGGGCTGGTATGCCTCATCTCATCATCCTAGCACGGCGATTCTCCGCGTTTGCATCGATTCCATCGTTTCATTCCTGCTGCGGCCTCGAAGTAGTGAAGCCAGTTGGGACGATTTTATGCGTCTGGAGTACACGTTACCAATACTCATGTTACGAAGCGTTACCGAAGATTCTGACGTATAGGCTCTCTCCTATTGGCTTCTCGTATCCCATAATCTATGATGATCAGGAACATAGTTTTGAATAGGCAACCCAATAATGAACTGCCGAATTTTGCTACCTCAACTTCGTTCCCATTGATTCTTAATCACAACTTAACCGTTTATATCAACGTGTGTTCTGTCACAAACCATCTAAGTCCTCATAAGATCCCATACTGAAGTTTAATCCTTTTTACCACATTACTACGTTTTTATTAACTCGCTTCCTTGTCTGTCTGTTTGTCTGTTCGGTACAAATGATGCAATAGATTTTAAACTAACTTCCGGATGAGCTAGAGACTTGAAACTTTAAGCATAGCCCAGAACTGGATGACAATGCAATATTAATTCGCTTTCTTGTCTGTCTGATTGTTTGTTTGTCTGTTCGGTACAAATTTCGCAATCGATTTTCAACTAACTTCCAGATCAGTTAGAAACTTGAAACTTTAAGCATAGCTCAGAACTCGGTGACAAAGAAAAAAAAGGAAAGATACATATAAATAAATTAATTAATGATGAAATAAAAACTTTAAAACATTAATTTTACATGCTTCTTTATTTTATATTTCAGCAAAATAACAATTAAACAGATTGTTGGTCGGTGGGTATAATAATTTTCTATTTCAGATATGATTAGGTGAAAAGAAACTGAAATAAACCTGAAATTTTCCACATGTCTCTGTCATAATTTCATCAAGATGTTTAAAATCGTTTGCAAAATTGCACGCACACAAGACTAAAAAGCAGAAAATAATTATTTAAATAAATTTTTTTAGTATTAAAATAATTCATCGTACCCCCATACAGATTTATAACCCCATACGGATTCCTAACCACATACAGATTGTCCTGAAAATTCGTGATTGTGAATTTTTAATAGCTATGAAAATACTTGTGAGATTTCAAACGAAAAACGTGGGGCGCATGCAATAGATAATAAGGAGTATAGGGAGTAGCAGTCGTTGAGAAAACTCACACAACATTCCATATCATTTGCAGTGCAATAAAATTGTTAATGACTTAGGTGAACTACTTATGCATCAATTATCTATTGCATGCGCTCTACGTTTTTCATTTTAAATCTTAAAAATATTTTCATAGCTATTAAAAATTCACAATCACAAATTTTCAGAACAATCTGTATGGGGTTAAGAATCTGTATGGGATTACAAATCTGTATGGGGCTAGGAGAAATTATTTTATACTTTTTGGTCCATTTTAAAAACGTGATATAGTACAAAAAATTTATTTAAATATTTAAATCAATTGTCACACGACCGCTAGAAACCGTTCTATGGGTTTTTAGTGCAATTCATGCAAACTAGATAGCCTTGGTTCCATCAAAATTGGTTTAAAGACCACTTGTCGCGAGATTGCAAGATTCGAGTATGCGTAAAGTTTGCGAAAATGTGCTGTGTGCTGGTGTATCACAAAGTGTGAGTGAAACATGTGGCATGGCTTTGTGCTACACAAGAAAAACAACTGCTTCAAAGCATTCCATACAGCATGAAGGAATGTTATGACACAACGTAACATCTTTGTCGCATTCCATTTATTGCTTTATAACTAGCCCCCTGATTATTTTTTCAAAAAGTAAATAATTCGTGTTATTTATTAAAACCTACCATAAAGCCGATTTTTTTAAATTTTTACGTTGTTGGATTAGAAAGCGTTAAGGATACTCGGACGTGAAGAAATGCCACAAAATCTAATTGTATCCTTGATATGCCTTCCTGATAATGTTGCGAGACATAGCGCACCCATTGAAGATCCACATTCTCAGGGTGCTTGATTGCTGTGGAGATGCATCGTTGGTGCATGGCTTGTGCAGCCAAGCAAGCGAGGGTTTAACTCACGTCACTTAGCGTGTCGAATGTTCTGGATTGAGCCCTTTTGTTTGATAGCAGGCACTACGTATCGGAGATTGATGAGGCAAGTGTAGCATCCAGAGATCCGGCAGCAGCGATTGTGTTCGTGGAAAGTTCTCGTATGTATGTATATATCCGTACATATATATACGTATAGGGCCACATACTCTGAACTGTTAATATCTATCGGATGTTGGCTATCAGCACATCTGGTTGTTTTGAGGCAGGTCTTCAACATTTTTCCAAATCAATCGTTGATTTTGCCAACAGGACCGATCTTGAATATACCTTTATCAAAATATGCTTTCATTCAAAAGTGATATTGAAGACATTATGAACTACTTAAAGTTGAGTATGGGGACAATGGGCTACTATGAAGATGGTCCTGATTGTCGAATGTCTTCAAAATCACTTTCCGCATATGTACGTATATATATATGTCACGTAGGGTTATATACTCTTGGGTGAGCAATGGAGTACAGAGCGCGGTATATGTATAGGATACAAGTACCGACCTAGCTCATGGTACGTAGGTGGCTGATGGCCGAAAGCAGTGGCAGCATCACGGGAAAAGAGATCGAATATAGTCGAGGCTTGGCTAAATGCCAAATCGTTTCGGCGTTACATCAGCTCTCTGTCTTGCTCTCTCTCTCTCTCTCTCTCTCTCTCTCGCTCTCTCTCTCTCTCTCTCTCTCTCTCTCTCTCTCTCTCTCTCTCTCTCTCTCTCTCTCTCTCTCTCTCTCTCTCTCTCTCTCTCTCTCTCTCTCTCTCTTTCTCTATCGTCTCTCGTGCACTCTGACCACGCCGTAATATTTCAATTCGGTATACCGTTATCCCACCATACAGTGACCGCACGTGTCTCGCCCCCGAACTCTACCATGTAAGCTCGCTCTCTCTCTCTCTTTCTCTCGCTTTTCGTTATACAAACAATCCTCGATCAAAAATGAGCAGAGCCGTTCAGTGATTTTTCGTTCGAGAGAGGCAAACGCAGTATCGTCCCGAAAACAAGGAAATGAAACTTATTGGCATGGCAATTGGTCGGGGCTGAATAGCGCGGACGCCGGAAATGAGCTAGGATATTTCGTGACCCTACTCGACGCACATGGCATTTTTGACATTCATGGGGATGCTGAATTCTTTATGTGGTTTTTTTTGCCGTTTTTTCAAGACGTATGACATTTAAAGGCACTGATCACTCTCGGTTCTCGCGTGGTGACACTGGTCATGATTAGGTGACACGAAATACGAATCGATCCATAAGTTTGGCTCTCCCAATGTCTTCCTAATTCTATTGTGAGGTTCGTACGTTTAATGGCTCCACCACAGTCGTTGAGGTTGGAAGTTCAGCACCATCTATTCTAATTAGCCAGGACTATTTCAATTCCAGACAGGCTGACAGAGTTCTCGACATATTGGTCGCTCCCTGCTGAGAAATCTTGAACCTGGGGGAAGGGAGCGGACGGACGTTCTGACGGAAACCCCGAGCGATCTTACGGAGTGACAGTAACTGACAACGTGGAAGATCCGGAGAACTCGCCAGACCCAATAAATGGATATTGCCGTTACTGGGGATCCATCAGCCTTTGACCGAGGAATGTCAAAGAGAACTGATTTTTTTTGTTGACACGGGTAGGGGAAACGTGTACGAGTTGATCCCATGGGGTAAGATGATTATTTTCAATCGCGACGAAACGATTAGCGCTATCTAGTGATATTCTTTGGTAAAACGTAGTGCCGGGTCCTCCCCCCCCTCCCCCCGTGCGTTAGTCAATTCATGATGGCGGTATGAGCAATGCATTTGTTTTGATGGAAAAAGATAAAAATTGTGAACTGTTGATCTAAGATAAAGTTGACTTTAAGGTTAGGTAACTTTTATTGTATACTGTCAGTTGCAATCACTGGTATGTTTATGTTACGGAGCAATAAATGTTACGGAGCAAAACATTCTAGTTTATGTTACGGAGCAATAAATGAAAAATTTGAGTTTAGGGCAAGATGATCCGTAGGGATCATTTTGTACATAAATAACGTACCTACTGTATTTTTGTTAAATATTATGTCGTATCGTATTACATATTATTATATTATGAAATTATTATTATATTATTATTATTATTTCTTATTTTATTATAATTTTATGATAATTATTTATTATTTAGTTAGTATTTATTTTTTGTATTATATTGAATATTATTAAATATCAACTATTAATGTATAATTTATCTCACAAATAATAAATGATATATCTAAGTGATTTAAGGTTGGCTGTAGAAGACTGGTTTAGTTTAATTCTAGTTGGGTGAGATAAAACCTATAATATACCTAAAGGTTATTTAACTTGTAAGCTCAATTTATGTTATATACCTATGATTAATATATATATATATATATATATATAAAGGTGTAAACTCGAGCAATATTTATATATATTTACCTAATTTATCCAAAATGAAAAAAAAATCCCAAAATAGCACCAGGATGACCCAGGGGATCATCTTGTCCATACCAAGGGATCATCTGGGACACCGGGGTGTCCAAGGTGATCCTTATGTAAGGTTAAAAAAAAGGAAATCTTTTTATTGAAACCCAAATAAATTGAATATTTCGTATATGCCAATCCTAACATAGATAAATATGCCAGTAGTAAACGCTTTCAGATCTTAATTATGTTGAATATCTTTGAAATTGAGAGCATTTTCCTTTAAGACGATCATCTCGTACACCTTTCCCCTACGTCCAATACCATTTCAACTTCGTAACTTTCCTGAGCTCAGCTATATTTTCGCGAAAAAAATCAAATATAGGCACCTAATCATTGTCTATAAAAGTCCAGCGCAGACCACGATTCTCCATGGCAAACTATATCAAGTTATTCGGCACAGTTAAATTTCTTTATTTTTACAATAAATAAAATTCACTTCACTTAATTTATCTAGCACAAATTTAAACAATTGTCTAGATTTTTTCCTCGAAAACAACGTGATGTGAGCTATAGGAATTTCTAAGTTCAACTTTTACTGGCCTCACATATGTAAAAAAAGCACCGCAATTGCCGTAGAAACGTACGTCCTGATAATCAAAGCATATTGTATTTCCATGGCTCAACGTAAAAACAAATTATTGAGCATAAACTCCCCGGCGAGAAAGTGAAATAAGAATTGCGAGTGCACATGCCTTGAGGTACGAGTTAATTGTCCGGATTACCGCAGCTCTAAAGGAATTGAGGCCTGTTGAGGTAAGCTCGAAGGTTGTTCGTATGAAAGTTGGAGTGATAGGGGCGATGAAGAGCGAGGGTGGCGAGAGGAGGGGGGGGGGCTGTAGAGAGTGACTAGAAGACCGCGCCCAGTCATTACGAATCGATCTTCTCGAGGAGCTTCCGGCGTATCATCCAAGAGCACCGGAGCACTCTCTCTCTCTCTCTCTCTCTCTTGCTGTCTCTCTTTCTCTCTCTCTTTCGTTCCGCTTTCAACTCTCTTCGCTGCTGCCGCTGTTCCTCTCAGTTCATCGAAAGGTAGATTATACCGTCGAACGAGTGTGTATCGAGTGTGATCGTTGTTGATTGAGAGAGAGAGAGCATCCAGGCTAGTGCTTTTTCTCATTAATACGTCGTATTCATTCCGTGTGAATTATTATCGACGAATTATAATTGAATGAAGACGTATAGAAAATTGAGGAAAAATAATATCCTTCTCTATGTGGCGGGGGAGATAATTGGAACTTCGCGATGGTTATTTCAAATGCAAAGAAAAATCTTACCAATTTTCCATTCGAGTAATTTCATATTTGAATTTTTCACATCTTTGATTGTGCAATTTATTGACTTAAGACAATCATTTGTCAATACTCACGTCGGATATTAATTTTTTTTTGCATTGTCGTTCTCCGAGAAATGCAGTTACAGATACATTATGTTTTTTTTCTCGCCTTGTCAGCTAATTCGGATTAAAAATCCAAACAGTGATAACCAAACATTTAAAATTAAAGCTGTGAACATATTGAATCGCTATTACTAAATATATACAGGGTGAGGCACATAAAGTGTTACAGAGCAATAGCACTCAAACTATTGATCATATCCAAAAATGTTTCAGACAAAAGTTGGAGTGTTCAAGAAGGCCGTCATACTGGACCACCCTATTTTTTTATCGGTGGACGCGCTGAAGCTACGTCAAGGTCAACTCCACTTTTTTAAATGGAACCATGTATTTTTTTTCGCCTGACATTATTACCGATTTTAAGACGAATTCAGCGACCTACAACGCAAGGTCATTCTAGTCACGCAAAGTATGAAAATAGTCGAAAAATTGAAAAATATCGGAATAATCACTTTCAAAGGATCCACTAACCTTGGTTTGGGTCTACCTACAGAAGATGCTCGAAGTGATGACCCTCGACTTGTAAACACTTGTAAACACGCCTGACCACGCCTGACGACATGAAAGAAAGAATACGCCGAGCATGTACCGAAATTACACCACAAATGTTGGCTGAAGTTAGACGGTCTTTTCATCAGCGAATTAACAAGTGCTTACAAGGCGAGGGTCATCACTTCGAGTATCTTCTGTAGGTAGACCCAAACCAAGGTTAGTGGATCCTTTGAAAGTAATTATTCCGATATTTTTCGATTTTTCGACTATTTTCATACTTTGCGTGACTAGAATGACCTTGTGTTCGCTGAATTCGTCTTAAAATCGGTAATAATGTCAGGCGAAAAAAATACATGGTTCCATTTAAAAAAGTGGAGTTGATCTTGACGTAGCTTCAGCGCCTCCACCGATAAAAAAAAATAGGGTGGCCCAGTATGACGGCCTTCTCGAACACTCCAACTTTTGTCTGAAACATTTTTGGATATGATCAATAGTTTGAGTGTTATTGCTCTGTAACACTTTATGTGCCTTACCCTGTATATACATTGAAAATTAAACGTTATTTAATTCATTAAAATGTTATGCGTTAATTAAATTTATTGAATTAATTTAATTAATTAGAAATAAAAAATTGAATACTTTCAAATGTTTTATTAATTCAAAGATTTTTCCATCGCTGTTTTACCGCCCACGCCGTCACATTCAACTATCGTGATGCGCGTATGGCCATACGATACAATCACAAGAGTTTCTCTGTCCAGGAAAGTAACGGATGTTAACGGCTGAGATTAAATTTTAGCCGAATCAAAGAATTTGATCGACAAACCAATGAACGAAAAACAAATGACGTTTGATTGCGATTTTTCTGAGTACACTTTTTTTTTGCGTACGCTTCCGGAGCCTCGCTTCCTATCTGGCACATTTTCTTCGAGCTTCAACTTTGCGGCTGTTTATGCTCGCTCGTGCTTCAAATTCGCTCTTCCGGAAGAACGAGCTTGCGGGGATGTAGAAGTCGAAACTTTTGTTGGCATGTGTATGCGAGGTTCACGCGCGTGTGTGTGTGAGTGTGCATGCGTGTGTGTGTGGGTGTGTGTGTGTGTGTGCCCGCGCGTATAGTAGGAATACTCGTTCTGATAGAGAGGCACGAGCGAGGAGACAATCGGCTGAGATAGCGGCTTAACACGTCGAAAAAGGGCTGAGCTCTCGTCTCATTAACCATGACTTCGTTATCGCAAACGTGAACGTGAAATTTTGTTTTGTTCCTTTTTTTTTACGAAATCGTCGTGCCGTTTCGTATGAGCAAAGAAAACGATAGGTTCTAAATTGTATTGTTGCGTAAAAAAAGATATATTTTTTCTTATCACATGTGTATTTACGTACAGGTGAGTGCAAAAGTTTCGAGCCGACCTCTTTTTCATTCATATTCCATTGAATTACGACAGTGGGGGAAAATAAACGAGTTACGACAACATGTATTCATTGAAATTTGAAAACAATTAATTATATACGTAAATATTGTTCTTAAATATTTGATTGTCTAGCACTTTTTATTTAACGAGTGTGCAAATGTATTAGGCCACATACTATTGCGTGTGGAAAACATAACAAATTTTTTTCGTAATAACAAAACGAGATTCGACCATCTTCACGTGACTGAGTACTTTGTTGGTATGCCCTTAGCAGCGATGACTGCGGCACATCAACGAGGCATCGACGCTATTAATTGTGAGATCCATTCTTGTGGCAAGTTTTTCCACTCATGTTGCAAATGATTCCACAATTCCGTCTTGTTAGAGTGATTTTTTGTACCAATATTATCGTTGAGGTATTGCCATACATGCTCAGTCGAAAATAAGTTCAGTGATTGCGACGGCCAGTCGAGAAGCCGCACTTTTCCTCTTTAAAGAAAATCTTTTACAAAACGGTGAAGCATGTTTGGGGTTGTTATCGTGTTGAGAAACCCAACCACGCGGCATTTTTTTCATTGCAAATGGGAGCAAATGGTTTTGCAATATATTAGTTGTATGACTCAATTTTTACAGATTTTTCAACAAATTTCTTTAATATAAAAAAAATAGAGAACAACGAACTTAATCTTGGAAATATTGTCCATCATTTTCTATGACCTCGCGCCATCTCTCAAGTAACATACGACTGCCGTCGCGAAAGAAACTTGCAGGCTTTCGAGGCGATAAAGTCATCGACGAATTTACGCACATCGTCCAGCGGTTTGAACTGTTTATCCATTAAGGTGTGCTGCATTGACCGAAACAAATGGTAGTCGGATGGGGCCAAGTCTGGGGAATATGCCGCGTGCGGGAGAACTTCCCATCCCAAGTTCAAGAGGGTCTTCTGAGTCGCGCGAGCAACGTGAGGTCGAGCGTTGTCATGCAGCAGTATGACTTGCCTTCTTTCTTGCCCAGTAAATAGCCTTTTCTGATTAAGTTCTTCGCTAAGTTTGTTCAATTGTCAGCTGTAGTGTTCCGCAGTCACCTTCTGATCAATTTCCAGGAGTTCGTAATAAAGCACACGCTTCATGTTCCACCAGATACACAGGAGAACCTTCTTTAAGTGGATATTCTGTTTCGGCGTCGATGGATCTACCCATGACTTTTTACGTTTGGGATTCTCGTGAAAAAATATACTTTTCATCACCCGTCACAATTTTCCACAAGAAGTCCTTTTTTTGTTGCCGGATAAGCAGTGAAAGGCACGTGTTCATACGTTGATCTAGGTTGTGTTCGGTCAATACATGTGGGACGCACCTTCCAAGTTTTTGAATTTTTCCCATTTGGTGCAAGCGCTTGGAAATAGCTGTTTGGGTGACTCCTAACTGAGCTGCAAGCTCTTGTTGCGTTTGCGTTGAGTCTTCATCCAGTAGAGCTTGCGATTCCGCATCTTCAAACTTTCGAGGTTGTCCAGGGCGCGACTGGTCACTAAGATCGAAATCACCACTTCTAAAACGTTTGTACCAATAATGACACGTTTCATAAGATACAACTCCGGCACCAAGAACACTATAAATTGATTCCCGTCCTTTAGAAGCATTTTTGCCTTGTTGGAATTCGTATAAAATGCAGTGTCGAATGTGCTGTTTATCAGTTGCCATCGTAAACTCTGCTATTCTGAGAGGTTATGTAGCTCACGTAGACTTGTCGTTCGGTGTTCTGAAACCTTGCGTCCGATCCTTTCAAAAACACAAAAGACCGTGAAAATATTTCTATTTTAAATATAATTTTAAGCTCGAAGAAAAAATCTGTAAAAATTAAGTCATACACATAATATTTCTGTACGTTGTAGCGTCCATATTGCCGTAAATTTCTACCAGCGGACCAACGCCGTCGTCAGAAAATGCTCTCCAAACTTTAAAGTTCCCACCACCGTGTTTTACGGTAGGAATTTGATACCTTACGTTGAATCTGGTATCTGTTGGACGTTTCACGTACTTCCGACCATCCCTTCCGAATAATTGAAGTTTGGATTCATCGGAAAAAAGCACATTCCACCAATTTGATGGTGTCCAATGCTGATATTTTTTTGCAAAATTCAATCTGGCCTTTTGATTCTTTTTACTGATAAGTGGTTTTTTTTACACCAATGCGTTCTACAGCCTTTAGACGTCGGGATACTGTACTCCAACCAATATCGTCACGATTTCCACTACGTAATTCTCTCGCAATGCCTGCTGGATTTTTTCGTAGATCTATAACGCACTTCCTTTTTATACTTTTGTCAACGTATTCCGTAGTTTTTCGCGGTCTACCACTTCGACTTTTGTCATACGAAGAATTTGGTTATTTATATTTACGAATAATACAATCGATCGTACTTGTTCCCATGGATAAAGTAGTCGCAATATCGCGAGAACTCTTTCCTTCTGAAGAAAGGTTTAACACGATTTCACGGACCTCAATATTCGTGTTTTTCGCCATCGCGGCAGAAAGGATACTGTTTGTTCATTGTCATACATGTTTTGAAACTAGTACGAAAGAAAATGCAAACAGATTGTGCGTACGAAGCCGGGCAAGACAGCGGCACGATACTTTTGCGCACCAACGAAACTCGTTCGACGCTGTAGACAAATAATACGACATACAAAAAAAAATATATCACGCTGAAATGTTCAAGAGAACGATGAAATGTTCATTTCATCGTTCTCTTGAAAATTTGAAATGATTAACGAGTTCAGAAATTCGATATTTTATCACTTCACTCCAAACAAATAGGGTGGTCGGAAAATATGCGCGCCACTGTATATACAGTGGGTAAAAAAGTATTTGCACACCACATGTTTTTCAAATTATCCTGCGAAATGAAATAAAATACTTTGGCATTTTTTTTCGATGAAAAATATAATGTTCGAAAAAAATGTTGGAAAAAAAAAATAAAATGCTTAAGCATTTTTTTTTTTTTTCATAGGATAATTTGAAAAACAGGCGATGTGCAAATACTTTTTTTATCCACTGTATATACGTACACTGCCGACCAAAAGTTTGGATACACTGGTCGAAATTTCTTACCGCATAAGAAGTTAGATAGCGGACTCAAAAATAAAGATAATTGAATTTTCTAAATAACGTTTTAAAGAGGACAAGTTTACGTTTATTTTGCTTTTTAGAGAATTATCTACGATTTTTTTTCGTCCTGGTACGCACTTTTGAACATGGCCATTTTTCGGCTATTTTTTGGCCGTTGAAAATTAATTGCAAAATTTTTTCCTCGGTTTTTCCATGGTAAACTCAAAAAGAATATCAAAACCTACGTTTTTGTTTTTTAGAAAATCTCGTACGATTTTTTTTTCGCCTCAGTATTGCATTTTTAGCTAAAAAATACATGTTTTAGAAAAAAAGGCATCATTGAAAAACTATAGGGTTTCAGAGGAAATGTTAGGAGGGTAAAAAGTAGCATGGGTTCACACTGAAGTAGCTAGAATTTTTTCAGATCTTTTCTCGGACATTTTTTTTACCATTTTTGGTTGGAACCTTGGTGAGTGGAGAGGCTCCACTCGGGAATTATGGGATCTAGAACAATATATTAAGAAAGAAAATTTGTTTAAATTTTTATTTTGAATTAACTACAATATTTTAGAATTAAAAAAAAATCATTTTTATTAAAAAAATTAAAAAAAACATCTAGGAAAATTGTAATTAATTAAAAATGAAAATGTAAATAAATTTCCTTTCTTAATATGTTGTCCTAGACCCCATAATTCCCAAGTGGAGCCTCTGCACTCATCAAAGTTCCAACCAAAAATGGTAAAAAAAATCTGAAAAAATTCTAGCTACTTCAGTGTGAACCCATGCTACTTTTGACCAAATTTCGACTAGTGTATCGAAACTTTTGACCGGTAGTGTATATATATACATATGGGGAAACTTTTGAAGCCATTATATATTATGTTATATAAGTATATCTGTAATGTTGACTTTCACTCCATCTGGCTGTGACAAAAACGTCCCTCAAAGTGTTTTAAACAAACAGTTGATTTTTGGAAAGGGGATGGTCCTTGACTTGATATAAAAATCTTTACATTTGTCTAGATTACTATGAGGACGGTCCTCGAAGTCGAATATCTTCAAAAACACCCTTTTCCATAGAAGGTGTCTCATTAAAAGTGTTGCAAGCTGTATCTCGGAAAGTACGCATTGCATTAAAAAATCTTTGTTTGGTGCTGAGCGAGAACGAGGACTTTTATTTTGACCTAAGGTGCAACTGTCAAGCTCATGTGAACGTCAAATCCAAAATTGCAACCTGGACACCCATTTTTCACTGATATATTCCTATAGCTCACCTCCAGAGCATTTCAGAATGCTGAGAACACGTATTTTTTGAGCTGTAAGGTTTGAAAATAATTTATGAAAAAAATAAATTCAGTATTTCAAAAGATCTTGAGGTGAACAATAATAAAGCAAAATACAAAATGTTGGCCTGCGTAAACTTTTTTGTAATTGACCTTAACATGGCTTTGACAGTTACAGGCACTGTCGAAGTGAAAGCTCTGTTTTTTAGCTCGCTCAGAACTGAGCAACCTTTATTTCGAACGTTTTTTACAAACAATTATTTAAAACTCTTCGGGAGCAACTTACGACACTTCCAATCGGACACCCAATATAGATGTGTTTATATGGAGGTTGCTTGGCGATTTCTCGGCATCTTGGTTTTCCCACGGCTAAGGTAGGTCGCCACGATCATAAATATACAGCGAATCTATGGGGGAGTAACATATCGAAGCCTCGAGGGCTTTAGGACGAACTTGATAGTGTACTCACGAATATACACTTCGCTGGTCAAGTACTTTCTTTATGTATGTACATACAAGTACGCGAGGGAGACTTTGCTGTCCCTTGACCCAGGGCACCTTTCGTCTTATCCTCTATTTCGCGGTACGCTGGGCACCCAACAACTATTTTTATTCTCCAGGGAAAAAATTCGAGCTAAAAAATTGCCGCGGAAAAATCCATGGATTTGGTGCAGCGGAATTTGAACATTTTCTTTCAGAATCGTGCAATTCTTGGAATATACTTTCTGACATAGTCGAGTTCATGGTACACGTGCGATTTTTTTCTTTTGAGTGTTAATCACTTGCTATAGGAAGAACACACCAACCCGTTCAGCAATTTTCGTAGGTATCCAATTGGATTCTTATACTGGTCCCCACAAATTTTTTTAGGGATACCTAAATTCCGATCAGATCCCGATAGGGATATGATACGGATTCCCTAGAAGGGGTATCCTCATCGGAATCCAGACGGCGCCCACTACGTAGCACACGGCGGAGACGTGATGGCAAGAATTTGAAATACGTATTAAATACATTTTTCTTAATGCCCCACACCACGGTTCGTGCGCGGTACAACGGTGTATTTTTCGTAATTATTTTCAAGCAAACGATTAATGGAATTTTTAAAATTAATACTTATAGTCAATATATACTTATAGAAGACTGTATACAAATTTTTGTACTCGTATCTAAAGCATAGTTTGCGGTGTACCCCGCTTCCAAGAGGACACTCCGACGAAATTGCTGCTCGGCGTTTGACAGCGATTAAGCCATACGGTTCATCTGAAAAATAAAATAAAAATATATTTAGAAAGTAGACATATAGGTTTACAGCATCACATAGTGGAATTTCGATATCTAAAAAAAAATAGCGGACCAGCGAATTTTATTTCCGATTTTCATGGAAAATTTTCATCGTTCATAAAAAAAAAATAGAAGGGGGCCCTTTATGAAAAAATCCCTACGTAGTGCCTGGATTTTCGAACAGTTTAAGACTTGGCGCATGCAAATCGGGTGAATAGTTTTTTTAATATGTTGTCAACCAGGTTGAAAAACGTAATTTCGAGAAAAACGCGTTCAAAGTTTTGCTGAAGGATAATTCAACATACAAACTAAATTTTTTATTTGTCTCTTTTTTTTTGTTTCTCACCGTCAGTCAGCTATTCCTGGACCATACAACAACTCCTCAGCATCCAGAGACTCGTCATTTTTTTCATGTTTTGCACGCAGACGACCCTCATGCGTGCTTTTTTCGGCTTCGTGCTCGGCTTTGTATATTCGCTTCTCGTCGATGTTTTGACAATATTGGTAGAGTGTTTCACCAATTTTTATGTTTAATATCTCCAATACATTTATGTCAATATGACCATTGTTAAAAAGTATTGAAGCAATATTAGCGGCAGTTTCAACGGTGGGTCTGCCGCTCCACGATGTCTTTGGCGCAAATTTCCATATAACAGAGTTCAAACATTCATTGTTATTCTGGTGAAAAGCGCCTAAACATCGTTGAAGAAGCTCGTCTTTACTAAGGTCCACGTATATCGGTCCTGACCGCACATCTGCCGCTCGGCGCGGTCGTGCGCTTCGAACGGTTTCACATAAAATGCTGTATCTCCGCCAATTTTACAAATTTATTTAAAAAATTTGCTGAGAGCATTCTTAACAAATGTATCTTTCAGAAAGTGAAAAAAAAATTTACCGTGGTGTGGGGCCTTAAGAAACTAGATACATATTTTCTTAGTTCGAACGATCTCCATTTAATTTAAATATAATTACTTAGAATAAATAACCTATATCACTTTTCTCCAGGAAATATAAGTCTTTTAAGGTCTATATATTGTTTTTTTTCGAAATTTTTTATTAAATGTAAAGAATTTTGTTCGAAATTCTGTTATCAAAATATATAAGTTTTGATGGTTATACTGTAGCACCAATGTTTACCTAATCGTTTTCAGATCCTTGAATAAATGATTTCAGAAAACGTTCAGTGTCTCCAGCTGATACGGATCTGTATCTTCTGGTGATTTCTACATTCATCCCCGTGATCCGATTCGATATCGAACTAGATCTTGTTCTAGAAGTTCGGGCTTCTAGCCTGGATCCAATGCAAAGTTTGTATTTGTATTCTGACTAAAGTCCTTAATAGTTCCGGATTAGAATGCTGGCTGGAATCCGACTTGCGAGCGTTACATTTCGCTCCCGGATCCGATCCGAAGTCCGACTGGATGCTGATTGAGAAACCAGGATCCTAGTCCGAATCCCACTGTATCCATGACAATATTTCTGCATGGGCACTTCCTGATAGAGATCCAATGGGGCATTGCATTGGATCCCTATACTACAACGCTACCCGCGTGTATTGAATTCCAATCGGGATTTCCCATTGGAATCCAATGTACGAATCCAATTTGAATCCTTAAGATTCTCACATTGTCGAACAGAATGCGATACGAACCTGGTAAGAATTCTCAAACGACGTTCATCGGGGAACAGTACAGAATCCAATGGGATCGTAATCAGGACTCCCTATGAGTGTTCTCCCTAATGAATCCCTATAGAGACCTGAGTGCATCTTGGTATTTCCTAACAATTTGTGCACGGGATCACGAAAGGATTTTTTTTGGGAGATCCAACAAACACCGGTTAATAATTAAAAATAAAAAATTCTGACACGACGTCAATTAGAAAATAGCTCAGAATCCAATTTGATTCCAATGTGAACTCCGTACGTGCAGCCGTCCAACAAATTTCTGCACGGGAATGAAGCAAAGATAAAGTGCAAAGTGCTTAATTGAAGTGTCGAAAGTTTAATAGCTATGAATTCTCTTTGGATCCACGAGTAATTATGGCATAAAGGACTTGGAAGTTCAGAGTCTCGTAAATTCTCCCCTTTATTAATATTTATTACGTGGTCTCTGACTTCGACCTGCAAGGTAAACTCGTCACAATTTTGTAACTACTCTGAAGCACCGGAGATTAAAATGAAATGAATAATCTCGTTGAGTGTTCCATTCGCATCAGTGACAAATAAAAAAATTCAAATCCATCCAGAAAAATTCCTTATCTGTCCTAATCTGGAAGAACAATTCCCAAACAATTTTACTTATTTGCGCGTAACTCCTACAAGTCAATGATTCGTGAACTTTCTGTCTACTCCCTCATCAATGTCGAGGGAAAAAATACCAACGTCACCATTCGCAAATGGTGTTCTCATAATCTAGAAAGTAAGTACACTCCGGAGAATTTCGACGAACTAAGATTCGGATTTCGAATGGAGATCTATCCGGTGAGGTCTTGGACCAAGAGGAGAAAATATATTCACCTAGCTATGAATGTAAACGGACGGTCAGTTTTCGGAGCAGGGAAGGGAGGGTTCGAGGGCTTGACGACATGGAAGAGATATCGTAGGTGGAGTAACAAGAAAGTAGGTAGTAGGTCGTAGGTGGGAAGTAGAAAGTTTCGAGGCTATGAACGCAAGTTGGAGTTCAGATCTTGGACTGCCTATATATACCTGTATAATATTATGTGTGTGTGGGTGTACGCGTAGTACAGCCTGAGCCGAAAGTTTTTACACCCACCCCCTCTCCTTATAAGACATTTATAAATATATCAATAATTAGGAGGTTTCTCCTTTTTGTTTATGATTACGAAAATTAATTTCAATCTGACAAACAATTCGAATGATTAATACCTTTGACTACTATTGTTATATCGAATAGTAAATCGGAAAAGAGGCTCGTCGAGTTTCTTATACGAAAAGGTACCTTCTCCTTTTATCGGTATATGCAACTTTTGTACAGCGATCTCTCATAGTATGCACACTATTCAACGAACGGCCTTTGGCCTCCTTCCAAAAGAAGCTTTTCTCTCCTTTTTCTTTCTCCTCTTTATTTCGTTCTCCTCGCTTTTTCGCTTTCTTTCTTTCTCTACGTATGGACCGAAATGGAAAGACTTTACGATCGTCTTGCGCGAGATTCAACGACGAAATGTGGGGCATGAAAGAAGCCGGAGAAACGGCCGGCGCAATCGGGCGGGCCGTTGCAATCGAGCAAGATTTTCGTGACAACGCGTACGAAAAGACTAACGTACGAGAGAAAGAGAGAGAGAGAGATGGGAAGAGAAATAAAGAGAGAAAAACAGAAAGAGAGAGAGAGAGAGACAGAGAGAGAAAGAGAGAGAGAGGAAGAGGGAAAGAGAGAGAGTGATTGAGAGAGAGAGAGAGAGAGGGGGGGGGGGGGGGGGGGAGAGAGAGAGAGAGAGAGAGAAACCAGGGTGAGGAAAACGGAAGCCCGGCTGTTGTCAGACAACTTCGATGGTCAGCACGGCATTTCGGAAGAGAAAAGGATCAGCAGAAACAGAAGAACTTATTCAGCTGCATCATCTTTTTCTCTAACCCTCTCTCTCTCTCTCTCTCTCTCTCTTTCTCTATCTCCTCCTGAATTTAATCCATAAGATATCGGAGTCCATTGGCAGTTCTTGCACGTCATCGATATATCGCGATACCACTGCAATTTCGAAAAGAAATTACGGCAAAGAATTTGAAGCATATCGGGATAGAGCGAACTTGTCCTGGGTGACAAAACCAACATTCCGTGCAGTTATGGAGCGTTGACACGTGTTGAGGTGAGACCAATAAAATAAATGGTATGAAGACATTATATACCTTCATGTATATTTATTTTCTTCGATTTATCCCTCTCTCTCTCTCTCATTCTATCTCTCCCTCTTTCTCCCTCTTTGCCGCTTCCCCTCAATCTCTTGGCCCCTTCCCACGTAACGCGGGTTAGCAAGAAGACGAAGAGGAAGACAAAGACTGTACTTTTTCGATAATCGGAATCCACTTCCGGCACTGGCCCGAATCCAAAGTCTTCCTCCCTCTATCTATCTCTCCCATCCAGAGGAAGATTTCTCTCTTCCTAGCTCTCTCTCTTTTTATGGCGGTAAATCAAAGCTGAAAGCTCTGCGTCGATCCAACGAGTTCGAGACGCATATAGGTACGGCTCAAACCTTTTGGAATATCGCAATGCCGACGAAGTGAACGTCGAAAGATCAATGGATCCACCTACATATATTCACCTACCTACATACACTCGTACAAGAGACCGAAACATTTTTTGTGTAGCATGGTATTAAATTTTTTACATGTTCGAGCACGTAAAATTTTATTGCGGTTTGAATTCACGAAATATATATTTTTTTGGTCCAGGACGATAATTCAAAAAGTAAAACGTGGTAGCATTCGAATCAACTTATTAAGGGCAAAACTTTTGTGTGGGAGAAGTAAGATGGTTTTCCCTACAAGTATATATAAAGTTAAAAGCCGTTTGCAGTTTGAACGCGTTTCCAAAACAAATTTTGTTTTTGCCTGTCCGTTAACAGTAGGCTTAGATTGTTTTCATTTTGTCGATCAAGGTACACCGACGGTTATTTAAAAATAGTTTTAAGGGATAACACCACTGTAACGGCCTAAAAAAACGCTGTTTTTACGATTTTTTTTTGGTTGGAAGGAAAGGCGATACGAAAATACAATTCAAGGAAGTTATTGAATGTGTATTCAAGTATATTACAAAAAAATTTTATCCAAAAATATTTAAAAATAGCGACGCTGGAGCCATTCTCTGGAGCCATGACGAATTCAAGGCGCACCGCGGCACGCAGCATAACTGATGCAATTTTTGACTTGGAACAAAAAACAAAAATTCTCCGTTATCTATATCGTTAAAGCTAGAGAACGACGTATGGGATTTTAAAAATATTGATTTTTGTAAAATTGGCGAGCAATCAAACAGAAGGTGTCTTTTTTCGCAAAAAAAGGCAATCATTTGTTGATAAAAAATGTTTAAATTAACTTATCAAAAATCCCGTACGTGGTTCTCTTCCAAATGTTATTTTAAAGATATTGTCAAAAATTCAAATCAAAAGAATGAAAATTGTTCGAGTTATGCTGCGTGCCGTTTTGAAAAATGACATTTTGAGAAAAACGCGTTTAAAGTTTTGATATGTGTTTTACATATGAAGAAATGAAAAATAAAGATAAAGACGTGTTCGTCCCATATTCTAAAGGGTTCAAAGTATTTTTTGAGTTCATAAAATAAAAAAAATTTTTTTGGCCAAATTTACAGTGGTGTTATCCCTTAACTGATTCGTTTCGTAAGAACTAGTTTTTGCTAGTGAAAACTATAAATTACTGATTAATAAATTTGAATGTTAGTTAAAACTCGTCTTAAGTAAAAAAAACCAACATGAATTTTGTTTTTGATTTCCCGTTAACCCTGGGTTTAGTAAAGACCGTTGATTATGTTCATGTAGTCGAACAAAATACACCAATGGTTATTCAGAAACGGTTTTAACTAATTCGTTTTCTTAGAACTAGGTTTTCGTAAGTGCACTGAGAGAAATGTATGGTATCTTCAACCATATTTTAACCATACTTTATATTACTTTGCGGGGACAACAATACTTTATAGTCATGGTTACTGCCCAAAACATAGTACTGCTTATTGATATTTCAGCAGGTGCGTAAATTATAAAAATACGTTGATTGTTCAATACTAGATAATATCGTAGGTTTTCATAAATGGATATTTCCTTACACTATTGCAAAAAAAAACTCCTGTAACATCCTAATAATGAACAGGATTAAAATAGGTATGCATTGATAAAAATGTTGCTTATGATTTGCAACGATGTCTGTAGTGATTCTTATCATATTGTATGATACGTCTACAAAATGTAAAGAATATTTAATAAATCCAAACTAAATAAAAAATATTCAATCAAAAGTACTACCTCAATGATTTTTATCATAATTCGTCATTCCCTGACCTGCTGTAATGATTTCTTTCGAAGAAAATATTTCGCCTATACATGGAATCGAACCTACAATCTATCTATCTTGTGCCTATATACTACGCACGCTGTCACTACACTATCGGATGCCAATATTTTTATAATCGTAGATATGGCATAACAGACAACAGTAATTTCGGCTGCAATTCCGCATAGCTCCGATATAGGTGAAACTTTGCACAGATCCTCTTTGTAATAATATATGTCACTGCTTAAATCGATTTTTGGCCCATCGTGATAGTTTTCGAAATTGCGAATTTTGAAAACTGAGAAATTAATGTGCGTATATATATATATATCGATCATAGTGTGCTAATGTTATCTCCACTTTATTGATACAATCTGCAAATGATTTACGTCTTCGCTATAAGTAAAGATGACTATAATTTTTTTTCGTAAGATCTTGTAACAAATTATATCCGACAACTGTTAATGTTAACCATATAAATAGTACAAACTTGCGCTGAGATAAACGTGCATGGTATTTATAAAAAACAACGCCCATGGTAAAAGAGGTTGTAGTTGAATGACCTATAGTTTACTGACACCACAATCATAATATGGTTAACACAACTATTAACGTATATCATAATATGGACACAACTATAAGCGTATATCTACACATGCCATTTTGGTGGTGTGCTTGACTATCTAGTATCCCCGAAATAACTATTAGCTATTGTGAAAGACTTTATAATAATGATATGGTTAAATCAGAGCTATCACAAAATCGGCACACAAATACGAATGCTATGTATAGAATGGGAGAAGTTTATCCAGAACAAAACTTAACGTACGGTATACGGTACTAGTATTTGTGTGCCGATCTTGTGATAGTACTGAATTAACCATATCCATATCGTAAAGCCTTCTACAATAGTTTATAGTAATTTCGAGAATGCTAGATAGTCAAAGGCGCCACCAAAGTCGTATATATATACTATTCGCTTATAGTTGTGTTAACCATATTATGATTACGGTGACAATAAACTACAGGGAATTTGACTATACCCTCTTTTACCATGCGCGTTTGTTCTAAATACCATACACTTTTCTCTCAGTGTAAGAAAACATAGTAAACCTAGGAAACCTAGGTTTTATGATAGAATATATACAAGAAAAATATATTATTATTAATAATAGTAATTGCAATTAATTATGAATAAATAATTTGCAATTAATTAATAGCAATTGCAAATAAGCTTACGGTGTGCTACTGAACATGGATTCGAGAACCTACGACCTACCTATCTAAACTACGCACGCTGCCACTATGCTACCGGGTACTTATGTTATTTTGATCGTAGATTTGGCATAACAGATAAAGGTAATTCCAGCTGCAATTCCGAATAGCCGTTACCTCCGATATAGGTAAAATTTTGCACCGATCATCTTTTTGATAATATGTGTCACTGCTTAAATGGATTTTTGGCGCAAGGCAATAGTTTTCGAAATATCGAATTTCAAAAACTGATAAATTAATGCGCTAATATATCTATATCGATCATAGCGTGCTACCGCTGTCTCTACTTTATTGACATGTTCCACAAATGATTTACATCTTCACTATAAGATTACCATAATTTTGTTCGTATAGTCACTTTTTTTAAGATCTTGTAAGAATTTATACTCAACAAGTGTTAATGTTAACCATATAAATAGTACAAGCTTGCACTGAGAAAAATGTCCATAGTATTTATAAAAAAACGCCCATGGTATTTAGAACTGGGCATAGTTAAATTCCCTATAGTTTATTGACACCGCAATCATAATATGCTTAAGGAGAAATAAAAGTGCTTCTTAAATTTTTGATAAAATTTTGACGATTCAGTTAAAAAACGGTTTAACCGATCCATTTAACAATTCACAGGATCTTTGGGCATGTATTGAGCTAAAAAAAACCTGGAAACATTGGTCATTTTTGCAACATTTACAAAGTTCTGGTGGAATTTACAAAAATGCAGAAAAAGTCATTTTTTGTACTTTTTCAAATCAGTATTGAGCTTAAAAAAATATTTTTCTCTAAAATACCAAAAGAAACTTATAGAGAAGTTATTCCAATTGCCGAAACCCACCTTTCATTTGCTGTACGATCATTAGTTCATCAGATATCGATGATCAAAGAAAAAAGCTGACTTTCCATTCAATCGGCGATATCTCAGCGACAAATGGTCGTACCGAGAGCGAAAAAATAACAAATTTAAGCTAAAGAATCAGGCTATTAGACCTGAGCATTGGTTCAGCCAGGAATTTTTTTAGCTCATGGACGATGTTGAAAAAAAAAATTCGAAAATGTATGACTCGTGTCATTTCTTATGACAAAAAAAATTGTTAAATTTTTCTGCTCCTATAATTGTTTTGCTGAGTGTATCTGAAATCGATAACATTGATATAGTATCATTCTTGCCGAAACTTACGATGAAAATGAATATGTTGAATTCTCATTTGATATTAATTTTGCAGAATTGTAGGTTAAGAGATGTTCTTAATGAATTTAGATTACCTAGGTAGACAAAAGTATGTTTGATTTTGAAAAGTAAAGGTGTAATATTTGTTCGATCGAAGTAACCCCAAAATAATAAAAATCGTTGTAACTTTCGATCCCGTTGATCGTTTTTTTTTCTTCTTTAGGAAAAATGCTCCTTCTTTTTTTTATTTTACTTTATTTACTTTACTTTATTTGCTTTATTTTACTTCCGATTCTCATTAATAAAAAGATCGGTATCAAAGTAACCCCACTCTCAGTATAACTTTGATCACGACTAATTATTTTTTTTCTCATTTGCTTTTAAATATTCTAAGTTGTAATTTGGAAGATTAAAAGACTAATAAGTGTTGATTTTCCTATTTTAAACAATATTTTTCACGATATTATTTGAAGAGATATATTGATTTTCATTTCAAAATTGATCAAAGTAACCCCCATCTACGGTATCTGGTTGTCGTTTTTCATTTCAGATCACCCTGCGTGCCAGAACCACCTATACTGATTGGTCATGCAGCCATGGTGGCACTTTGTTTAAATAATAACTTCATTGTTTATCAATATTTTTCAATAAAAAACACTCAAGTATGACTGGACTGTGTATCAATTGTGTGCAAAAGGCCGACCTCCCCTTCCGCTGGGAGTATTGGTATGGAGCAATACTTCCAGCCGAAAAAATATGGAAAATCGACCTGTATTTTTGGGTGCCGAGCTAATGCAGACCCGTTAACGAGTGAGTAATCGTTCACAGAGAGCTGTTTCTTTTGTCCGCGGTCTCTGTTTTTTTTTTCCAACGTTCAGTTTATCCGTGAGAACGAACTTGTTGGTTTAGCTGTCGAGAACTATGGGGGGAAAAGTTCTACTGCGGTTCAAGCACACTGATATCCGGCAAGGATTTCTTTTGCCGCGCCAAGGTTTCGGTACGAGTTTAACTTAAGGAGAAAAGGGGCTCCCGAAGACACACTTGAGAGGAGACTGCGTGACCAGTGGGAGGTTTTTGGCCACAGTGTCCGGGTACACGTTAACGTTTTCTGCCGTAAATACAACATATATATATATATAAACACGTGGGGGGGGGGGGGGGGCGGGGGGGGGTGTTTGTGTAGATGTTATATGTCGGAAGGTTGTGGACTCTCGGGGATAGATTAATTACACCCGGACAGGTCAGTGTTTAACTTTCAAGCCACAACTTAGTCCGCCAGAACTACCGCTCCCGCGTATATATATATATATATATATATGTGTGTATATTTATATAATATATATAAGATACACAACACGTCATAGATATATCTTACTCCAATAGAGGCTCAACCGATTAAAATAGTACCATAAAGGGAAATATGAAAAGTAATGTATACACACACACACACACACACAAACACACATATTTATGCATACATTATTTCGTATATTTCCTTTAATCGTACCATTTTATATACAGGGTGTCCGATGGCAGATTTCAAACTTTAAAAATTCGTAAAAAAATGAATAAACAAAGTAATTCAAAAATATTTATTAAAATGAAAAGAAATCAAAAGCGGATTTCAATTTTTGAAAATAACATTGTTTAAATGACGACCTTCAAGACGCAAGCACTCTTCTAATCTATGTCGCATATTTTCAAAAACGCGCCCACAGAGATCGCTCGAAATCCTCGAAAGTTCAGTACGGATATTTTCTTTCAGCTGAGTTGTGGTGGCAGGTTGGGTTTTGGTAAACGACACCCTTAAGGTAGCCCCACAAAAAACAGTCACAAGAACTCAGGTCAGGTGATCGTGCTGGCCTGGCGATGTCACCGAATCGAGAGATCGTTTTTCCAGGGAACAATTTTTTCACAGTATTCATGGACGCTTGAGAAGTGTGCGCAGTGGCGCCATCTTGTCGAAACCAGCTGCTTCCGTTGAAGAGAGGACTGTTGCGAACTTCTTCCGTAAAAAAGTTGTTGATCATCTCACAATATCTCTCGGAGTTGACCGTCACCGTCTGGCCACGATTATTTTCAAAAAATTAGGGCCCGATGATTGCGTTACCCGAAATAGCGCACCAAACAGTGACCTTTTCAATATGCAGTGGCTGCTCATGGACTTCTCTTGGATTTTGGAGACTCCAGTAACGAAAAGTTTGCTTGTTGACATAACCTCCAAGATGGAAATGTGCCTCGTCGCTATAAAAAATGTTTCTTAGTCGTGTTTCGGTGGAAAAAGTCTCCAGCATCTTTTGAGCATAAGCTATTCTTATTGGGTAGGCACTGTCGTTGAATTTTTGAATTATTTGGATTTTATACGGATGAAATTTTATTTTTTTCTTCATAATTTCATGCAGTGTCGATTTTGGAATACCCAAAACAGACGAACGCACTCTCAATGACATTCGTGGATTTTCTAAAACAGAATCACTCACACGTTGGATGTTTTCCGGAGTTGATACAGAGGCTGCTTGATTTTGGTGATGCCTATTTACAGCCAAGCCTAAAGCTTTAAATCTTGCTACCCAACTTTGAATCAAATTTATCGATGGCGCGTCACTTATTCGGCGAATGTTGTAGCGGTTACAGAATTTACGCCGCGCCAAAGTAAACGAAAAACGACTAGTTAAATACGCCTCCACAGCGAAAGCACGTTGCTCTCCAGACCAACGCTCTATGGCGACTAAAAAATCCGCAACGCACGCGACCTCAGCTACCCGCCCCGCACCCCTCTTGCACCTAGCGTTTTAAAGTTATGATCATTTAAAGTTTGAAATCTGCCATTGGACACCCTGTATTATTATATATTATACATATACGTATTGAATAATATACCCTTATTAGTTTAGCTATCAATCTTTGAAACCCAAACCTACTTAGTGGATCCTTTGAAAGTGATTATTCCGATATTTTTCGATTTTTCAACTATTATCATACTTTGCGTGACTAGAATGACCTTGTGTTGTAGGTCGCTGAATTCGTCTTAAAATCGGTAATAATGTCATGGAAAAAAAATACATGGTTCCATTTAAAAAAGTGGAGTTGACCTTAACGTAGCTTCAGCGCCTCCACCGATAAAAAAATAGGGTGGTCCAGGATGACGGCCTTCTCGAAAACTGAAACTTTTGTCTAAAACATTTTTGGATATGATCAATAGTTTGAGTGCTATTGCTCTGTAACACTTTATGTGCCTCTCCCTGTATATGGTTTGCAGCCTAGTCTGTGCCATATTGCTAACCTTCCTCTTATGGAGGATCGACAGGACCGATTGGATTCTGATTTTTCTTAAACCTAAATAAAAGTTTAACTTCAAAGTTTCTATATGTTGCACTGTGATGGACCGGTTTCAAGAAGAAAAAAAAACAAGAAAATGTAATGTTATTCAATATCTCTAGCTGATACACTTACTGCGCTTATGGACGATAAAAACCCAGCTAGTTCCGCGATTAATTATAGAAAAAAAATGTGTTAAATTATCGAATTTTTTTTTGCTTCTCGCTATCGTTAGGGAGGAACCCAAACTTTGAAGATGAACCTTCACGGGGCTTCTATGAAGAAAAAATCGGTATGTTTTAATATTCATTGGTAGAACGGCGCTCGACCCTCCTTGTGTTCTTGCATGTTCCTTGCACCCGTGAGTCCGATGGAAGCTTCTGATACATCTATACATATATAGAAAACTAGCTCCGGGCTGATACCGCTAGTCCCGGTGCGCCACCCCCACCTGCCGACGAGATTTATAGTACCTTCTGTCAAGAACCAGCCGGCGAAGAGTGTGTGTGTGTGTGTGTGTGTGTGTGTGTCAGAGAGAGAGAGAGAGAGAGAGAGAGAGAGAGAGAGAGAGAGAGAGAGAGAGAGAGAGAGGGAGAGAGAGAGAGAGAGCAGGAGATTAGTCTCTGGCTCTCGCTTTTCTCTTTCCCTCGCAGATACGGCGTAAGTAATTAGGGGAGCGTTAACCAAAGCAGCAACTCCAAAGCTTTTCCCTCTCGCCGGTTTATTCTCATGAGCGCTGACCTCTGGCGCGCAAATCTGCTCGGACCTTCGCGCACAGTTTAGGTTTGTTATGCCCTCGTACGTCCTAAAGTTGTGCGGAAGTCTCAACGGTGGTGAACGACGAATATAAGCGCGAAGCGGCGAGTCACGATTAATCACGTCCGGTTTGTCGTTAACGTTCCCCATATATCGGTAAGTCAGGCTGCGCTTCTTACGACCCGTAAACTATAAAACTCGTTTTTACGGCGAACGAAACTTGAATTGTTGCGAATCGCTGAAACTTCTCGTTTAGCTTTTTTATTTTATTATTTTCAACAGGAGAGAAATTTCTTTCCTCCTTCAATGTTTCGAATAAATAGTATCCCTCGCAGTCAAATCGATCGATCATATTTCACGAGCAATAAGTAATACGAACTGACGCAATAAGCTTCCACTTTCTTTTTTTTTTCTCTTTCCTTTTTTTTCATCGAGTCTAGCTTTTTTGCTAGTTTTTTTTTACGCGCACGAGCGCGGATGAAAAATTCTCGGGTCCACGTCGATCTTGCCGTTCAACCGTGCAAGGAGAAACAGCGAATTTATCTCGAGTTCGTTTCGCATTGCGATCGTCTGGGCTCGCCGAGCAGCAGATTATGAACGCACGGGTTACTTTGACTTTGACCGATATACGCGTATCATAGTCGCGACTCGAAAGTTTCCAACTTTTTCGAGCACCGGGGGAACTAGGGTAGACGAGATTTTTCTCTTTTCTAGAAATCGGACTGCTCCGCGCGCGCCCTACCAATTTGTCACCATCGGCGGGCGGCACCGAGCCAGAAACGAAGCGATGTATACGTATATAGAAAGCTTATTTTCAACGCGTATGTATTGGGACGTTGAATAAGTTCTCGCTCTTTCCGACAGATGGAGTTACCAGAATTGCGTGCGTGCTTAAGATGGAACGTATCTATAAAAAAAAGTACTATAAGCAAACTTGAAATTCAGTGTATGTCATTTCGCCGAAGTGTAAACAATTTTTTTTCATCGTGTTAAACATATCAAATAACGTGCCAAAAAAAATAGTGTTTACGGGGAATTTTACTGGACGACTTTATTTTTAAAAAAAACTGCAGCTGAAGCACACAGTATTTTTATTGAGACTCACGGCGACCATGCTCTGTCGAAAACAGCATGCAGGGATTGGTTTAGACGATTGAAAAATAATGATTTTGATGTTGAAGATAAAGAACGCTCGGGCATGCCGAAAAAGTTTGAAGACGAAACAGTGGAGGCATTGCTTCATGAACAATCATGTCAGACGCTAGCTGAACTTGCAGCATCATTAGGAGTTGATCACACAATAGTTTCGAAGTGTTTGAAAGCATTAGGAATGATTCAAAAGCAAGGACATTGGGTACCGTACGAGTTGAAGCTGAGAGACGTAGCACGGCGTCTTTTTACGTCTGAACAGCTGCTTCAACGACAGAAAAGGAAAGGTTTTTGCATCGTATCGTGACTGGTGATGAAAAATGGATGCACTATGATAACCCTAAGCGTAGAAAATCATTGTGTAAGCCCGGCCATGCATCAACATTGTCGGCAATGCCGAATATCCATGATTCCAAGCTTCTGCTCTGCATTTGGTCGGATCAGCTGGGTGTAGTTTATTATAAACTACTCAAAACGAACAAAACCATCACGGGAGATCGCTATCGACTACAATTAATGCCTTTGAGTCGAGCATTGAAGGAAAAGCGGGTGATATAAGGGCAGAGACACGGCAAAGTGATTTTGCAGCACGACAACGCTCGGCCACATGTTGCAAAACCAGTAAAAACCTACTTGAAAACGCTTAAATATGAAGGAACCAAACCGCCGTATTCGCCAGACATTGCCCCTTCCAATTATCACTTATTCCGATCGCCGGCACATGGCCTGGCTGAACAGCACTTCCATTCTTATGAAGATGCCAAAAAATGGGCCGACTCTTAGATAGCCTAAAAAAATGTGTCATTTTTCTGACGTGGAATTAAAATGCTGCCAGAAAGATCGGAAAAGTAGTGGCTAACGATGGACAATACTGTCAGTGACATGTTTACTAATTTTTTTAAATAAAGCAACAATTTTCACGAAAAATCAGCGAGAACTTATTCAACGTCCTAATATAATATTTATACTTAATATGTTTATTTATTGTTATTTATATTTAATATGTTTATTTGATATTATTTATATTCAATATATTAATATATAATATTTACGTAATGTTGGCTATTACCATAACTGGTTTTTTTTAAGCCGATCCTTCAAATTTTCGTAAACAAGTGGTCGGTTTGAAAAATAAAACGGATTTTGAATACGCGACCTCTATACGAATATGCCGTCACTTATCTACAGGTGATTTTCAAGACATTGAGTTTTATATAATGTCGAGCATCGATACAATAAGCTATTATAGTAGCCTATTTTCTACCTACTGAGGTAGTTCTCCAAGGCCTTCGAAATCGTCTACATATATTGGATCTATGCACAATTTCGTAGCAAAATTCCAACAGATGTCGTTCGTAATTGTTTCTCCACTCGCACATACGGCAACCATATGAAGTGTCATATATTAAGAGAAAGCTGAAACTGTGCCGACATTTTAAAGAAGTATCCATCGAGATCCCCGACTAATAGGAAGTTTAATTATATTTTGAACATGGAAGAAAAAAACGTGTATTTTCCATGCATTTCGCTTTTTTATTTCCGAAAACGCAAAAAAAAAAACGCGTCGCAAACTCACAAAAAGATATGCGCCGTGTACGGAGAGAATGCCGTAAGCGAAAGTTTGTGTCAGAAGTGGTTTGCGAAATTTCGTTGTGGAGATTTGGATCTCTAAGATGCTCCTCGCTCCAGTTGGTCAGTCGCTACTGACGTCGATACAATCGACTCCGACCGGCATTCGACGACTACAGAGATCGGACGTAACAACATTCGCCAATCAACTGTTTCGAGACACTTCCAGGTACCTTGGGATGGTAAATAAGCTTGATGTTTTGGTGCCGCACGAACTGAGTGAAAAGAATTTAATGGACCGAATTTCAGCCACGGTCTTACATACAGGTCTGGAAACTCCAGTGGTGAGGGCACGTTCGCTTAATGATGAGGCTCTGCGTCGCGATCCGCGGCCGCGAGATACTTGACGATAGATAGGTATGCTGTGCAACGAAGACAGAGCACAAAACAGTAACATTCTCCCTATGTTTCTACCGTATGTAACGCATGCGCTGTAATCCCTAACTCCATTACTCGTATTTATTCCGTGTTTTGAATTTATATTAAACAATATTTAAATAATATTTACTTTACGAGCGAAGAAAGCACAAGTACATGTTCTACAAAAAATGATGATCGAAGCTCGGAGAGGCTGCTCAGACGGCCGCAAAGACTGGATTACATCTCCGAAGAAGATCATGCTCTGTATCTGGTGGGATTTGAAGGGAATCGTCTATCATGAGCTGTTACCAGCTAATAAAACGATGGATTCGATTAAGTAATACTCACAACTGGCCAAATTAAAGCGAGCAATCGATCAGAAGCGGCTCCACATATGGCGAGCAAAGAGGGTGTACTGTTTCACCGGCCAGAGCTAGACCTCACGTTTCAATGACCCGGCAAAAGTTATTGCGGCTTGGGTGAGATGTTTTGGTGGACCTACCGTATAGTCCGGACTTTGCATCCTCAGGCTATCACTTGTTCCGGTTACAGAACAATTTGAATAATAAAACCTTCAGCTTCCTAGGCATCCTTGGATTACTTCTTTGCCCTAAGGTCGGAGAACTTCTATGAAAGAGGGATAATGAAGCTCGTGGAGAGATGGCACAAAGTCATTGAACAAAATGGAACATATTTAGTTGATTAAAAACGCTTTGTTTGGTAAATATTTTCCATTTGATATTTACTCGATTTTCGCCAAAAAATTTTGCATAGACTCAATACAATTCATGTTGGATATAAATTAATAAATATAAATGAATGAATGAATAGATATAATTCATAAATAGATATAAATATTCACTGAAATGAAATTCATAAGAAATAAAATGAAATACACTGAAAAGAAATTCATAAAATGAGCCTAATCGTAATTTAAATCATCTTCGTCATAATGTAATCAGTGAAAATAGAGAAAAAAAAATTTACTTGAAAGAAGCTTTGAAGAAAAAGTAAAAAAGGAACAGGCAAAATTCTACCAATCAATATTACAAATTGACGTAACTTCCCTACGCTTTTTCATTTCTACACAACAAACTCCACAATTTCTTCGTCTACGCTCCATTTTTATTTTCCGCTGACAATTATTTTTCGAAGTAGCCCATCTCTCATAGCCGTAATACGTCCGACCTACACCATCTGCGAGTATACGGATATCCTGGTTGCACACGTACATACATCCGTATTCTTACGAATGTGCGTACAGTCATATGTGCTGAAAAATATACAACGAGCCTCGAAGGTTCGAGTTGACGGAGCGTTTGTCGAGAACGTTCGTTCGTCGAAGCTTTCTTGGACGCGTTTCAACAATCGCGTATCGTTCGCTCGTTTGCTTTTGCCCTCACTCATCTCTGTCATCGTCGACGTCGTTTCGATTTTCGTCTCTGTTGCTCCTCGAGATGGAAGTCAAATTTGCATACGCGTTCGCAGCACAGATGGACCCGATCTTTTTTGAATATTGCCGTCCAGAATGGCATGAGTGACGACAGCAAACACGTGAAACTTTCTTCAAAGTATTTTTCATAAAACGAAGAATCTTGTATACTAAAGTAATATGTATATGTCATCGTTGAAACCCGTTTTTAGTTTAAACGCGTTTCACCTCGTAAAAATTAGTTCTGTCTTAACAACTTCGTTGAAACTAGTTTTTCCTAGTGAAAATTAGAATTTACTGATAAATAAAGTTGAATGTTAGTCGGAGCTAGTTATAGTTATAACTACACTGAGAGAAAAGTGTATAGTATTTACAAAAAACGCGCATGGTAAAAGAGAGTATAGTCGAATTCCCTATAGTTTATTGTCACCGCAATCATAATATGATTAACACAACTATAAGCGAAAAGTATACGTAGACATGCGACTTTGGTGGCGTGTTTGCCTATCTAGTATCTCCGAAATTACTATACACTATTGTAAAAGGCTTTACAATATCGATATGGTTAATTCAGCTATATCAGAAAATCGGCGCACAAATACTAATGCTGCACTGAGAGCAAAGTACATGGTATTTATGAAAGACGCCCACGCCAAAAGAGGGGTTAGTAAAATCCCGTATAGTTTATTGGCACCGTAATTATAATATGGTTAACACAACTATAAGCGAAAAGTATATCTAAACATGCAACTTTGGTGGCGTGCTCGACTATCTATTATCCCCGAAATAACTACTAATTATTGTAAAAATATTAACTGAATTAACTATATCGATATTGTAAAGCCTTTCACAGTAGTCAATAGATATTTCGGGGATACTAGATAATCAAACACACAACCAAAACGGCATGATTAGATAGACGCTTATAGTTGAGTTAAACGTGAATTGATGATGGTTATGATGAAAAAAAAAATTTCGTTATTTTTCTCATAAATTTGCATTAACATGATATCTCAAAACAAAAAAATTTCAAGGTTTTGAAAAAAAACTCCGTTATTTTTCTTACAATTTCTCATGAACTATTCATCAAATGTAAAAAAAAAAAAATTACAAAATTTTGATTTTTTTAAATTCTATTTTACAATGTGTAGGAAATTTTATGAAATCATCATCTATGCAGTGTTGACGCGATTTTTTGTTTGCATGCCTTTATTGTCGAGTTAAAATTAATTGCATTAAATTAAGTTGATACCTCCGAGCGAATCTTCATACACCTTTTTACACGCATCGCTATACGATTTTTCAATCACTTTTTCGAAAGCTCTCTTTTTTTTCAAAACTATTAAATTTTGTCATTAAATAAAACAGTTTTTTTCAAAACAACGCATTTTTCTGTTGAAAAAAAACGCTCTAATTTTTCCGATTTTTTTTTCTACCCAATCATGGTGCGACGGCATTTGTCCGAACCTCAAGTCGCTCGGCTGGTGACGCAGCACACAGACCTACACACACACATACACACACACAAGAAGTGTAAATCCGATCATGCAACCTCCACGCGGTACTGTTTGGGTAATGCTAATGCTAGCGGTAAAAAATTGGTTAAAAAAGATTTTTTTTCAAAATTTTGATTTTTTTTTTTACATTTGATGAATAGTTAATGCGAAATTGTAATAAAAATAAAAAAGTTTTTTTTTCTTCAAAATGTTGAACAAAATTTTGAATTTTTTTTTCGAGATTTGATGAGTAGTTAATGCAAAATTGTGAGAAAATTAAGGAATTTTTTTTTTCACCCTAATCATCATCAATCGACGTTTAAGGAGCAATAAAAGTGCTCCTTCAATTTTAGATAAAACTTTGATGATTCGGGTAAAAAAATCGGTTTAACCGATCCACTAAAACAATTATAGGGTCTTTGGACATAAATTGAGCTCAAAAAAACCTGGAAACATTCGTCATTTTCGCAATATTTGTAAAGTTGTAGTGGATTTTCCACAACGGCAGAAAAAGTCATTTTTTGTAATTTTCCAAATCAATATTGAGCTTAAAAAAATTTTCTCTAAAATACCAAAAGGAACTTATAGAGTTATTCAAGTTTCCGAAAACCACCTTCCGTTCACTGTACGATCATATTAGATCGTGAAATATCGATGATAAAAAAAAGCGGACTTTTCAATCAATCGGCAATATGTCAGCGACAAATGGTCGTACAGAGAGCAAAAAAATACTAAATTGAAGCTAAAGAATCAGCTAAAAGACACAAGCATTGATTCAGCCAGTAAAATTTTTTTTTAGCCCACGGACAATTTTGAAAACAAAAAAAAATCGAAATTTTTTTTCTCGCTCTATTTCTTATGACAGCACCTAGCATGATCTTCAAAAAAAAAAATTCTCCGCGAGATTCATAAACTAGAGAATTCAAATTTTAAAATCCTTTTTTTTTCTCTCGATACGACCATTTTTCACGAAGTTACGGCGTTTCAAAGATCACTGAAAAAATTGTGAAATTTTTCTGCTCCTTTGACTTTTTTTTGGTGAATGTATATCTCCTTTAATTCACTTGAATCTTGTCTTACGTCCAGCTGATTTGAAACCTTCCACTAGTGACGGGTCAAATTCCATTACTTGGCAAACGTAGTTGTACGTTTTTTTGCTACGACTGAGAATGCTGAGAATACTCCGAGACTAGCAATAAAGATAATACGTGTGGTGAAACTGATCAATGTTCAATGTTACCCCGTCGAAGCGATCGAAGACTCCCCACCAAAACAACTGCCGCTCATAAAATATGTTTTTGAGGATATGCCACAGAAGAAAGCATAATGGTGTAGTTTAATAAACATCTGACAAGGTGATTTTTACCAAAAATATGTCATCGTAACACTCAACTTGTTATTTTTGAAGTTATTCGAGCATAAACAATAGTTTAAATACATTACTTAAGTTTTTTAATATTTTCACGGTTAATTAAACCCGTTCGTTCGTGCTGCGTCTGAGTGATGACATAAAGAGACATTCAGGCTTGTCAACCGTAAAAAAAAGGCTGTCGGTCGCCTTCAGGAACTTCGTAATTTGAATTAAAAAATAAAACAAAGTTCTTATCAAAGTAACCCCGAGCCACGGCACTTTTGTTACAATTTTGACTATTTGTTATTAACTAATGGGTAAATATATTTTTTAAAGTCATTCCATCACTCGTTGGAGAATGTTATAAATTATGCTTTGCCCGAATTTGAAGGGAATCGAACGAATAGATTTTGAGATTAGACATACACCGTTTCAAGAAAAATGCAGAAGAAACAAGGGTAAATCGCAGCGGGACGCAGTTCGCCATAGCGCAGTGGGCGATCTGACCCTTCACATAAATCGTCGTAACTCGTTTAATTTTCTCGTACTTTTACACAATCTTTGTTGCAAATTAAACTTGAGACCATAGGCTATAAGACTATGCAATAAAAAAGTCCGTAAAATCGTTAGAAGCGAGGAAAGGTGAAGTGACGCTAGAAAGCTGACGAGGAAAAGCTCGCAAACCTAAAGATTATTTCGGAACGATCTACCGATAAATCCAAAAGGGTTGGAGATTGAAAATAAAGAACGTCGACAGCAATAAAGTAATTTATAGTTTTTTTTACTCCATTGACTATTCTGGCTCTTCGATTTTCAACGATTTAAGAAATTGACGTCCAATATTCGAGGGAAGAGGGGAGGACACTTTAGGCTGCACTGCCTCGGTACTTAGACCCGGGGTGTAGAGTTCTAGGGGTGGAAACGTAAATCTCGCATCCCTTGAGTATCGTCAGGTAGCTCGAAAGCGCTTCGGGTCACCGCTTTCTCATTCATATACATGCGTACGTACACAAATACACCTACATACAAATATATATATATATTTATATATGCATATATTTGTATATATAAAGCCGAGGGCACCGAGCTTGAGATAGATGGAGAGGGAGCAAATGTCAATTGTATCGCGTTCCAAACGATATGTTACCTTGAACATTTACCCTACACCTTCTTGTATGTATACACTATATATTGCATCTTCAATGAATTCCGAACTACATAGGTTGGCTTTGCATAACATTAATGGGAAAATTGGTGTGTGGAACATGTGGCAGTCATTGAGCATGGGTATTATTCGTTTACGCTGAATGGGGAAACACCCTGGCAAGGGAACGAACACATTGAAAAACAGGCACTCGAGTATTTGTTGTCAAAACAATAATTCGAGAATGGTTGCAGAATTATTAAAAAAAAAAAAAAAACTCGGCGTATCAACTACTTTTTTTATTGGTGCTTGATTAAAATTTGGATTATAATGTCATATGGTTGTTGCGCAATTTGAATATGCGGTATAAAAATATTTTATTCATTAATTAATGGGGAAATCATTTTTTATAAAATGTTTACTAGGAAAATGATTTTTTTAAATAAATTGTTCACAAGGAAAATCATTTGGGGTTAAAAGTTAGGTTAGATTAGCGAAGTGCGGGCAGGGAGTGATAGGAAAGGGTTCAATTGGAAAAGGTAATACGTAAAAGCCCGCAAGGGTATATGTTGGAACACAGAAAAAATATACTCAAATTATTAAATAGTTGAATAATTAAATAATTAAATAATCAAATAAGTACTGTTCTATTAATTGTTTACTAGGAAAATCATTTTTTATAAATTGGTTACCAGGATAAAAATAAATAAATTGGTTACTAGGATTAAAGAAACAAATTTCTTACTAGGAAAATCATTTTTTATAAGTTGTTTACTGGGAAAATCATTTTTCACAAACAGATTACGATGAAAATAACTTTTTATATAACGAAAATGATATTTCATTAATTGTTTACGAGAAAAAAAATTTTCCATAAAGAGTTTACCATGAAAATAAGTTTTTATAACGTGTTTACTCCAAAAACGATTTGTGTATATTGTTTACTATGCAAATCAATTTTTAAATAATTTTTACATAATTTTGGCAATGCAAGCTAGTTAAGGAGGCTCATCCGAGTAGACGGCGGAATAAATAGGTGAATTTTGGGAATTATTATTTCATAAACAGTTTGTCCGATTTAATCCAAGTTTGTTTTATTCGAAAGTATGAATATTGAGGTATATTGACAACAGAATTTGTAAATATATATTCATTGGGAGCAGGTTGTCGTGGGCGGCGTTCAACATATTCCTCGCTGGCACGGTTTGCGGTCTCCATGATATTGCATGCAGTCCCTTGATCTGAAACAAATATTTCGATAAGATTCTCACAATGTAATGTATAAATCCGTTCGCATCGTAGGTTTTTTTGAAAAAAAACATTTTTTTCACAAAATGGCGCCTGATTGAAATTTACATTCATTTTTCAACCTAAATTACCGATCATTGTGGTTCGCTAAAAAAAAATATAATTGAGGAAAAAAATTCTACAATGCGGAAGGCTTTCTAAATCACATTTTTAGAATTTTTTCGAAATTATTGTTTCAAATCAACGGACTTTATGCAATCATAGGGACCGCAATATATATTTATACAAAATTTTGTCAATATACCTCAATATTTACAATTAAAATAAAATCTACAGATATTATACAAAGTGGAACTATTTCATGGTATCGAAAATATAATTAGACTTTTCGGGTGATAAAAAAGGTATATGCAAATAATATGAGTTGCTCTCTTTCTCTCTCTCTCTCACTCTCTAACTCTCTAACTCTCTACCTCTCTTACTTTCTCACTCTCGCGGTCTCTCATACATATTCTCACATTCTCACTCTCTCACTATCCATCCATCCACCCATCAAGTCCAAACAAACCCAAACAAACCGAAACAAACCTGAATAAACTTAAGCCCAAACAAACATAAACCCAAGCAAACTTAAACCCAAACAAACCCAAACGAACCCAACCCAAATTTAAACCCAAACAAACAAACCCAAACAGTCAAACCCAGACAAACAAATAAACCCAAACAAAAAAACTTAAACCCAAACAAACAAACCCAAAGCCAAAAACAAACCCCAACCTAAACCTACCAACATTGTAATGTACACACCAAAATTAAAACTTACAACTTGTAACCACAAATGACTCTACATGTAATGCAGCATTTTTCAATAAATCAGAGACATTCAGCATGTCAAAGCTCGCTCCACTCTGCTACAACACAGCGGCAGTTGAGTGGGGGTAGCGTTAGTTTCGTGTGACATCTCGCTAAATCACACCCCCTATATACATCTTTAAAAGCATTTTCAATGCTAAAACAAACTTGGATGAAATCGGACAAATAGTTTTTGAGATAATTCCAAAAATTCACTTTTTTTGCCGTCTACTCGAAGGTGCCCCCTTAATACACAAATTAAAATATTATGGAGTTTTCATCATCGATGCAGTTTTTTCCAAGGGAAGAAATATTCAATCTGCATCGAAGCATTTTTTAATCGACGATTTCGTTACTCCTTATATTTATGTCTTAAGTTGTTCGCACATTTCGATTTTTTTTCATCGCCCCCGCGTTCAAAAAAATTTAATTCACCGGTCCCCAGCTAGTGGAGGATCATAAATCAATCCGTATTACGTCTACGTGCGATACAGGTACTATTTCCGTTTTCCCTAACGGTTGTAGCCTCGTTATTCCGATATGCATCGCAGAAGGCCAGCATTAACGAGAAATAAAGCTAGACCGAGGCACAACGGAGGTTCAAGCACACGGGGTCGCAACAGCAGCGCGTGCATTCTACCGATAAACGATTGATCGTATACAGAGCGCGGGGCATGATGAGTCAGCACACCTGGTTGATCGTAAGGAGAGCGCCTTTTCGGAAGATGCAAGAGGAGCGAGGCTGTAAAATGAGAGACATCACGCCCCTTCATCTTTGTCCCGATGTCGACGGGTGATGTCGTAGAAGCGTGAAATGTGGAGGGCATGTTGACTTTATTATGTAGGCACCATTTAAGAAGGGATTTTTCGCAATTCACCCCCTAAGGGGAAAAAAGGGTGACAAAGTTTGTATGGAAATGTACAAAAGTCTGGTCTGATTAATTCAAAATTTGGTATTCGTGCTTTTTGACAAAATTAATGAAATACGTATTTCAGCGTTTTTAGAAATTCAACCCCTAAGGGGAGAAAGGGAGTGGCAAAGTTTGTATGGAAAATAAAAATTCCGGTCAAATTTACTTGCAACTTGGTATAACTGCTCCTAGACACAATTAATGAAATTTCAGTGTTTTTGGGAAATTCAATCCTTAAGACGAAAAGGGGGTAGCAAAGTTTGTATGGTAAAAGATAAAAAAGTTCTGTGACTGACTGACTGACTGACATATAAATAACGCATTGCCTAAACCGCCGAAGATAGAAACATGAAATTTGGAATATATGTTCCTAACAACCCTGGAAAAAATATACAACCGGGCCAGCATTTGCTCACCACTGCCCCAACAGTACTTAGCGCTCGGCCGAGGATTGGCGGCATCATCGGTGGAAGATTGCCCCGAAGCTGAAATGATAGCTACGGTCCAGAGGCTGATTGCCAGCCACTGGCCGACATAGGGCTAAGGTACGAGCCCAGTTTAACATTCATCGCTAGCACAGCGCTAGTACCGCTTTGGGCCCGATGTCGGCTCCATAATTGCCGTGTACACATGCACACACGCACAGGCGCGCGCGCGCGTGTGTGTTGTGTATGTGAATGTAGGTGTATACCGGCACAGTCCGGGCGCTGGTGGCCAGCGTTGGGCCAACGTCGGCTTCCGATACGAGCCCAGCATTATTACTTTTACGGCTGGCCCTGCTCTGGTACAGATCTTTGCCTGGCATCAGTTGAAAAAATACCCCCTTTATTAGTAATATATGTATACAGGGTGAGGCACATAAAGTGTTACATAGCAATAGCACTCAAACTATTGATCATATCCAAAAATGTTTCAGACAAAAGTTTCAGTGTTTGAGAAGGCCGTCATACTGGACCACCCTATTTTTTTATCGGTGGCGGCGCTGAAGCTGCGTCAAGGTCAACTCCACTTTTTTTAAATGGAACCATGTATTTTTTTTCGCCTGATATTATTACCGATTTTAAGACGAATTCAGCGAACACAAGGTCATTCTAGTCACGCAAAGTATGAAAGTAGTCGAAAAATCGAAAAATATCGGAATAATCACTTTCAAAGGATCCAATAACTTTGGTTTGGGTCTACCACAGAAGATGCTCGAAGTGATGACCCTCGACTTCTAAGCACTTGTTAATTCGCTGATGAAAAGACCGTCTAACTTCAGCCAACATTTGTGGTGTAATTTCGGTACATGCTCGTCGTATTCTTTCTTTCATGTCGTCAGGCGTGGTCAGGCGTGTTTACAAGTGTTTACAAGTCGAGGGTCATCACTTCGAGCATCTTCTGTAGGTAGACCCAAACCAAGGTTAGTGGATCCTTTGAAAGTGATTATTCCGATATTTTTCGATTTTTCGACTATTTTCATACTTTGCATGACTAGAATGACCTTGTGTTGTAGGTCGCTGAATTCGTCTTAAAATCGGTAATAATGTCAGGCGAAAAAAAATACATGGTTCCATTAAAAAAAGTGGAGTTGACCTTGACGTAGCTTCAGCGCCTCCACCGATAAAAAATAGGGTGGTCCAGTATGACGGCCTTCTCGAACACTGAAACTTTTGTCTGAAACATTATTGGATATGATCAATAGTTTGAGTGCTATTGCTCTGTAACACTTTATGTGCCTCACCCTGTATATAACATATTACAATAAAATATTCCAATGATATATAAGATGAACATGTAATAAAGTATTGGAAAGTCATATTATTTTAACGTATTATCATATTGTTTATTAATCAATTACATTTACGACACCGAATAATAATAAAAATCGAAAAGTAAATTCTATTTTCAAGGGTCTCTATGAACAATAGTACAATTTCTTTCGTTCTTCTCTACAATATTTTTAATAGCAATTGGTATGTAATTATATACAATTTACATCAATTTGTAATTCCGTTAGAAATATTAAATGTGCAAGACTTTTCAAATCTGTACTATAGGCGCTAGAAATTTAATCATAAACATTCTATTATTAAAGTTATTAATACGCTTACACGTAAAAGTTAATAGTAGTTACTCGTGACGCAAAACATCTGAAGGCAAATACTTGACAACAATATTGATTGATTGAAGCAACGAAATTACAGTACAAACGACTGGAAAAAATTAAATTACGACGAAAGTCACTAAATTATAAAAAAAAATCGTTCTTTTTCTATTCTTTCCCATGTTGATTACGAAGGATACGATTTTTGTCAACTTCAACATTTTTGATAACCATATTGCAGTACAAACAACCGGAAAACAATGAAAGTATTAAGAAGAATTTGATTATCAAAAATGTCGTTTTTTTTATGTAGTTGGTCCATTTTGGAATCCACGAAAATGTTTATAGACTTTGAAATAATGAAATCGATTAAAAGTGAACTTTACATACTTTATATTATCGCAGGTATCGTTTTATGCCTTATGACTGACGAACACTAATAGAAATTATATTATGGCGCATATTAATCACTAGTTCACTCGCGAGCTTTCCGATGAATGCGGCTAATATCGTACGACGGCAGCACCAGCAGCAGAATAGTACATTGCGCCTAAACTGGGCGCACGTTGGCGTAGTTCTGGGACCCAACGTTATGCGTGTCCGCGCACCACGCAAGCCCATGTTGACAAGCACTACATACATAGCGATGTGCATGTTCAGTATAACACAAATAAAAATGTCACAATCACATACGAATAAATACAAAGAAAACACCTGTCTAAAGCACACGACGGGCACATACATTTTTCCAAAGAACAGATTGTTTTTCATCCTAATTATCTCGTCCTAGTCTCTTACGCTTTTCCTTTTTCGTTGTCTCCTGAGTTCGAGAGAAAATTTCGTGTACTTAAAGCGATGCTATAAAAATCTGAAAAAATCAGTAATATAGTGGATCCCAAGCGCATCAATTTTAGATAATAACAATTGCAAAAAGGTGTTTTTAAGTTTTTATTGATATTGTTAACAAATTGTTAAAAAAAAAATTGTTTGGAAAATATTTACAAAACGTTTTTCTTTTCTTTTGAAATGAATTCGTTCATTTTTTGCGAAAACACAATTTTTTTTCAAAATGTCTTAATTGTTTTTAAAATCCTATTATTTAAACATTTCTCCACTTTATAAACAAAGACGTTCGTCCAGTGGGTAAGAAATGTGTCATGACTATAAAGAAACCATATTTGTATACGAGAAATTATTAATGGTTCACAATTTTTTATAAATTCCTCAAGATATGCAAAATTTTTTTTAGAGTGATCAACATATTCAGAAAACATTGATGTATAATATTATATATTCGAAAAAATGAACAAATCCATTCAAAATGCTAAAAGAAACGTTTTCTGGATATTTTCCGAACAATTCTTTTTTCCTATCAATTTGTTAATTACTTTTTCATATAGTTGTTATCTAGAGGTAATGGACTTGGTATCTTCCTGATGAATGACTTTTTCAGATTTTTATAGCATCGCCATAAAGTACGTGAAATGTTTATTTTATCGCATATGTTTTCTCGAGGCATCATATCTTCGATTCAATATATCCTTAAGGACACTATTGGCATTGCAACGAAAGTGTAGTATCGGCCGAGCGCATAATCGCCAACGTGGTACCAATGATTGCCTTGCCATTCATAAGCCGTAACTGCCTCAACGCTGGGTGTTCGTTATATGCCAATATCAACAAGAAACGCAGACTACGCGAAAGTAAATATTTCGGCCCAGCGTATGGACAGAAGCTCTGCACCAACGGTTGGCTGCCGTACTCAAGCCAATATTGACTTAGAAGTGGCACTTTCGTACACACCGATACTGAATCTCAACATCGGCAAGAACACGGCAAACAACATTGGCCCAAAATCGCGACAAATCTGGGTAGGTAACTGTTGGTTGCCGATCGGAAACCAATGTTGGCCCGATATTGGCAGAGCGTCGGATGCCAATAGTAAACTCGATGGTAGGGTGCACAGCGGCAAATTGAACGGCCCGGTCTGAGGGCCAATGCTGGGTGCGAAAGGTCGTTCTGACCAGCATTGCGCCAGGTACTGGCCGATCAGCAACGTTGGCAATACTTTCCAGGGTGATGGTGCATTAAGAGAGGATTTTTCGGAAGTCAACGCCGAGGGAGTGAAATGGGGTGTAAAAGTTTGTATGGAAAATTATATTTCTTGCGTGTATCAACTTGAAACTTGGACGATATGTTCCTTAGAAGATGTTCCGTAGATGAACTACGAAAAGATTTTTCGAAAATCAACTCTTAAGGGAGTAAAATGGAGTGCAAAAGTTTGCATGGAAAATTGTATTCAAAACAAATAATGAAATGCATATTTCAGGATTTTGTAAAATAATCCCTATTTAGGGGTGCAATGGGGTGTTGAAGTTTGTATAGGAAAATTGAATTTCCCTGCTTCTATTTCAATGAAATTCGGAAGATATGTTCCTTAAAGGGCATAGAGGTACACTAAGAAAGGATTTTTCGAAAGTCAACCCCTAAGAGGATGAAATGGGATGTAAAAGTTTGTATGGATAATTGTAGTCCTTGCGTGTATCAACTTGAAAATCGGTATAAATATTTTTTTAAACAAATAATTAAACTTATAATTCAGGATGTCTTAAAACAACCCCAAAGAACGGGTGCAATTGTTAATGAAGTTTTTATGGACAAAATTCTACGCAGGCGGAAGCTAGTTCCATATGAAACTGCCCTCTGAAGACGAAGTCTCTTCAATGAGATTCCTCATACTCTATCGACGTTCCTTTTCTCCGATTTTCATCTTCGCATTTTTTTTTTAATGTCAACTAGAAAATTGTCGGCTGTTGGGCCAATCACAGGAAATACATTAAATATAAATTTTGGGTAGTTAATTGTTCGGTGCGCAGAGTGTATAACATTGGGTTTGATTATGGCATAATGTAGGGAAGAGTGGTCCTGAGTCGGCCCACTAAGCTTTTTGTTCGAAAAGAGAAGGTAAATCGGATTTCATAGCGCTGCTAAGTGTTTAGTTGCGTACACCGATCGCTTGCCTACAATCCAATGTCATTTAGGAAGGTGTAGTGTGGCTTTTGGAGTCGCAATGCAGTGCGGAGTGAAAAAGTACATCTTGATCATTTCCCAAAATGGTGTTCCTGAGTCCTCATGACATTTTTTTCACTCGAATGTAGGAAAAAGCGCAGATTCTCTAAATTACGACAGGAAATGGATGAATTTGAACGATTTAGAAGAATAAAACATGCATTTTTTGTCCAATTTTATATGGAAACATTTTTCGAGTACAATGTTGAAAATAAAAAAATATGAATTTTGGATTGAATGAAAAAAAAAATAATTGAAAAAGAGATGATCACTCGCTATCGTCGTCAGATTCGCAGTACGTGGGGCGTACTCAACTCTGTAGCGAACGCGAACGCAAGTGCAATCCACTTGTGGAGGGCTGCGAGGACTGGCGTTCTTGTCGTCGTATTTTATCTTTTGTGTCTTGCGTTTGAAATTGCGTCCCATGACTATAGAGCAAAAACACCGAAAATGCACAAAAAAAACAACAACAATACAAAAAAGCAACAAGATCAAAAAATTGGTGCCGACTCAGGACCACCTGTTTGGTGCCGACTCAAGACCACTACGACTTTCTATCCGTTTCACGTGATTACGCACGCGAACAAATCCGAATAGAAAATCGACAAAACCAATCAATTAGAACATTGAATAAATAAAAAAATGCACTCATTCATTTCAAATTTTTGAAATATTTACATATCTGTAGCTGCTTCAGAATGAATGACGAAAATAAAATTATGTCACAAACGAAAAATATACACGCGCTCACGCTGCGCACAACAATCTAAACTGACAATTGTAAGCATAATTTATGTCAGTGTTTACCAACATGTCATACGACAAAATAATTGAGCCGACACGCACTCCATCTCTGAGGAACACCATGGTGCCGGCTCAATCCGCAGTGCCGACTCAGGACCACTCTCCCCTATTAATATATAATTTTAAATGTTTGGTCACAGCACCGTTTAATATAACATTTGTAAATTAATAAAGAATATATGAACGTATTTATCGGATTGCAGAGTGGGGGAAGGGGAGAAAACAGAGATATGAAAAATGATCTATACAATTAACAAATATGGATAACAAGTTTTTACGATGGGGATGTTGCCATTTCATTGATAAAGCAGCAAATCAAGTATTTGTGAATATTTCTTTTTCTACTCCAAAATTAACGACGCCACCTTTTTTAATCGAATTGAATATTCGTTTTGTTTTATAAATAATTTGACATGCAATATTATAACATTAAACTAATCTAATATTATTGTGTAATTATATTAATTATAGATAATGTTGTTATAGATTTATAAAACAATAATAATGTTATAGATTCATAAAATGTGTGTATTGTAATTTTTTAAATACATTCTGAATGTTAATTTTTTTATACGTTTTTATATATTCGGTATTTAAATATAAAGAATTCTTAAAATTTCCAAGTTCGACCAAGCTTGTAAGATATGAAAGCTATTTTCTTTTGAAGTTGTGGAAAAATAGGTTTGCCCAATGCATTATTTTCTTAAACGAGAGGAAAAGGATGTCGATTGAAATATCAATAGCACTTTGATAGACTGCAGCATTTGTGAATAACGAAAAAGCTTGAGAAGTAAGAGTAAGAGAGAGGAAGAGAGCGAGAGAAAGAGAGAGAAAGAGTGAGTGTGTGTGTGTGTGTGTGTGTGTGTGTGTGTGTGTGTGTGTGTGTGTGTGTGTGAGAGAGAGAGAGAGAGAGAAGAGAGAGAGAGAGAGAGAGAGAGAGAGAGAGAGAGAGAGAGAGAGAGAGAGAGAGAGAGAGAGAGCGCGGGCGCAAAATGTAGCAAAATTCAATCTTGGTTAAAAAAACATCCTTCATTTATTTTGAGATTTATTGACCTTTTAAAGTTTTGTTTGTAGTATTTTTTATTCGTTGATCGCTTTGAGTTTTTTTTAATACCCTTGTGATTTTTTTCTCAAAATAGTAAATAAAAAATAAAAATGAAAAGATGGAGAGCATTGCAAAAGTTCGTTGGTATTACATTGACGAGGGTGTAAATAATCCGCTATTTTTTCGACTCACGACCACCCTCGAATAAGCCGAACGACAAAATAAATATGGAAGATGTGGAACACGAGGCACGGGCAAAATTGTAATTTGTTTGTGGAAAAAAAAACATCCTTTATCATTTTGAGATTTATTGACTTTTCAAAGTTTTGTTTGCAGTATTTTTTATTCGTTGATCGCTTTGAGTTTTTTTTTAATACCCTTGTGATTTTTTTCTCAAAATAGTAAATAAAATATAAAAATGAAAAGATGGAGAGCATTGCAAAAGTTCATTGGTTTTACATTGACGAGGGTGTAAATAATCCGCTATTTTTCCGTCTCACGATCACCTTCGAATAATTTGCACGACAAAATAAATATGGAAGATGTGGAGCACAAGGCAAGAGCGCTAACGATGTGACAAAGTTCGACAAAATTTTTATCCTCCTTTTTGCGCACTTGCTCTCACTTTCTCCTCGTACATATTTTTTTCCCTGCTTTTTGATCCTCGTGCTGCGTATACGAGAAGAAAAAGAAGCCCCCATCGCTACATGAGTTTGCACGCGCCTCTATCATCATAATCTTAACTGACAACACGTACAAAAGTTCGCGTCTTCAAAATTCATTTATCTTCTACCGTTCGCGCTTTTTTGCACCCCAATTTTATCACGTTATACATATTCGTCGTCGCGCGATTCACCCTAATCGTTTTACATCGAACGAGGGTTGGTCGACTCGTAAGAAAGAAGACAAAAAGTGCAAACTTGCGTCCTAAGAGCGACGACGAAAGCTTTAATAAATCGACGAAGTTTTTGTCTTTAATGTTTCTCCCTCTCTCTCTCTCTCGCCCCCCCCTCTCTCTCTCTCTCTCTCTCTCCCTCTCTCTCTCCCTATCTATCTATCTTTTCTTCGACTCTCGATTGGTGAATGGCGCGAACAAGTGCCTCGTATCTGACGTCAGAAAATTCATGAATGCTTAATAATCTGAATTTCGGCGTTTCCCATGTTTCTCCTCATTTTCTTTTTTTTTCTTCTGATCACGCACACGACGAAAGATTAATTAGCGAAGGCTGATCATCGATGCATGCCTTCGTGGCTGCAATTTTCTGATTAATGAAATTGCGGATATCGACGGGGGTGAAAGCGACGAGAAAAGATTACCGATTGATGCTTCCGACCAACGCGACGACCCCTCATCTTTTCTCTTATCACGCTTTATCGTACACCGTGATATCACGAAGGAGAATCGAGCACGGAATTTCCTTGACGATAATTAGTCTCGGGTCGAAATCGCAATGGGAGGATGTTCCAATAAGTCGATGGCAATGTCCCTTCGGGATATCGAAATTGGAATTCCATTCTCCATATATCGTTATGTGTATATATAACGCTCGGTCTTCTTAAATACGCTCTCCGTGATGGCATTTCAATAACTTCCCGGATTCGTTTCCCGTTAGGGTGCAACCGATCTCGATAGGGAGAAAGCTTATAGATATGCTTCTTTATATTCCTATATACATGTACAAGGAGTCTGCGATGACCTTCTGTTCGTCTAACACGTATGCTGGTCGAATTTAATTTTTCGCATGAAATAATGAAAAAAAAACCGGATTTAATGTTACTGACAGTAGCAACACAAATGATAATTAAGTATTAATATTATTATGAATTATAAGTATTATCATTTTCATAATAATATTAATATTTCTATTTACTCGTATATTGGGATGTTGAATAAGTTCTCGCTGTTTTTTTCGTGAAAATTAATGTTTTATTCCAAAAAATCAGTTATGTCTAATGTCACTGAAAGTATTATCCATCGCTAGTTACTACTTATTGCCATCTTTCTGGCAGCATTTTAATTCCACGTCGGAAAAACGACACGTCTTTCAAGGTTATCCAAGAATCGATCAATTTTTTGGCATCTTCATGAGAATGGAAGTGCTGCTCAGCCACCCGACTAGAAATTTTGATCCGGCAGCCTGAAGACTGATCAGGCCCCGATCAAGCTGCAGTCCGGAATGCCGTAGTACGGCACGCCTGATCAGGGCCGAATGTTCACCGGATCAATGGAACCGTAGTACGGGTAGGGTAAAAAGTATTAATTATCGTTGCATTGCTAATTTCGATGCTAACTTCAACGCCATAAAAGAATATTTACATTTTTTGAAATAATGATAATATAAGCAACGAAAAAAAGAGAATTCCTACAAGTGTTAGGATGGCTAAGTAGGTAGCGTGTTCAGCTCTAGAATTAGAAGACGTAGGTTCGAAACCGAGGCTAGACAAAAACTTTAATGAGGCAGAACACGTTTTAATCCAATTAGCATATATGCAGCAATATAAGTAAAGCATATGGAAACGAAAAATACTACCAGAATATTTTTATTCATCATTTGTTGCCTTTTTTATTTTTCATTTCAGGCACGGCAGCCAGATCAGGGTCGGATCAGGGCCGTAATCGGCAGCCAGATCCGACTCGGATGCCAAAAAGCGTTACATGCCGGATAAAGCCCTGATCCAGCCGCTTGTTCAGTGCCGTAGTACGGGATACCGATGCCGGATCCGGTCCTAGTCAGTCCCGTAGCATAATTTCTAGTCGGGCACAAGTATCGGTCGGAACAAGTAATAACCGGAAAGTGCAATTTCTGGTGAATACGGTGAGTGGGGTAGGACTTCCCATTTAAGCGTTTCCAAGTCGATTTTCACCGGTTTTGCGATATGGGGCCGAGCGTTGTCATGCTGAGAAATCACTTTGTCGCACTCTGCCCGTATAGCGGCCGTTTTTCCTTCAATGATCGGCTCAAACGCATCAATTGTAGTTGATAGCTATCTCCTGTGGAGATTTCGTTTGGGCTGAACAGCTCATAATAAAGTATACCCAGCTGATCCAATCAAATGCAGAGCAGAAGCTTGGAACCATGAATATTCGACTTTGCCGACGATGCTGATGCACGGCCGGGCATGCTCCACGATTTTCTACGGTTAGGGTTATCGTAGTGTATCCATTTTTCATCGCCATTTACGACACAACGCAAAAAACCTTCTCTGCCATTGAAGCAGCTGCTCATACGTGCAAAGACTCCGTTCAACTCCTTTCGGCTTCAACTCGTACGGTACCCAATGCCCTTGCTTTCGAATCGTTCCTAATGCTTTCAAACGTTTCGAAACTGTTGTGTGATCAACTACTAATGATCCTGCAAGTTCAGATAACGTCTGACACGAGTCTTCATGAAGCAATACCTCCAATTCTTCGTCTCCATATCTTCCAGTTCGCCAGAGCGTTCTTTAACTTTAACATAAAAATCATTATTTTTGAAGCGTCCAAACCAATCTCTGCATGTTTCCGACAGAGCATGGTCGCCATAAGTCTCAACAAGAATTCTGTGTTCTTCTGCTGCAGATTTTTTTTTTGAGCAAAGTAGTGCAGTAAAATTCCCCGCAAATACTCTTTTTTGGCCCGAAATTAGACATATTTGACACTATGAAAAAAAAAGTTGTTTACACTTCGGCGAAATGACAAACACTGAATTTCAAGCTTGCTTAGAGTATTTCTTCATAAGATTCGTTACCATCTTAAACAACACGCACGCAGTTCTGGTAACGCCAACTGTTGGAAAACAGCGAGAACTTATTCAACGTCCCAATACGTTTATGAACTGTTGATTATCTCATTAATTTTGATAGTTATGAAGTGCAAATTGTATCTTTTTTTTCACCCTGCTTGAGCCCCACGATCTTAGCGTTAAATATTACAACTTTCAAAATCACGTGATTCGTAAAACATGAAGCATTACTCTGCAAATGAATAAAAATTATAAATGATTTATATTTGAATCGATAAACAATATTTGGTTTTCCCTATCTATTTCTTCTCTATCTCTCTCCCCCTATCCAAACGTTCGTAAAAAAAGCGTTTATCTCGACCCTTCTCTCTACCTTCGTGGCATCGCGGATGACCCATTGAATTCGACGAGCTGGTAAAAAATAAAAAAGAATCAAAGCCCGCGTGTAACGGGTATTCGGATGCTCCAACGATAGAAATAAAAGTAATGAAAAAAATCCAAGATCGAGATCGTTTCTCTCGAGTGGTGAAAATTCTCGTCGAGGGTTGTACGAAGCGAGAATGAAAAAAAAAAAATCGAAACAAAACGGAATGGGAAAAAGCGAGTTTTATGGGCGCTTTTTTTTTCTACCGGTCTATATATGTAGGTCGCTATCGTGTGTATAAGAGGTGGAATGTTGCACAAGGGTCTTTACGACAATGAGGCGGTAAAGGTGCAGTTATTACAAGTCTATATCCCGCGTGCCTCGTTCGAGGCCAAGGAGCGAATGAGGCGGTCGCTACGAACGTGAGCTGCAATACCACTCACATTTATGGTTCGAAAAAAAAACAAGAAGAAAAAATACATACACGTCAGACTGTACCAAATTTTTTCCAACACAACGAGAGTTCGGACTTTGAATTTAAAGTGTACTCCGCGATACGAGTGCGCTGGCAAAACAATTCTAAGTGGCGCCCCATTCGCACCGTTCGTACCGAAAACACTTCCGCAGCTGTTAAACCAAATTACTAACCTCTGAACCACCCGAAGATTTTCCCACGTGTTAAACGTAATAGTCCACAGGACTTGATTTTTGCCAAATTCTCACGTTCAGACAATAATCCCGTCAATGCCTAGAAAATATATTTATTTGTTTGACACACGAATTCGTACGAAATAAATCAAATTGCAGGCAAAAACAGAGAATGAAAAAAAAAAATGGTTTAGATGTACATGCAGTAAGGGAAGGTTACCGTCGAGAGGCATGAAAAATGCATGAAATTCGAGAATTTTTTTTTTATATAAAATAAATACTTTTGGAAATGGGTCTTACCGTATTTTATTCTTCTATCAATGGAGAATAAATTCCAATTTTATTTGTTTAAAAAAATCCAAAATGGCGGCTTCGCTCTAGTCAAATAAAGCCACGCACGGCGTGTTTTGGTCTGCGCGGGGCGCTCCACAGCCTTGTCACCGTATCTTAAACAAAAGCGGGTTAAAAATTATTAAACTACCCTAAATTTAGGGGGCCTTATCATTTTTTGTTTTCCGAAAAACCCCTAGCTAATAAAATGGCAGATGTTTGAAAAAAAATCCAATTTTTTTTTTAAATTTTTACCAAAAATCGCTTCCTGATGGCGCCGCGAATTGAATTTACTTTCAATTGTGGAGAGATTCGTGTGAGTCGATTCATCCGTTGAAGCTGTAGAGCGCCCCGCGTGCTGAAAAATGCTGTTTCCAGAAAAACGCATTTAAAGTTTCCCGTGCAGAAATTTCTTAGGGATACCTAAGTTCCGATCTCGATCGGGATATGATACGAATTCCCTAGAAGGGGTATCCTCATTGGAATCCAGATGGTGCCCACTACGTAGCACAAGGCGGAGACGTGATGGCAAGAACTTGAAATGCGTATTTCAAGTACGTATTAAATACACTTTTCCTGGCAAATTATTATAAATACATAAATATTTTCTTAGTTCGAACGATCTCCATTTTATTTGAATATATTTACTTAGAATAAATAACCTAAATCACTTTTCTTCAGGAAATATAAGTCTTTCAAGGTCTATATATTTTTTTTTTCGAAATTTTTTATTAAATGTAAAGAATTTTGTGCGAATTCTGTTATCAAAATATATAAGTTTTGACAGTTATACTGTGGCACCAATTTTTACCTAAGCTTTTTCAGGTCCTTGAATAAATGATTTCAGAAAACGTCCAGCATTTCCAGCTGTTACGGATAGATATCTCCTGGTGATTTTTACATTCATCCCTGGGATCCGATTCGATATCAAACTAGGTCTTGTTCTAGAAGTTCGGGCTTCTAGCCTGGATCCTATGCAAAGTTGCTATTTAGATTCTGATTAGAGTCCCCAATAGTTCCGTATTCGGATTCTGGCTGGAATCCGATTCGCGAGCGTTACATTTTGCTCCCTTATCCGATCTTGATGTCTGACTTGATCTCGATTGAGAAATCAGGATCCTAGTCCGAATCGGACTGTATCCATGACAATGTTTCTGCACGAGATATTCATCTGCCGCCGCTCCAAGTCCCGGGTCCCAACCCGTGCAGAAATTGTCGTAGGGATCCAATTGGATTCCCGCACTTGTCCTTACTTCCTGATAGGGATACGATGGGTCATCGTATTGGAACCCTATACCAAAACGTCACGCTCGTACATCGGATTCTAATCGGGATTACCCATTAGAATCCAATGTACGAATCTAATTTAAATCTTAAACGTTTGTCACATTATCGAACGGAATCCCGTACGATTTGTGATATTGAAGTTTACATCGTTGGAACGCAACGAAAATAATCCCTATTTTTTTGACAGATCAGATCGACGGCAATCTTTTTAAAAGATTTTCCTCAGAGACGTAGCATCCAAATCTATCGAAAAACATTTTGGATAACAATAAAAATGGAGAATAACGAAAATAAAAAAGAATTTTCATTGCATTCCAACGATGATAATTTCCACAGCATTACGATTCTTGATGGATCCGATCCAATTCTGTACGTTGAATTTTCTAAAAAGAATATATAGGTATACAAACTGAGTTGATCTTGAAAAAGTATAAAACTTATCTTAAAAAATGTATGAATCGCTTAAAAAGGTGTATCGAAGCGTGCAGGTTATGTTTCAACCTGCAAGTTTTTTCTCGTGACTTTTCACATATTTTCGATCTGAACTTGGTAAGAATTCTCAAGCGGCGTTAATTGAGAACAGTACAGAATCAAATTGGATGCTAGTGCGGACTGCCTATGCGCGGTGTCTGTAACAAATCCCTATAAAGATGTAAGTGTATCATGGGACTCCCCAACAAATTTGTGAACGAGATAACGAAAGGATATTTTTTATGGGAAGAGCCAACAAATTACATTTGAGAATTTCAAATAAAAACTCTCAAACGACTTCAATCGGGAAATAACCACGGCCATCCACTTGGATTCCAATGTGAACTTCCTACGTGCGGTGTCCCTGTCAAATCCCTATAGGGATGTGGTAGGATCTGGGGACCCCCTAACAAATTTCTGCACAGGAAGTGTCGCCAGATCGGACGCTGGGTTGCCAGTCTCATTACTTAATTTACACACCTCGATATATATTTGTGCAGGTAGATAGATCGTAAAACCCGCGTTTACTCGTGTCGAAAATAAAAATAAAAAAATTACGTATATATACACAAAAATACGGGTGTGCTATTTCCTCTAAATGGTTATTTTTTGTAGCGCTCGACAAGTGCCCACAATCCGGGCAATCTCGAGCTTCCTATCTTATTTTATCACGATAACCCTTTTTTTCATGTACTCGATACGGTTCTGTGCGCCACCGCGATATACATGTACACATACGTGCTCGCGTATCTCCCAGAGAATTTTTGTTCGGTCCACCGTGTAATTACGATAAGGTCATCGCCCAAACGTCGTTTTCCAGTAGCATATACGAGTTCGATTCGTGCTCGTGTAGCCGAACGGAACATAAAAGAAGGAAAAAAGATAAATGAAGAGGAAAGAAAGGTTTTTCCTCGCCCCCTTCGTGTATAGACCATTGCGGAGTGAAGCGTTCGTTTATACGTACATGTGGAGATCCATTTTCGTAGATGCGCGATTCGCGACTGTCGATCTTCCGGACTTATGATACGCGCTAGGAAAAAAAAGGAAAAAAACAGGAATATACTGGAGAAGCGAATGTTTCTCGATGTATTGAATTTCGTTTTATTTGGCGTGTTTCATCGTTTGATCCTTTCTAGACTAAACGATGAAGGCGGGAAATACATGTGGACGATAAAAAACTTTTTTTTTTAATGGAACAAAACATTTTACATTTATGAAACTTTAGGTATAATTTATTACATAATTAAACTATTTGAATAAATTTTTCGATAAAAAATTTTTGCCGAATAGTGATGTTATGGCGTGATCTTCCATGAAGCTTTTGGCGGCAGTTGTCAGTTTGTGGTAAATCCAACGACTTCAATATTGATCTGATAAATATGAGTCGGAAATTTTTAGTATTGTAACTCTCAAATGTTGAACTTATACCTAAAGAACATTTAAAAAGTTAATAATAAAAATAAATGGAACACCAGACATTTTTTAAAAATTTTACACTAAATTCTCGTTCTTCTTTGCAATAAAAGAATTACTTTTTAAAAGTGATTTTCATAAACAAGTAGGCATGAGTTCAAGGTAATATTATTATTGAGTTGTGTGCACAATTTTAGCATGATCGGTCAACTCGTTTCAAACTTATGTGTCTCACAAACTTAAACAATTTACGTTCGAGAAAAACGTGTTTACGGTAGTAGTCTCGCCAAGGCGTTTTTCTATACATTTTTTTTTATTTTGAGGACCCATTTAGGACACTATTAAGTGATTACCTGCAAAATTTCAAGAGGATTCACTGTTGTGTATTCGAGATACTGTCAATCCAAGATTGCACGGTTTTACCATACACGTGTTCTTATGAGGAGCAGTGGAAAATTTCACATTTCACGCAATAACTTCGAAACTTTTCTACAGATAAAAAAAAATCGCATTTACAGAGGAACATATGACGATTTTTCTTGTAAAAAAAGGTAATAGCTTGTAGCTTAGGGAAAAAGTTTAAACATTATTTTTGTAGAAAGGACAGCTGTTTGAAAAAAAAACTCAGATGTTTACCAAAATGTTGAGTTTCAAAAACAATATAAAATAAACGCGTCATTCAATAAAAAAAAATCCTATGCTATATCCTAGATAATATTATAAACAATATGCGGAATAAATTTCATAAAAATCGGTTTAGTAGATCTCGAGATATTTTGTTCATCGTTTTAAAAAGAGGGTCCTACTAGACGACTTAAAAAATAAAAGTAAAAATTATTTTATATATTTAATAGTTGCGTCAACATTTTTTATTATTTTTGAAACTATTTTTCCGAGCACCAAGGCGCTCGGAAAAATAGGCCTTAAATTTATATAACTCCTTAAAGTTTCGAATTACGAAAACTCAATGATTTCACTGACTTACCGGCTAATTAGTGACTCTAACACCGTATTCTTTGAGATGTTTAACTAATATTTTACATAAGAAAAAAATCGATTTTTGGATGCCGCTACATGTAATTCCCCCCTTAAGACTTGTCGTCAATTGCAATGATGGAATGAGTAAAACCCATATGGAATTACCGATTCTTTAGTGCGAATTACTCCGCTCGTGCTTCTCCATAAACCACTTTATCCTTGTACTTAATTTTTTTTCTCTCTTCCTGATGGTTGCAAGCTCACCGATAATTCACTTTGCTCGTTTAATTCGTGGCTCGTAATTTATGCTCCTCTTCCTGTATGAGGATTGACTCGTTGACGAATCTCGGTGCCGAGATTTCTCGTATATCGTGGGGGCCATTGGCGTTATCGACACGGGGAGATAACGGCCGGAAACTACCGCAGTAATTTCCTGCACGGTTTCGTTACGGTATTCGGCCACCTTTTGGTAAAATGACATACACAAACCGGCTGAGTGCGCGCAACCATGATCGCTAGGTATATTCCAATACATATATGTCGACGTTGAGTGGATCGCTCGTATACGCAGGCTCGATGTCAATAGAACGTGTGGGCTTCGTACAAAAGCCCTTTTGGCCAACGGCCAAAGGGCTGCCGATTACTTTATGTGAGAAGGGCGTATCGAGTTTGTTTGGCGCCAGGCCACGCACGTTCGTGTGCGTTTTCATTTGCCGTCCGCATTGGTTTTGTAGAGTCAGAGTGACAGAAATAGAGGGATAGAGAGTGGGACCAGGCAGAGAAGAAAAAATAAATAAAGTCCGAAAGGTAAAAAAAATAAATAGAGAGTGAGAGGGAGGTAGGATGGGCGGGAAGGAGGGAGAGGGAGAGAGAGAGAGAGAGAGAGAGAGAGAGAGAGAGAGAGAGAGAGAGAGAGAGAGAGAGAGAGAGAGAGAGAGAGAGAGAGAGAGAGAGAGAAGAAGCGAATCAGGGTAAAGGGATAGTCGCATAGCTGCATGTAGAAAGAGATAAAGGGGAGCACGAAGTGACAGAGGGAGAGCGAGAGAGACATAGAGACAAAATTGTGCATAATAGACAAGGAGGTGGATGGCCGAGGAAGGAGACAGGAGGGAGTTGGGCCACTCGATCCGCGAGAGGGTTCCCCGGGATTCCGTAATGCAATTAGGCCAGGCTACGTGTCGCGTGACCATCCTCTCGTGTGGATTTTACTCCAATACTCTCAAACGAACACCCTCGATCCTATACCACCCTCGACACACTCTTTCGTAACGGGTGCTTCGCTATACATATAGATGTGCATGCGTGCGTGTATATATATATGTGTGTGTGTGTGTGTGTGTGTGTTTGTGTGTGGGTGTGTGTTTAATATATCGATATAGTATCTGCATCGGGATATATAGAAGTATGCAAATCGACGATCGACTTTGTCGTGCTCACAATTCCAGCTTCCGGTCTTGCTATACCCTGTAGAAATACATACAGGGCTTTCCACCCCACGGCGGTAAACATTTGATGAGATGTTTACGTCCGAAGAAAATACAAGAAATTGCGCGAGCTACACGAGCGTAATTCTAACGTTCGAGTATCCAAATCCCCGTGAAGTGAAAAAAGGCTATATGTTTAATTTGATTAGCATTTTTTTCACGTTTTATAAACTTGCACTTATTTTGATGACAGGGAAAAGGTTAACACTGCATTTGAAGTGGAAGAAATATTTTTATTGGTTGCGATCGAGGGGAGTTAGATCTCAATGGAAACGCCTTAGACTGGAATTCTGAAATTAATTTTTTAAGTATGAAATGATAATTTCTTTATGTGTTATATATATAAAAAAAGAAATAAGCAAAACATTTTTTTTTATGATAGTGGTCTCGCCAAGGCGTTTTTCTATAGTTTTTTTTATTAATTTTAACGGCTCATTCAGGACACTGTTGAATGGTTACCTGCAAAATTTCAAAGGGATTCATCGTTCCGTTTCGAGATATTGGCAATCAAAGATTTCATCGTTTTACACGTTCTTCTTTTGGGGAGCAGTGGAAAATTTCACATTTCATAACTTCGACACTTTTCTACAGATATATTTTGTTATTCTCAATTACAGAGGTAAGATATGACGAAGTGGGTAAAAAAAATCATACATTTTGACCGTCTAGTTTCAGAGATATAGCGCTTTAAATTAAGCAATGTCTAGCGACGCTAGCGCCACGAAGCGACTGGAGCAGACTAGAACTAGATTACAGTAGTCTGTGCGTATCCGTTAATGCAGAGTATCTACGTATTAGTAGCCGGAATGGATAGTCTGATACAAAAGTGAAGGTTAGGTAATCATTATATTAGGCGTTTTTATCATTACTTTATAAGTTTTTTTACATCCCGATAAGATGTACAAACAACATTATACGGATATTTCGCAATATTTCGGATCATTCATCGATTGAGCGGAGAATGCACTTTTGAACGTGACTGTGGCGAGACTACTACCTTAAGTTCAAATGATTTTTCTTATGCCCTTGCGCACTTTTGCCATTGCGTTGACTTCGCATTTACCCTAACTCTGTCATCCTACACTTTGTTCCTAACAGGCACGGAGAGAATGTAATGTTAAAAATTACCTTGCAGTAACGGTAACCAGATGACAACCCTGAAATTTCGCTTATTATTACTGGGTAAAACACAGATTTTCACAAAAATAAAATAAAATTTCTTCTTCAGATAGAAAATTTTACCAGATTTTCTAGTAAATTTTGATGTGTAACAAAATACGCAAAACTTAAATTTAAAAAATATATAATATCAGCGAAATTTTACTGTGCATTTTATTATTTTATGCCTTTCAAAAATGTCTATAAAAAAGTATCGTCTTTATAACAGTTATTTTAAGATTTATTATAAAATTTAATGAGTGTTATAGGAAAATGTATTGTGCTCTCGGTAAAAATTATCGTGCGCGCTACCCTTCTTGTATCGTAAAATTTTAGCTACGTATTTGAAATTTTCTGTAACGTGAGTTAAAAAAAACTTGTCGCATACGAATTATTATGCTTTTCTCACTTGTCACCACATTGAGATACATCACGGTAATTTTTACCGTGAAATTCACGACAAAAATTACTTTTTAATTCTCTCCGTGGGCCTGAGACGCGTTTACACGAGGCCACAGGAAGATTGCGGAAAACCTGTGCCGCTATAGGCGGCTATATTCTGCCGAAATGTAATTTTATTGCAATCAGATATTCAGTATAGCTGCCTTTCGCGCCGCACTTGACACGCGAGCTGGGCGGCTGCCCATCCAAGTATAGGCACAGGCCAACGCCGCTTGACACAGATGATCGCCGCCTACGCACACTTATCGTACATCCACTATTGTCAACCAGAACAAACACTTTTATCGTAAATTGTTACGATACTTCACCAATTTTAGCCAAATCGCTGCAGTAATTAAGGGTTCAGTGTCAGTCTATTTTCGGAAATTTTCGATTTTATAAAAAAAATTAGTTTCGTATACTACATACCTGTGGAAATACGGTAGAGAAAGTTATTTAGGTCGGAGTGACCGATAAGGGGCTAAAAAGAGTGATACAATAGAAGCGTCTCTGCGCGCTCAGCGCGCAACCACCTCGTCGAGCGTCCAAAGCTCGCAGAACAGTATTCCGAAACCAAAAATCCCAAGAAAGTGAAGCTTTTGAAGAAGCTGAAGGAATAATGCAGGGACCAAGCATCGCTGATTGAGGGTTAGAGGCTTTTTTTTTAAGTCTTTTATACATTTTTACAAGCGAAACTTTAAACGCGTTTTTCTTAAAACAACGTTTTTCGACCTTGTCGACATGATTTTGCAAAAACTATTGCACCGATTAGGCTTAAATTTACAGGGAATGTTCTATGCATATATCTCTTCGACCCCTACTAACGATATAAATATTCATTAATATTCAAACCTATTTTTAAACAATTTAAGTTGTAAAAAGCAGTCAAAAAATCAAAAGTGCGCCATTTTGTTATCTTTTTATCGGGGGTGAAAGTTTTAGGGAGGGCTCATAACTACAACTCCACTTTATAATCAAATATTCAACTTTTTGTATTGAAATGCCAACTTTTGTTTTCAATGGGTAACTTCAGGCAGCCAAATCACCAAAGTAAATTAAAAAAAAAATGTTTTAAAATTTTTTCTGTTGTTTGAAACTTCTATTTTTATGTATAAAAAGATAAAAATATGTAGATAAATTTTATGATGCCTCAATTAAAAAAAAAAATAATAATTGGCCCTGTAAGATTCCGACTCGAAAATATTTGCGGTTTAGTGTAGAGGTAGACTCGACGTAGAGTGTCCCATACACGTGTGTCAAGTGTACCGTGTATGCGTACAAGTGCATGTGAAATGGGAAAGCTGTCGACTCTGCAGGGTCCTCAACTCGTTAGTCCGATAAGCAATTATACAGAGAAACGGGTAGAATTATTATAGCCAAGAGACACGTAAATGTACCCATACATCCGGATGGGACATGGACGCGCTTGTATTTATCGTCAATACATGAGGCAACCCAATGATGCAGTAGCTTTTTTTTTCCTCTTCTCTCGTGTAGTACATATTTGTTTTTTTTTCGGTACCAATCGAATTACAACGGGATGGGCGTCCATTTGGTGGCGTCGACTTAATCGGCTTAATAGTTAACATTCTCTCTTTGCTATAGATCCCCCCCCCCCTCCCCTCTCTTCTTTTCATTCCCCGATGAAAGCGGACGATCGCGGTGAAAGGACGTTTGTTTTAGTAGAGGATCCTCCAATATCGAGTGTACCGGGGGGGCTTCTCTCTGACAGAACCAACAAAAAGCGCAAGTATACGTATATCAAATCCGAGTAACATATTCGTATGTACGAACGTGTGTTTCAATGGCGTTCAACATTATTCAGGATTTTCTTCGTACAACGCGGACGAACTTTCGATAAGTGACTTTATCGTAACAGACTTTGTTTTCTCCCATATTTTCCCTAATCAATGATACTTCGTAATCTACTAAAAATTAGGAGAACGTGGAAAGGATTTTGAAAAATTCGATCACTCGGTTTGACACTTTGGTCGGTGTTGCAGTATGGTTTTTGGAGGAGAGAAACTCCTGATGTTTCGTCTTGGACTTTTAGGCTTCTATATCTTTGAAGAAAAATGTATCCTTTTGTTTTATTGGCTTAAAGGATGCATAGACATTCCAATAATTATATGCGAAAGTTATTTGAGGTGAGAAACATTTTTTTAGAAATAAATGCTTTCAGAATTGGACGGACTCGTACCTCCTAGAATTTTCAACCGATTGTCTTCGAGGGTCAACTGTAGCTTCTTAAATAGATTTTCTAACGAAGTACATACGATTTTTACGATCGATTAACAATTATGGTTTTTGTAAACAAATAAAGTCCATTTTTTAGTCAAAAGTGCAAGTTTTTTTTCAAAATGGTACTAAACTTGACAAAATAAATATTTTGCAATAATCGTGTATACTTCGCTAGAGAAACTCATGTAGATGACGACAGAAATTTATTTTTTTGTATTCGGTGCTCATGTGCGTCTACCACGGGTCCACCCCCGGAGGGCCTGGAAAAAAAGCATTCTCTTTTTTCCGGCCACTGGGCCGCCATTTTGTATTTTTTTGGGAAATAAAAAATTGATTTGAGTACCTACAGATACGCTGAATAATCCCTCCAAACCTCATACTGATTGCTTGATTAGTATTTAAAAAAAAACCTTCTTTTCCGACTATCCAAAGTTATATAAGGGCTTAAACAAACATCTTTTCCCTTCTTCTTGTAAGACAATAAAAAAATGTTTAAATCACTTCGAAACGAGATGTTTTTGTTACAATAAAAAAAATGATTCTTACAATAAAAATGTAAAATAAAAATAAAAACACTGAAACATAAAATACACCAATAATACTTACAATTAAAAAAACAAACAAAAAATATCTTACAAAAAAATATTTGTTCAATTAAAAAAAAGATTACAATAAATTAACTGATGTACTGCTCAACTAAATAAGGTGACTTTTTTAAAACTATAATACGGTAATTCCTTCGTGTTCCAGAATTTTCTTACATCATGATATATGTATTCAAATATCCCACAGTGGTAATAATTCTCGCGTTTTTAAATTATCGCTCGTCTGTTCTGTTACGACAATATTTTTACAACGCTCATTCGGGTTGATTAAAAAATGATTGATTATTTTCCTTTTTCGTTCGCGCAGCATAATGACTAACCAGTCAAGTAAAATAATAGTGACGATAATAACAACAATATTAATGATAATATTAACAATAACAATTCAACATCAACAACTTCAACAACGCACAAAAGTTGTTGTGTATGCGATAAATACGATAAGAAATATTGTAATGATAAAGGTACCAACAACAATAGTAACAATAATAAAAAATGTAAGAATGAGAAGTCTACGAAGTTGATCTAGAATGTCTCATACATAAATTAACGAAGAAGAGAGGTCTGAATATACGTATTGCTTAGCCGACCAATTTCTCCAAGGTAATCTGAAATTAACACGGCATGGCTAATTGTTCCCCCCAAGGGCTTCGAGCGATCAAGCTGTGCGGCACACGTCACAAAGAGCTTACCAATTAATGCGTCTTGGGCGTTTCGACCCGGTGCCCTGAAATCTCGTCCTGCCGTTCTAGTCGGTACCAAACTTGAGATTGTACATTATTGTGCGATTTGCTATAGCGTGGTAGTGGTAGATCGTTAGGATTCCGCTTTAAGAGGGTATCCCTCTCCGGAAGCCCAATTTGAAGGGTCAGAATGATGATTTTTTTTTCTAGAAACACATTGGTTAGAATACATTTATTTTTTCCCAGCATGTTGTACACATGTTTGTGGTTACAATGTAATTTTTTCGAAAGAAAATCTTTTAAAGTGTTGGCGTTGCAGTCCTCCAGCGGCGAGGCCCAAAACGGCGAGATCTCTACCAGGCTCAAATGTAGTCTGAAACGAAAACAAAAAATGTTTTCTTCAAATATATCCAACCGGCTATGGGTTCACGATCCAATTTTCGAAATTTCAAAAAATACGAAAAATGACAGCTTCTCCAAAGACAACGTCATTTTTCTCTTGAATAATAGCATGCTGAAGTCATTGTTATTAACAAATGACTGTTGTTTGAACGCTAACTGTGCAAATTCAAGTCAATAGTGTGAAACGTTGCTCAAGATATCAATCTCGCCGTGTCAAGCTATGTAGTTTCGAGACAATCGCGTTCATTTTTTTGGTACATATTTCACACGATCTTGTGAAATATTGCCGTCTTGGAGCTAGTCAGCGATTCCGGCACCATATAAGTGTCCTTCCTCATCATCGAGATCGTGTTGCACACCGAATCTATGCAATCTTCGGGCAGTTCGGGCCTCTTTTGAGTGTTGAGAAGAACTAAAATGCTAAAGCATTTTTTTTTTTTCGTAGGATAATTTGAAAAACAGGCGTGCAAATACTTTTTTTACCAACTGTATTTTTAAATATTCAGCTTACAGCAGGAGTATACAACGCTTTCTTTAGCTCTCATCACCCCATATGGTTTGAGTTTAGTGCCACCTAAGAACTAAGATAGAAAAAAGCATTACCTAATTAAATAACTAGTTTAAAAAAAAAGTTATTTGGTCATATGTACGGAACCCTAATAGAGCGATGCCCGAGGCCGCGACAATTTTCTTGTTCTTTATCGCTTTTCGCATAGCTCGTATTTATTCTCAAACTTATTTCCGTCTCAAAGTTCGATCCGCACGGATTCCCTACACGGGGAGAATTAAAAAGTAATTTTTGTCGTGAATTTCACGGTAAAAATTATCGTGATATATTTCAATGTGGTGACAAGTGAGAGAAGCATAATAATTCGTATGCGACAAGTTTTTTTTTAACTCACGTTACAGAAAATTTCAAATACGTAGCTAAAATTTTACTATACAAGAAGGGTAGCGCGCACGATAATTTTTACCGAGAGCACAATACATTTTCCTATAACACTCATTAAATTTTATAATAAATCTTAAAATAACTGTTATAAAGACGATATTTTTTTATAGACATTTTTGAAAGGCATAAAATAATAAAATGCACAGTAAAATTTCGCTGATATTATATATTTTTTAAATTTAAGTTTTGCGTATTTTGTTACACATCAAAATTTACTAGAAAATCTGGTAAAGTTTTCTATCTGAAGAAGAAATTTTATTTTATTTTCGTGAAAATCTGTGTTTTACTCAGTAATAATAAGCGAAGTTTCAGGGTTGTCATCTGGTTACCGTTACTGCACGGTAATTTTTAATTCTCTCCGTGTATATGGTGTGCGTTAAATGCATTGATTTCGTGAATTGTCTTTAGCCGGTAAGGCATGTGGAGTTTTCGCGGACGTCATTCTGTATGTCTATCTACAGCATACAAAAAAATCAATTTTTTTTTTCGAATAAGGAGTTTCCTGCACAACCTTTAAAGTTGCAATCATTCGGATAATAATGCAAATATAGAGCGAAATTTCACGCGATCGTTGAGGCGCGCCGAACTCACTTTCTATAATGAACGTTATTTCTGTAACACAATAATTGTGCATTTGATCGACAGCTGAGCAAAAGAAGCAGATTATAAATTGAAACTGTTGAAAAATCATAATGAGCTAGTATGCATATTTCAGGTGCAGATTTATTTTTATCGCATTATACATCATCGTAAATTTAGCATAGTTTTATTCTGTCGAATTTTTCATTGAACATTTCTTTCATCTGCTTCATATTGCGAATTGCTTGCTTTTATTTTCCTTCCTCCTGCGGGAATCGTCACCTTATTATTATTCCATAATTTATTTATTCAATATTTCTTTTATTTATTGCTATTATCTTTTTACATGATTTGATAAAAGTATTCATGATAGTATTATATTATCATATTCAAATTATTCTATTGATTGTTATAATTTGTTGACTATTCGAGACAGTATTAAAATTTCGCAAAGAAATGTAGATGGTATTAGCAATTATCCGGAGCATTAGAATTAAATAAATTATCGAAGCTTTGATGTCTACACGTTTTCATTTTTTTTTTAAATTCAACGTCTCTAAGCCATGCAGTGGTTTACAGAAAACATTGCGAATTTTCAAAAATCTTCCGATAAGACAAACACTCAATTCGTGCTTCGTCGATTATCGTGAAATTCGCTGTCGGATATTCGATAAAATTTCTATATCCGTCGTCGTCGAACGACATTCTATCAATTACGCGAGACATCGATGAGTATTACAGCAAATGAAATTGCGCGATCACGGAAGCGCGACGGACACTGCTGTGACGTTGGTGGACTTGTCAGCCGACCAAAAGTGGCAAATGTCATCATCGTAACTTTAACCACTCTTGATCGATCATTAATTAAAGTCTCGAAGTCTTTTGTCGTTACTCATTAGTCGCGATAATTATCCTCGTAATTGTTATGAGGATAAACAGGTCAAATGATCCATTCAATGCTCGTACAATGCTGTCACAACAAACGGGATAATAATTCATTGCTGGAACAATTTATTTTCTGTCCCACTTTATTCCCTCCTATATTTTCTTTGATACTTCTTTTCTTTGGAAAAACGTAGGTAAGCAATTTTCTCTCGATTCTCCTCGTTTTTTCGTGCCTTAAAAATTATCCAATGAAAAAAATGAATTCAACGTGCGAATCTCAAGAGCTCTGAGCGTACGACGAGTGGACTATTTTTTTAATGGAATTTAATGAAAATTGTATCCAAACTTATTTTCGCTCTCTCAACAACTTGGTCTAATCTTCAGGCCAACGAGGCAACAAAGCGATTCAAAGGAGTACGAAGTAGAAGAAATAAAAATAAAGGTGTAAGCTCGGGGTGAAACGCCGTTTGCTCACGCGTATTCTTGTTTTATATGTTTGTACAGCAGTAATTATTATTATTGCTTGGGAAATGTGGCATGCGTGCTTTGCAACATGGGTAATGTGTGCAGGGACCGTGGTAATGTGCCATATTTGTACCTACGGGCATTTCCATGCACATACACACACCGATATATATATATACATGTAAACACGCAGGCAACCAAAACCGGAATTAGAGGTTTAGAAACACATTCGAGGTAAAATGGCAATCGGATTACCGTTGCGATAAGAGCATCTCTCGTGGACTACAAGCGAGGCACTCCCACGATCAGTTCTATTATTATCACGGTACAATTACTTCAGTTACGTTTCTCCCATTGTAATGCTTTTGTGATTTCGCCATTCCGTATATGTGTATTGTATCGAGAAATATATGTATTATACGTATCGTACGGGGAAATTATCATTTGTATCGGTTGAATCGATGCAATGATGGGTATTCGTACATCTGGCTATTTTTAAGACGGTGCTTAAGGGAAGGTTGCCGTCGAGAGGCAGGAAAAATGCATGGACTTTCGGAATTTTTTTTTATATAAAATAAATACTTTTGGAAATGGGCTTCAACGTATTTTATTCTTCTAACAATGGAGAGTAAATTCTAATTTTATTTATAAAATCAATCCAACATGGCAGCTCCAGCTCCTGTCAAATAAATCCATGCACGGCGTGTTTTGGTCTGCAGACCTTAAACAAAAGATCTTAAACAAAAACGGGTTAAAAATTATTAAACTAAACTAAATTTGCCTTATCGTTTTTTGTCTTCTGAAAAACCCCTGGATAACAAAATGGTAGCCGTTTGAAAATAAACCTAATATTTTTGCCCGGTTTTTTTTGCTTCAACGGACGAAAAAAATATTTCTAAATCAATTTTTGACAAAAATCGCTTCCTGATGGCTCCACAAATTCAATTTCCTTTTAATTGCGCAGAGATTCATGTGAATCGGTTCATTCATTGAAGCTGTAGAGTACCCCGCGCGCTGAAAAATACTGTTTCCAGAAAAACCGCTTTAAAATTCAACGTTTAGGCTGTAAATTCTAAAATACTTTAGATATGAAAATATCCTTCCACCCACGTGTTCTAAATACTTTAAGGATGCAAATTATGTAAAAAATCTACATATATTACACAGAGTGCAACTATTTCATGGCATTAAAAATGTAATCAGACTTTCCGCGTGATAAAAAAAGGCACATGCAAATAATATGAGTTGCTCTCCCTCTCTCTCACTCTCGCGATCTCTTACACACATTCTCAAATTCTCACTGTCTCACTATCCATCCATTCATCCATCCATCAAACCCAAACAAATCCAAACAATCAAACAAACTTGAACTCAAAGAAACCCGAACAATCAAACAAACTTGAACCCAAACTTAACCCAAAACTTAAACTCACACAAACAAAACCGAACCCAAAAACAAACCCCAATCCAAATCCACCAACATTTTAATATACACACCAAAATTGAAACTTACAGCTTGTAACCACAAATGACTCTCTACATACAATGCAGCATTTTTCAACAAATCACAAATATTTAGCATGTCGCAGCTCTCCCCCCACCCTGCTACAACCCAGCGGCAGTTGAGTGGGGGTAGCGTTAGTTTCGTGTGACATCTCGCTAAATCAGACCCCCTATATACATCTTTAAAAGCATTTTCAGTGCCAAAATCGATTTTTTCATTGTCATGAATGTAACCTGCCCTCAAAATGAAACGTATATCTTTGGTTTTGAGGCCAGCCGCTTCTAGAAATGACCTCTAGGTAAATATGTTTCCATTTAATTAATGGCGACTCTAACAGGAACAAATTGAAAAAAAAAATCCTAATAATACGTTGTTTTCAACCTAGGGATGTTCGATTCTGCATCGAATTTCATCGAGAATCGATTTTCTCGATGAAAATCAATTTTTTGCATCGATTCTCTGGCGCTCGATTTTTTTGACAATCGATTTTTCTAGGCCAGAATCGATACTTGGTCTGGATGGAAAATAATTGCACAATTACTTTTCCAACGCACCAGGAAAGAGGCGCAAATCGATTTTTTCACCAGGAAAGAGACCGTGGACTTAACCCTTTATATCACCGTGTGACAGTTCTGCAATAAACCATCCAAGTCCTTACAACATCCCATATTGACATTTAATCTTTTTTTACATTAGTCACAGGACGGCTACAAACCGTTTTGTGGCTTTTTAGTGCAATTCATGCAGCCGAGATAGCGTTAATTGGATCAAAATTAGTTCGATGTTAAATTGTAAGATTGCTAGATTCGAGTATGCGTAAAGTTTGCGAAATTTAAAAAAATATATATTTAAAAACGTCAAAAACGATGTGTTTGTTTGAGTTCGTTTGGTCTACAATAAGCAAGACAATTTATTGAGTGACAAAGACTGATTAAATTTTTCAAAAATAATACGTATTTTTTATTTTATTAAAACCTACCATAAAGTCAACTATTTTTAAATACGTACGTGGTTGAGTTATGAAGGATTTAGGAGTCTCTGGACAATTGGTATTACCATTTGATTTAAATTTATACAGTAAATTCTTTCTTATATACTGAATGCAACTTTCCAATTTTAAATCGATCGTCCACACCGTTCCTATAAAATTTACAATTAAAAAACCCCTTTTTAACATAAGAAGATATTATAAATGCCTAGGCTCATCGCTAACTGGCAGCTTTACGCACGAAATAGTGTAAAAAATGTTTAAAATGTTACGAAAAACTGTAAAAAAATATATTATGACAAATTCGTCATCAGTGTCATAATGTTAAATGCTCTATGTTAAAATTGTTTCTTCAATTGTAAATTTTATGCAATTGTAAATTTGCGATGCTCTATGTTAAAAAGTGTTTCTTCAATTGTAAATTTTATAGAAACAATGTAGACGATCGATTTAAAATTTGGAGGGTACATTGAGTAAATGACAAAGAATTTACTGTATGAATTTGAATCAAATGGTAGCATGTCGTTATGTGTCCCGAAAGTCCTTAAACGGTTGAAGATGTATACATTGCTTTGTTTAGAATGTACTGTTTAGTTTATCCGCGTTCGTTGTAGCTTTGTGTTTTTATTTGTTACCGTATAATGTAACAAAATCGTTTTTTAAAAGATCGATATTTTACGTTTCGATTTTTTGCAGAATTGTTTTTCAAAAGTTCGATTCAGAATCGATCCCGAAATCGATTTTTTTCAGAAGGTCTCCTATGAAAGTATTCTGGACCTAACTTTTATCCGCGACTTCTTCCACGTGGATTTTAGGGTTTGATCCAGAGAGAAGATAAACAAAGTGAGAAAAAAAGTAAGAAATGACGAAGGAGGCAGAGTGTCATATTTCCCAGGCACGATGGTAGACTGCCTGACTGAAGTAAGGGTTGGTAATCCAGTATCATATAACGTCATTGTTGTCTTGTCTTGTCTTTGCCAAGCACATTCAATTTTTGAGCACTCGATACTCTCGAATAGCCTACTCATGTAACCATCCCAAGTGCGCGGTGAGAAAAAAGCAAATGGGGGTCAGTTCACCCCTTAATTTAAATTTTTCTCAATACTCTTATAGTGGATTTTTAATCGCTTTACATTAGAGACATTTTCGATTTTGTTTCATTCAGATCGGTAGACTACTTGTGGATGAAACTGCATAATTATCCCGCAACACGCTGTCCCTTGAGGGGTGGTTTCCCCCCTCAAAACCATTTTTTCGCCAATACAAAACAATACGTGTCTAATAGTTTTCAATGCTTTAACACATATATGAGTTTCAACTAAATCAAAAGCGGATACTTCAGTGATGTTCCTCGTCAGAGGGGGTAGTTAACCATTAAGACGAACGTAATAATTTCGAAACATGAGAAAATATTAAATTGTAGCTTATAGGAATGTTTTGAAACAGCGGATACACTTAAAGCACAGAAAACATGACTGTGATAAATATTTTTATGTTAGGGGCGGCTTACCCCCTTAAATTTGATGTCCGGAAAAAACGCAAAAATATGTAAACTTGAATTTTCACTCCTCCCTTCAAAATGATACCTGTTTTATTCATTTTCGTACAACCCTCTTAAGTGTAGGGTGAAAAAAAGGCAAATGGAGGGGTGGTTTACCCCTTAAATTAATTTTTTCTCAACATTTTTCTAGTGACATTTCCTTCGCTTTACATTAGAAGAGTTTTCGTTTTTCTTTCATTCAGATCGGTGGATTGCTTCTGGATGAAACTACAAAATCACCTCTCAACACGCCTTTCTTTGAGGGACGGTTTCCTCCCTTAAAACCGTTTTTCCGCAGATAAAAAAAAATACGTGTCTAATAGTTTTCAATGCTTTATCACATATATGAGTTTCAACAAAATCGAAGGCGGACACTTAAGTGATGTTTATTGTTAGTGCACCTTTGCGCCCTTTAAGGAACATATCCCCCGAATTTCATAGAGATAAAAGCGGGGTATTCGATTCACTCATAAACACTTTAATACAGCGTTGAATCACTAATTAGGGGTTCTTTTTAAAAACTCTCAAATATGCGTTTTATTATATGTTTTGAAGAATATTTATACCAAGTTTCATATTGATATACGCAAGGAATACAATTTTCCATACAAACGTTCACACCCAATTTCACCTGCTTAGGCGTTGATTTTTGGGAAACCCTTTCTCAGTGCACCTCTAAGGAACATGGCTAAGCAACATATCTTCCAAATTTCATATTTTTATCTTCTGCGGTTTACGCTGTGCGTTGTCTATATGTCAGTCAGTCAGTCACCGAACTGTTTCACATGTATAGACAATCGAATCGCAATCGGGTGCCTAAGGCCGAGTGGATGAGTAAAATGCAATACAGGATGAATGTAACTCGTACCGCATCGCAAATCAAGTTTGTGTGTCGCACCAATGTAAAAAGTAAAAATCTTGGCAAGCAAAGAACAGACGAGAAGACTCGTTTTCGCTGTGCTCCAGTTCCGGGAGTAATCGATCGCTGACTCAGCCTCCCGTTCTTCTTCTTTTTTTTTTCTTCGTGGTCGCAGGGCCCGTGTATTATCGTTGAAAAGTGCTAGCATTATCGAGAAGAAGACATTTTTTCTCCCGAGCGAGCAGAAAATAATTGAGATGCTGGACCACGATCTTCTGCAGAGTTTCCCTCTTTCTTCCTTTCTGGAACTGGGGGTACATACATACACATATATATATATATATATATATATATATATATATATATTATATAGTAGTAAATGGGATATGCACGCGCTGCCAATTGCAATAAGTAATTGGGAGCTTCGCTTCTGCCATGGTCGAACGATTTATATAATGCAATTTGTATAAATGGATTATGCCCTAATTTTATTCGCGAGAATTCACCACGTGGCTAAAAAATTAAGCGCGTTCAATGGACCATCGACCCATTTTTAATCTCAAAAAGAGCCGGCGCTTAATTGTGTCGAGATTTTGTTCAACGGCCGCAGCAGAGAGAAAATTTATGTGCGCATTTTCAAGCATAAGCTATCCCGAGTCAAAATTTTCCACCCGCGTTCAACCCGCAAAATAAAGGTTTCCTTCCCCGAGCAGAGATCGGCGATACGTTTTGTTTCAAACGTTTGAAATACCAATATGTCGGGGCCTCCGATGAATCTCCCAAATGGCAAAAACCGGACATTGCCACTCAAAGGAGGCCTATGCAGAGCGCAAATGAACCTGCGAAACCCAAGGTGGGCCTACTTCGAGCGCTCCCGCGGAACCTAGTGGACCCTCCATTCGGCCTACTATTTATTTCGTCATCAAACGGGTTACCGATCACGCCACAATGGAGTGTTGATGGAGGAGATATGGAATTTGGGCTCAAAGCAGGTTAGGTGGGGTCGAGGCATCGAACTTGAGATCGAAAGCAGGTTAAGGAGGCCTGCGTTCTGCACGTTTCACTCAAATTGGCGATCGAAAGAAGGTTTGGGAGCGCGTGCGGAAAAGTGGCCGGGGATTCCTAATGCGATTGGGGGCCTTCAATGGATTGTTTGTGGATTCCATAGTAGGGTTCTCCGTAAAAGAGCTGGACCGGGCCCCTATTAGGGAATGGTGGGGTAGATTGATCGACTAAAACTATGGTCTAAGTACGGGGACCAAGTAAGGGCCTTCAAGGGGTTTAGTTGTAGATTACCTAGTAGCGATTTCCCCAATTCTACCAGACTTTGCTATTATAGAGGCAAATCAGTATAAATTGCTTGACTAAACAATATGTGGCATAAAAATTATCTAGATCGATTAAATATAATAATGAAACTATGCGTTTAGTAGACGAGCTGTGGTGCCTTGAACCAACACGCATGTAGTTCATTAATTGGAAGAACGCGGGATCAAACGTGTCAAAATATGCGACAGAATTCTAAGCCGCAAATATATTAAAATAACACATTTCTTTTTCACAGTGTACACACGCACGCACGTACGCATTTGGCTGCGATAATTTGTTATGGGACACTGTTGAGGCAATTTTAGAGGCCCTGGTTATTATGCTTTCAATGGTCCTCGGTAGCCAAATGTGACCGGCCACGGATGGCCCTTGTGAGGCTTCCAGACTAGAACCTTGATAATGTTAGGGAAAATTATTATGGCCCAGATCAAAGCCCGAACTCAATTTCCGCACGGGAGGACTAACAGAGGCTACCCTGGACCAAATGGAGCCCTCTTCGTGGCATTGAACTCGACAAATAGGGTTTGGTAGGTTCAACGGAGGCTGGCGGCTTGTGCATTGCAAAAGAAATGGGTCCTGCGAGTGTTTAGAGGATGCTATAAATTTTGACTCGCGATTTATCAAATCAATATCCAGGAAAAAATTATTGCGCTAATACAAATCGAACGGTGAGACTTTGTAGCTTAGGAAGGCTATCGCGAGTGCAATGGCGAATTTAAAATTCATAATATAAAAAATCATACGAAATTATTAGAGACGCAAATATCTGTAACTTAGCATTATATAAAGAAAATGTTGTTAAGTACTTTTACGAATTTTCCGATTGTTTCGAAAGAAATAGCGTTTCGGGAAGGTACTTCTTCGTAAATGAATAAATTATCATTCGGATCAGACGATCGAGAAAAAGAGAGAGAGAGAGAGAGAGAGAGGGATAGAGACCTCGAGAGTTCTCTAAGTGCACGGGAAACTTTACGAAGCGTTACATAAATTCTCAGTTTTCCTTCAGCAACTGCATCCCGTCGCGCTGAAAAGCAACGCGAAATAATCCCACGACGGTATAAAAAAAAGTCGACAGTACACAAAATTGCAAAACTTACGTATATATATGAATCGAGGTTAACGATGTTCGGGATCGCACGCAGGAAAGATCGCGGTTCGATGGAATTTCCGACTCTCCGTGCACCGGAATTTCCGTTGCTGGGATGACCCTACGACGATTATAAATTTAAAAAAATGCCCAAAAAAGTTGTTCATTTTTTTTTCTTTATCATAGTCGTGTGGTCAATTGAGGGGGGCGAAGGAAATGGATGCGAAGCGTTTCCGTGATAGCGATTCTCACCAGAAAATTCCCCGGTAAGTTATCGCGGTGCGAGTGGAATTTTCGAGGCTAAAAAACCACTGCCTACCATTTTAAAACCCCATAGCTTGCCATTATCACGCGGCTAAAGAAAATTTCAAAAATCCCACCGAAAAGAACAAGCGACATCCGGTAGCGAAAAAAGGGAATCGACAAAAAGAGAAGTAATTAAAAAAAAGATAAAACAGGTAAAATAGGGCATGTGGCTAAAAGCGAAGAAGAGAAAGTCTAGTTGGAATAAAATACATCTCCGTGGCCTCACTGCTGTTCTATTCGGATGTTCAACCCTTTCTCCCTATATGTATAGAGAAATGTTGGAAGCACGAGTGGTGGCCTGAATACCGAATTGCAGTCGCTCGTCGTATATTCTGCTAACATACAAAAGGGCGTAACATTTGTTCTTTATAGGCATCGATATATGCATATCCGCAAAACGCATGATTGTTAAAAGCTCTAGGGACGAATGTGCACATCTTTGGGCATCATCGTAATGTCAACATACATTCACAAGTTGTCCTCCATATATATACCTTCTGCCAGAAGGATTAGGCATCACCATTATGACCCCATAATCTTGAATCATAGTAGAAATAAGAATAAAAAAAAATACATTTATAAGCTGTTCATCAATAGTTTGCACGTTCCCTTCTCCTTTCATTGCTATGGCAATGTTTTTCCAGCTGATAAAAAATTCGAGTACTTGGTACAATGTTTTTTTTTTGTTTGAGAATCTGGCATTGATCCCCTGACGACTATCGATGTTGATTTATATCAAAATTGAATAACTTATATTTAAGTTGTAATTGCTAAGAATAAGGAGGGCCAAACTTACAGCGTACTTTAGACTGCTGTGAGTCAGCGAGACGTTATGGAATTTATTGCAGACTAATTGTTACCGTGGGGTATACAAGATTTTTTGTCAATTGTGTGGTGGTGGGCACATAAAGTAAAATGTATTTGAGAGATTGAGTTCACAGCTATTTGTCTTTTTATTATTGTAAAACATTTCAATACAACTTCTCTGGCGATTATGCATTTGTTGATGTTAAAACACCATTTGGCAGGGCGATTTAAGGATGCAAATGGAAGATACAGTTCTGGACGGAAGTAGTCAAAATTAAGGCCTTATATACGCGATTTCGCCGATTTTCGAAGGTACTTTTCTAGACGCGGTTAAAAAAAATGACGCATATTTTGACAACATTTTTTTTACAGATCATTTATGCACATGGTTAAGTATATGTAAAAAACAAAAATCAGAAATATTAACAAATGGCGGAGATATAACATAATAAAGCAATGTACTTTTTTTGCGCGCGCGTTGATGGTGAAAGTTCTCGGCATCGATGTGGGTGTCTGAAAAAAAAATGAACATATTTATAATTGCATAATGAATGTATCTTCAGTGTGAACCTACAATATTGTTTTTTTTAAATTATTATAATAAAAATTCGAAACCTAACATTTTTTTACTCAATTTTCTGTCGGTATTTTATTTTTTATATTTTTTTGTGTCATTGAAATTTTTGTTTCTGTGGTTCACACGATAGGTGATGATACTAAGAATATGTTGTAAAAATTTCAAAGCGATCTGAACCTTCGTTCAAGAGTTAGAACTTTCACAAGGTTCAAAAAAGTGAATCGTGGAAAAACGGCTTTGAAGTTGGCGGTCGGGCGCGCCGCGCGGTATCTATTTTACGCTCTAAATGCTGTAACTTTAACAATTTTCGGAATTTTTCAATTCTGTAAAGGTTAAAATATTCCTAACCGTCCAGGCTAATGGAAACAAAAATTTAAAAAATGAAAAATTTTGAAATTTTTCGCGTATATAAGGCCTTAAAAATTCCTAAATATACTTGTAAAGTAAAATCAGTTAGTAGTGGTATAACATATAGACTGAGCTTTGAATTTCCAGCGAGAAGTGTTTTTTTTTCAATGATCGATTCATCTGTATCGTAACAGTTTCGAAAGTTTCTTTCGTGCTAAAATTAATCCTGCAGGAAATCAGTACCATCAGAACGTTCAGTACCATTTTTCCAATATCATTTTTCTCACCATAGCTGACGAAGAGTTAAATAACGTTTCTGATAAGACTGATAAGTAAGAATAGAAAGCTTTGTCATTTGATTTTAAACATATAAAAATATAAAATGATTTAAATTTCAAATAAAAGAAAATAAAAATAAAATACAAATAATGATCAATTTAAAATAATATTAAAATCGGATTGAACTTAAACTGAAATTTAAATTGAAGTAAAAATGAAAAAGAATAAAGTATCAATGCATTCAATTTTTATTGCCGTTGTAGCATTACTGCGACTCCCATATATTCTTAATGGCAGTTTACGACCAATGCCGAACGGGTCGATTCACGCGTGTTCTTGCGTATCGAGATGAATTCCGTGTTGGCTTTTTTCACACGAGTATTCTGAGCAACGATTAATGCCATATCGCGCGCGTACGAAAAAAAGTGTCAAGTTTATTTTTGCCTCACCGCGTTCGCTTAAAAGCATACATGGGCTTCATACACGGGCTCGGATTTTTCGAAGTAAATAAGTTGCGGGAGGGTTGTAGACCTGCGGCATTAATTTCGCTCGAGTTAAATTCAATTGGGGCGATAAATCTGCGTACGCGAAAATGCAATACGCCCTCACCAACATCGCGTACATTTTGATTAACGCTTGTATGTATCTTTGAGGCTGGTAAGAAAATTAATTGCGTTCAGAGCTCTATAATCCAGGCTTTCGGACTTTTACAACGGAGCAAGCGAGAGAAAGAGAAAGAGAAGAACAGAGGGTGAGTTGGAATAGATAGAGGTGGTGATTACGCCATAACCCCACGAGTTTATTAATGAATATGTTTATGTACGAAATTCACCCTTTTGATAGGTAATGAATCTGCATAAACTTAGGGCCCAAAAAACCGGTCGATTTTAAATATTTTTTTCTGATGAGAGTATGAGGATTTCGATGTCGAGATTTTATACATAATTCATACATAATTTTGCCATCTTGCGTTTTTTTTTCATTGAAAAGTATTGATAAACTATGAAGTAATTATTATTCTAACAAAGTGATACTGCATGGGCCCTCCAATTCAGGCTTGTTGCTTTGGTCCAGGGATAATTTCATCCTCGAAATGAATCGAATCTTTTCCCCATTAAAGTTAAATAATATAGTGTTTTTGTTAGTGACGAAGATATGCCCAATTAACCTTTATTATTGGGATGTTGAATAAGTTCTCGCTGTTTTTAATGAAAAGTCCATCCCTAGCTACTACTTTTCTTCCTATCTTTCTGGCAGCATTTTAATTCCACGTCGGAAAAACGATACGTCTTTTGAGGCTATCGAAGAGTCGATTCATTTTTTGGAATCTTCATAAAAATGGAAGTGCTACTCAGCCAGGCCTTGTGCCATCGATGGGAACAAGCGATAATCGGAAGGGGCAATGTCTGGTGAATACGGCGTGTGGGGTAGGACTTTCTATTTAAGCGTTTCCAAGTAGGCTTTTACCGGTTTCGCAACATCCGGCCGAGTGTTGTCATACTGCAAAATCACTTTGTCGGGTCTCTGCTCACATAGCGGCCATTTTTCCTTCAATGCTCGGCTCAAATACATCAATTGTAGTCGATAGCGATCTCCCGTGATGGTTTCGTTCAGTTTGAGCAGCTCATAATAAACTACACCCAGCTGATCCGACCAAATGCAGAGCAGAAGCCTGGAACCATGGATATTCGGCTTTGCCGACGATGTTAATGCATGGCCGGGCTTACCCCACGATTTTCTATGCTTAGGATTATCGTAGTGTATCCATTTTTCATCGCCAGCCACGATACGATGAAAAAAAAACTTGCATTTTTGATGGCTCTCGGCTTTGACGCACGCCGTTTGACGTCTCTCGGCTTTAACTCGTACGGCACCCAATGTCCTTGCTTTTGAATCATTCCTAATGCTTACAAACGTTTCGAAACTGTTGTGTGATCAATTCCTCATGATTCTGCAAGTTCAGCTAGCTCCTGACAGGAGTTTTCATAAAGTAATGCCTCCAATTCTTCGTCTTTAAATTTTTTCGGTGCGCCAGAGCGTTCTTTATCTTCAACATCAAAATCATTATTTTTGAAGCATCCAAACCAACTTCTATATGTTGTTTCCGACAAAGCATGGTCGTCGTAAGTCTCAACAAGAGTTATCCAAACCAATCTCTATATGTTGTTTCCGACAAAGCATGGTCGTCGTAAGTCTCAACAAGTCTCAATTCTGTGTGCTTCAGCTGCGGATTTTTTAAAATAAAGTAGTGCAGTGAAATTCCCTGCAAATACTCCTTTTTGGCACGAAATTTGACATGTTTAACCCTATGAAAAAAAGGTGTTGACACTTCGGCGAAATGACATACCCTGAATTCTAAGCGTGCTTATAGTACTTCTTTATAGATGCGTTAGCATCTTAAACTACATACACGCAGTTCTGGTAACGTCATCTGTTGGAAAACAGCGAGAACTTATTCAACATCCCAATATTATGATGAAGTTCAATTGGAATAAATACAATAATCTATAGATCATAACTTTCGATATTCAATAAATTATAATTAATATTGAAATTCTGGGAATTCAGCACATTATCTTCTAAAAAATCATCAGACATATCAACTTCAATCATTGGCGTTCAAATTGCACTGCAATTTATTATTTTCCATAAAATGTGTCTAGCTGTCTAGATCATAATTTATTTTCCCTCAAGAACAACCTAACCAACCCAAACGAGCCAAAAAAATTAAAACAAGCGCAAACCAACATCTTTACTGCAATATTCAGTCGAAAAAAAATCTTTTTTGCCGCAACGTAGATCGAGCGCTTTGCGTCCTCTGCAGGCATAGCAATTTTGCAACCGACTCGTTGGAATGATTTTTTTCCCCTCGGATTCTGACGCGAGTTCAACGAGAAAGAAAATGATCGATTCGAGATGAGTAGAATTTTGTGTAATCTCCTACAGTGGGTGCACGGGTATAGCGGGTACATTGGATAGTTATATGTAAGCGCGAGAGAGGGAGAAGAGCGATATACAGGATGAATCCCTCGGGAAGGCCGGAGGGAATTGAACTTTTGCCAACAAGAGACGCAGCAGAGTTCCTGAATCATTTTGGAATGAGTGCGCGCCTGGCGAAAATACCTGCGAGGCTCGTATATGTGTTTTACGACGTTACGCGATTTCAATCCTTGCACCCTCTGTTCCTACGACCCGTTCTCCCTCGTGTTCTCTCTCATTTATGCGGTCGAAAATGCATTAGTGCATCAGGCTATATGCATGCATAGTTATGACCCGATCTTCAGATCGCAAAGGGCGTAACTCAAGTTCCCTGGCGTGATAAATTACGAAAGTCGTGTGCCCTTGCACTTGTGGATATGAATGCTTTCGTTCACACGAATCACGTCTGTTTGAAAATGCGTTATCGCATCTCACGTTATAAAACGTACCCGATCCTCGTCTCCAAGTAATATGACCGCTCCCAATCGAAAAATCCACCCTTAATCCCTTCATTCCCTCTGTACTTTGCATTTCTCCTTTTTTTACACCACACGCTATACTATAAAGCTAAAATGTTAAAAAATAAATGTTTTTGCACACTTTGAAGAGTATTGGAAAATTTTTAAATCCAGATATAGAGAAAATTCAATCCTGTTGAGTTTTCAGGTCTAGTGCTAATCAGGTAGATGCTAACTAATCTCTAACGAAATAGGGACTCCCTCCTAGTCGAATAAATAGTCAAGTTGAAAGCTCTCGATGATATCCTTGTCTAGAAATTGAAGTCGGGAAAAAGGACTGCCCCTTAGCTGCCTTCCCTAGATAATATCAGGCTATGGCCAGGCCGTCCAACGTAGATTGGATCCGCCATGTAACAGGTCTTAGGCCAGGCTCTAATCCGCCGTTCCCTTTTTTCGGGAACTGATCAGAAACCGATGAGGAAAGGGATCGGAAAATTGCCACGAAATAACGAGAAAGGTGATAGTGTACTGAGAGGGCCATGAGAAATAAACCGGCAGACGGATAGAGTAATGATCAGGTATTGGAAAAGGGCTTTTGGCGACATACCCGAGCAAAATAAATAGTATCAGGTCGTACTGATACTTGTTATTTCACAAGTATCACAAAATCATAAGCAAATGTGCACGCTGTGAGTATAGGACTTCTGTTCGTGATATAACAACGGGTCGAAGTTTTATCGTTGTAGGATGGGTACCTTGGTTATGCGAAGCGCTTTGCTTGAAGCCACCTGGCGGATTGTTGGTGAAATACATATACGGGTAATGTCTTCCCGGCCAAAACATTCATATTTCCTGACAAGGTGACGGCGATTTTAAAAACCACGAACCACCTTCTTTACTTTTTTGTCTGATCAAATAATTTGGTTATTTGTTATGTTCAAATTAATACTTTTTGTAATACCATTATTTATGACAAGCATTTTTATTCTCGTAGATTATCATCGATATAACAGATGTATTAGTTTCATGCTAATGAGTTATATATATATATTTGATGGGGTAAAAAGCAAAGCAGCTTTAGACAGTTCTTAAGCTTAACTTTTCAGGAAATGTCAATCTTCTGGCCAGCTATACATTACGTAAAAGTGTACGTGCTCCCAATGTATTTCAGCCAGAACATTGCAATTTCCAAACATAGAGTGAAAGCAATAAAAAATGGTTTTGTGATTTTTCTGGTCTATTCCATGAAAGGGCCTGGTCAGGTGAATCGGACGAGGTAAACCTGGCCAGAGCCCGACGCAAAGTAGGGAATGCCTGGTCATATTTCTCCAGGATAGTGTTCGCTCGGTTGACAAAAAAAAAAGAAAACCTCGAAACCCCTTGACTTTTTTCGTCGACTCGACGACAACTAAAAAATTTTCCATACAGACGTATCCACCGCACCCGGGAGGCAATGTGCGCGAAAGAAAAAGAGGCGCGAAGGGAGGGGAAAAAAGAAAAATAAAATAAATGAGAAAGCACAGCGTGTACAGAGTGTGTCAGTTTCACAACGTCGTGCACCGTGCTATCTTAACCGGTCGTAATTCACGACTGCGTGGAAACTTTTTACGATGAAAAATCGCTGGCGCGTTATCGCGCGAGAGTCGCAGCTTCTTCGTAGATATATATGTACGTGCGTACATATCTATAGGTACAGACGTGTGTGGCGAGGAGAGAAATATATATATATATATATATATTTCTAGGATATATATGCTGGTGTGCATGTACGTGTACCGCAATGTTCTGACACCAGAGAACCAGCAAATTCGTTTCGGCAAGAAAGACGTGAAAAGTCACGGGAGTAGTGGGGGTTTCACGTACACATCGTACAGGATATATTCCCAACAGGCGTGTGAAGCCCGGGAGCTATAGTATGTACTCTCGACTTGCGGATATAATGCAAACTGTTGGAAGTATATAAGCGTCAAGGATGAAAGTACCCGGAAAATTCGTTTTCACTGCCCCACAGAACGCGAGAACAGGAGGTGGGCGAAGGACAGAGAAGAGAGGGAGCGGGGCAATAAGGAAAAAGACATTTGACTTGAGGGGCCAGGCTAGGTATGCACAAATTTGTATTAGTCCCGTATAATTATCATTTGAAAGCCAGGAGAAACGAATTGACAAATTGTAGTACGTTATCTATACATATGCAATAGTTTCTTGACTGACTGACTGACTAACTAGCATATAGACAACGCATACCCTAAACCGCTGAAGTCAAAAACAAAATTTGGAAGATAAGTTCTTTAGAAAGTGACGAGGTGGACTAAGAAACGATTTTTCGAAAATCAACTCTCAAGGGTGTGAAATAGGGTATAAAAGTTTATATGGAAAATTGTATTCCTTGCGTGTAACAACTTGAAACTTGGTCTTCAAAACAAACAATGGATAAAGTTCCGAAAAGCAGAAACCGAATTTCAATCTGAAATTTTGCAAACGCCTTTCTTTTAACATTTTGAGTGATCACCTAAAAGGATTTCTGGCGACGCGCCATAGTTTTCGAGATATCAATTTTTGGAAGTTACTTTTTTTACCGTGCTCCTACTAAAGGATGTCTCAAAATGACCTGACATTTAAAATTGTGCGCCATTTTTGTTGTCGCAAACACAAAGTACTAATCTTTGATAACTGGCATCAGGAAGTATTGAGGTTTAGTCTTGCAGAATTAAACGATCGAGCGACGCATAGAAATTGTGAAAATTCACTGCGAAACATTGCAGTTATTGCAGACGAAGTTTCATGGTCGTGTTATCTCGCGCCGCGGCGATGCGAATTGGCCACCAAGATCGTGCGATTTGACGTCATTGGACTTCTTCCTTTGGAGTTTGCTGAAAGGAAAAGTGTATGCCAATGATCCACAGACCATTCCGAAGCTCAAAGAAGCAATTGGACGCACCACTAATGAAATTAGATCGCAATTATGCCCAAATGTTATTGAAAATTTCGTTAAAAAAGTGAACGTTTGCAAACAGGGAAGAGGCGGCTATTCATCGGATATTGTGTTCTACACATAACCTCTATGTTTCTACCTTATATTTAAATATACAAACTATATTTGAGTTTTCCTGTAGCATGGGTTGTTATTCTTTTTCTCATTTGTTTATGTATTTTCTGTTATAAGGTTTCAAAAGCAAATAGGAGTGATGTAGACTATTATAAGTCTTTTTTTTATCATCTGAACTTTAGTGACTGATCATCTCAATCTATCGTTTTAACTTTCAATCAAAATCTATGGCACCTACCTTAGGGTTCATTTGGTCATTTATTTATTACTTAACAGTGCACTTCATAAAGATAATACAAGTAAAGAAAATTGCGAGTTAAGTACATACACAAAAGAGGGAAACCAAAAAATGTTATTATCTCGAAAATAAAAAAAAATCGTAAAACACACATGGGAAGTGATTCGGATAGGTATTTATACCAGACATCTATTTTTTCCTTTTGAACGTCACTTTTCGGGCCACCCTGTACAACGGCGTATATGCGAGGTACACTTTTTCTTCATTGCTTGCACGCTGCCCACTCTCAAATGATAAGGAGGCAAATATTAAAGAAAAAAAAAACATCGATATTGCGAATGAGTAGAAGCCGAAGCGAAGACCGACAACGTCTTTCGTTCGTAGCGAGCGAAAGCTCGTTCGATTCCACTCTATCCATTATATACTCGCTCCGTCTCACTTTTTCGCTTCTGTGTAAAGTTTCGATTCGCTTTCCGATCGTTTTTCCCTAAGATCGTTAGTTACATCTCGGAAACCACGACGAATGGTGTTTCCCAATGGATTTATCATTTCTCTTTCTCTCTTCTCCACTTCGTATATTTTCATACAAACCACTCTGTAGTATACGTAAAACGAATCGCGATCACAACCCCTTTAGAGCTTGAATTATTCCAACATCGTTTTTTCCTCCTTCAGGTATGGTTGAATCTATACATATATTTCCTGAGACCCACATATATATATATATATATATATATATATATATATATATATATATATAGTACGACGGAAATTCCATCGAGTTTTCGAAGAATGTTTGATAAATTACGCGTCAATTTACGAGGAAAGTTCTCTGTACAGGTACATAGGTATACAGTGAAGAACCCTCGCGGTCTCGATCGCCTGCCGGATGGATCTGGCGCGATAGAACTTTTGCCCAAGGCCTATAAGGTAAAGGCTTACGTGAAAGTTGTACATAGGTAAAGAGCGGCGAAGGGGGGAGGAGCGCTGGTTGGGGTACAGCAAGTGGTGGAATATCGGCAAGAGTTGAGAGTCGCGAAGTGGTGCGGTTTCTTGTGAAATGTTATCGACATTTCCGCGATATCGAGGAATTATATATCTATATACGATCGTGGGGTTAAGAGAAATGGAGTAGAAGGAGTTGACGCAAAGTAGACCAATTCACTTCAATACCCCCGCGAGTTTATTGACAAATGGAGATCCGTTAATAAAGAATTGTTCAATGCTGGAATCTACGACACCAAAGAAAACGGACCTATAAACTTTTCGTAAGGGCCTTTCGCGATTTCTCCTTGTACCAACGATTTGTTATATTCGAGATACTTCGATAACAACAGCAAAGAAACATTGAGACGTTGAATAAGTTCTCGCTGCTTTCCAACGGATGGCGTTATTAGAACTCCTCACGTGTAGTTTAAGATGGTAAAGCATTTATAAAGTACTATAAGCAAGCTTGAAATTCAGTGTATATCATTTCGCTGAAGTATAAACAACTTTTTTTTTATAGTGTAAACATGTCAAATTTCGTGCTACAAGAGAGTATTTGCGGGGAATTTTACTGCACTACTTTATGAAAAAAAAGTCTGCATCTCAAGCACACAGAATTCTTATTGAGACTTACGGCGACCATGCTCTGTCGGAAACAACAGGCACCGATCGATTGAAATGCTTCAAAAATAATGATTTTTATGTTGAAGATAAAGAACGCTCTGGCGTACCGAAAAAGTTTGAAGACAAAGAATTGGAGGCATTACTTCACGAAGACTCATGTCAGATGCTAGCTGAACTGGCATAATCATTAGGAGTTGATCACACAATAGTTTCGAAACGTTTAAAAGCATTAGGAATGATTCAAAAGCAAGGACATCGGGTGCCGTACGAGTTGAAGCCGAGAGACGTCGAACGGCATCTTTCCACGTGTGAACAGCTGCTTCAATGGGAGAAACGGTAAGGTTTTTTGCATCATATCGTGACCGACGATGAAAAATGGATACACTCCGATGACCCGAAACGTAGAAAATCGTGGGGTAAGCCCGGCCGTGCATCAACATCGTCGGCAAAGCCGAATATCCATGGTCCCAAGCTTCGACTCTGCATTTGGTGGGATCAGCTGGGTGTAGTTTATTATGAGCTGCTCAAACCGAACGAAACCATCACGGGAGATAGCTATCGACTATAATTGTTGCGGTTGAGCCGAGCATTGAAGGAAAAACGGCCGCTATACGAGCAGAGACGCGACAAAGTGATTTTGAAGCATGATAATGCTCGGCCACATGTTGGAAAACCAGTAGAAACCTACTTGGAAACGCTTAAATGGGAAGTCCTACCCCACCCGTCGTAATCACCAACCATTACCCCTTCCGATTATCACTTGTTCTTATCAATGGCACATGGTCTGGTACAGCGCTTCCATTCTTATGAAGATGCCAAAAAATGAGTCGACTCTTAGATAGCCTCAAAAAACGTGTCGTTTTTCCGACATAGAATCAGAATGCTGTCAGAAAGATGGGAAAAAGTAGTGGCTAGCGATGGACAATACTTTCAGTGACATAATTTTTACTAATTCAAAAAAATAAAGCATTAATTTTCGCGAAAAAACAGCGAGAACTTGTTCAACATCCCAATATAACAAAAACGAAACGAAAATCGTATAGAATATCGATAAAATTTCAAGAATTTGAAATTCACGTTAATTTGGAAACCAAATATTTCGAAAGCCGAGGAAAAAGTAATTCCACCGGTTCGCGAAAAAAAAAATACATTTTCCACGACGTGTTATTCATAGTCTAGTCCCGAGGGTATACGAATCCGCGGGGCGAAAAGTGCATTCGTGAATGTATTCGTACAGGTTGGAATGCGCGCATGTCCGTTCCGTGTAATTTTCTCCTGCTGAACTCGAATCACAGTTCTGGCGGGCTCTATTCGTAGCACTTTTGGTAACGAAGATAATTAAAGCAGCGAGAGGACGAGCACAGCCGGCCAGCCGGTTACTCGTTACTGCCCATTAGAATAATTATTGACCTGATAAATAAAAACAGGCTTGTCCGAGTCACCGAACCCAACGAGATATACGGAACTATGTGCATGAACATTTATTGATTTATCGAATTAAGGGAAACGAGTAACATTTTATATTTATGTGCATATACTTGTGTATATGTGAGTTTGGGAGTGTGTAAGTACAAAAATGTGACTTTGGGAGTGTGTAAGTATTGTACAAAAAGGATATTTTGAACTCGTATCTATGTAATGTTGGCTACCAGTACATCTGGTTGTCCTTTACCTAGTAGTATTGGGGAAATTACTACTAGGGAATCTACGACTACACCCCTTAAAGGCCTTTACTTAGTTTCCGTACTTAGACCATAGTTTTAATTAACCTACCTACCCTACGATTCCCTAATAGGGGCCTGGTCCGGCTCTTTTACGGAAAACCTCACGTTGGAATCTACAAATCATCCTTTGAAGGCCCCGAATTATATTAAGGATACCCTGCCAATTTTTCGCACAGGATGTTGGGAAAAACTAGGAATCAATTGGGATCAATTAAGGTATTCCTTTCGAGGAGGGATCTTATGTGTGGGTGCATAAACAGGGCCCTTTTGATCATTAGTAGATTACGATGGTGCAAAATATAAATAAGTTCCAATGAGTTATTATAACTAACGATGAACTAGAATCAAAAAATGCACATAAATTTTGTAGATTTGGACATTGCTTACATTCTTTCTGAAAAGTCGCGGTTACGAAAATTCTCCTGCTAATTACATTTTTCTAAGTTTTATCATGAATATTTTCTTTAAACATTTCGTGAAACCCTGTTTTTATTGTCGTTACGGAGTCTTTAGAATTTTTTACATGCTTAGAGCAGTTTATATCAGGCATCGAACGTTAACTTCTATATATAGATAAAAGACAAAGTTCTGACTGACTGACTCATCATCGCCCAGCCTAAACCGCTAAATGTAGGAACGTGAAATTTGGTGAGCATGTTGATTTCATTGTGTAGGCACCATTTGAGAAGGGATTTTTCGAAATTCAACCCTTAAGAGAGTACCCTTAAATGTTTTAAAAATCTCGGAGTTACTCTAAATTTATCGGATTTAATCTCGGTCGGATTATCTAGAAATTTGGTATTGAAAGGTACCTTAAAGTTTGTATGGAAAATAAAAAAAAATCGGGTAAAATTCACTTCAAACTGCTCCTAGACACAATTAATGAAATTTCGGTGTTTTTGGAAATCCAATCCTCAAGGGGAAAAGGGGGTAGCAAAGTGTGTATGGTGAAAGATGAAACAGTTCTGTGTCTGACTGACATATAGGCAACGCACAGCCTAAACCGCTGAAGATAGAAACATGAAGATTGAAAAATATGTTCCGCACAAGGTGTAGAGGTGTATTGAGAGAGGATTTTTCGAAAGTCAACTCTAAGGGAGTAAAACGGGGTGTAAAAGTCTGTATGGAAAATTGTATTCCTTGTGTGTATCAACTTGAAACTTGGACGATCTGTTCCTTAGGAGGACCTGTCACATGCGATGACCTCCTTAAGTTATTATGTCCAGCCCAAAATAAGTTACAATCACGTAATTATACCCATGGGTATAATGACGTGATTGTAACTTGTTTTTATTAAGTGCCACTGTAATCTCCTTATCACTAATACCTTAAGGCCAACATCGCCTTAGCCTTCTTCTTCCGTATCCTTTTTCTGTCTATTTTCACCAATAACGTGTCTCTTTGCATACGGCTTGTGAAGCATTATATGTATAATATCTTAACATCTAGCATATGAGATAATATCTTGACGATAATGTGTAAAAACATCATGATCATAGCCATTTTTATAAAGCATCGAGCTCCTCTGCATTGGGTACTCACGTGCACTATGTACTTTTATTGTTTTAGTTATTTACCTGGCCTAGATTGATTTCAGATGAGGCCTACTATCTACTGCAAAATATACGGGTCGTTTTATCAAGGATCTTACATAAATGTGTGCAAATGTGGGTGTGTGTGTGGGAGAGATCGTTTGGGGTGTACGGCTGGAAAGGGGATGCAAATAAAGCGTAAAATAGTCGTGGTTGCGGTATACGTGCGGACAGTAGATTCGAGGGTCTATATATAGATGAGCAAGAGCAAGCCAGCTTTCGTGTTAGTTACCCTATATACATTGCGGGCCACCCACACGGGTTTTCCAATAAAAACTCATCGATATAGATGGAGCAAACACTGGCTCAAACTTTCTGGACCACTGATCCGTAGATCGGGAAGGAGAGAGGAAGCGAGGGACGAAGAGAAAGGGAGATCCGTGACGATCCACATATTTTCCTACCCAAAAAACGTCAAAGCACTGTTCCCTTCGCTGGCCAACCAAATCCCTTGTAAGCTCTTCACGTGTGGATGCGGATACACCCATAGACACACGGGCGTAGCCACATCCATGCAGCGTGCATGGGTGTTCGATCACCCTCGTTTCGTTTACCTCTGTACGATGCGCTGAGAGACCAGGCTTGTAGTATCGTGCACAAACTGTGAAGTACGCATCACTGTCAAAGATAACGGCCCTTTGCCCGCGTCGTTTTTCAGCCCCTTCGTTCATTGTGCGAAACACCCGAGAACCTATCCAAGATATTACTATCAGAGTTTGTGAGGTGGAAAGTCATAAAGGTCCGCGCATATCCACAATATTCTGGAACTCGAGTCCGATGAAGGAATATTAGACGTGTACATTAATTTTAAGGCATTTTCAAGGGATGGCGCAACCAGTACTATATCGCATCGGGCCACATTGTTACTAATTTTACGTCAAAGCATTATCACGTGGCTTTAGTTTTCAATATGTATTACGTTGCCGAAGTATAAACGACAATTTTTTTGAGCGTCGAATTATGCTTCCATTTGCAGAAAAGTGCTGCTGAAAGTCAATGAATGCTGTTGGAAGCTTATGATGATTATGTTCTATCGATTTTAACACGTGACTACTGGTTTCGACGCTAAAAAAAGTATGATTTTGACACGGAAGATAAGGAACGTCCAGGCCAGCCGAAAAAGTTTGAAGATGAGGAAGTGGAAGCTTTAGTGCATGAAGACCCGAGTCAAATGCAGGGAGACCTTACAGAATGATTGAATGTTGATCAATATCAAATGTTACTAACAGCAATTGATGCAATTGAGCCGAGCATTGAAGCAAAAACGGACAGATTGCGCGAAAAGACATGACAAAGTGATTTTCCGGTCAGGGAAAGGCTTGAAGCGCTTAAGGTAGTAGTCTCGCCAAGGCGTATTTCTATGGATTTTTTTTTTATTTTGATTACCCATTCAGGACACTATTAAGTGATTACCTGCAAAATTTCAAAAGGATTCACCGTTGTGTATTCGAGATATTGGCAATCAAAGATTGCACGGTTTTACACGTGTTCTTATGTAGAGCAGTGGAAAATTTCACGCAATGACATCAAAACTTTTGTACAGATTTAAAAAATCTCAATTGCAGAGAAACATATGATGGAGTGGATAAAAAAATCATGAATTTTGACCGTCTAGTTTCAGAGATATAGCGATTTAAATTAAGCAATGTCTAGCCACGCTAGCGCCACGAAGCGACTGGAGCAGACTAGAACTAGATTACAGTACTGTGTACATATCAGTATACGCAGAGTATCTACGTATTAGTAGCCGTAATGGATAGTCTGGTACAAAAGTCAGGGTTAGGTAAACATTATATTAGGCGTTTTCATCATTACTTTATAAGTTTTTACATTCCGATGAGATGTACAACGTCCATTATAAGGATATTTGGCAATATTTCGAAGCTTTCATCGATTGAGCGGAGAATAAACTTTTCAATGTGACTGTGGCGAGATTTCAATGTGACCTTAACTGGGATGTCCTATCACACCCGCCGCATTCTCCAGATATTGCTCCTTCCGATGACCACCTATTTCGATCGATGATTCATGGCTTGGCTGGCAGCGCTTCTATTCTCATGAGGATACCAAAAAAATGGATCGATCACTAGATAGCCTCTAAGGATGTGTCGTTCTTTCGACGTGGAATCCACCTATTACGAGAAAGATGAGAAAAAGTAGTGGCCAGTGATGGACAATATTTTAAATGATCAATTTATAACAATTTGTTCCCAATAAACGCGTATTTTCATAGCAAAAAAATCGCTTAAAATTAAAGCACATTTCTAATAGTATCTGCTGCTGGTTAATAGAAAATTGACCCGAGTAGCTTGGCAGCACTTTAGGTCTGGCAAACAAATACGGTTAATAAGATTCTGCAAAGCTCTAAACAAATGGCAATCTGAAATTGCAAGGTGCAGATTATATCGTGGGTTCATTAAAAGATGACAACGGAGTTAGGCCCATTTCTGCCGAGTAACTTAACTGAGATATTGCAAGCCGAGCGTGGCTCCATGAAATCTTTCTTGCTCAATTGATGCTGCACTCAGGCATCGTGATACCTGACCATCCTGAGGTTTTATAAATATCTGGAAACCATAGTAGAAGTGATGTTTATTGGCTGAACAATCTTTGTTCGTTCACTTATTTAGTGACAGGCCGTAGGACGCGAGATGTATGTTTGATATCGAAATTACCCTCGGTAAATCTTTAAATGAATCTTCGTACGTTCAATTACCCACGTCATCGGTTTTATATGTTGCACAATTTTTTTTACAAGCTTGCAAAACGCTTCAGCCTTCTCGGTAGTAAAAAAGCAGAAAATGAACCAAACGTTCTCCATTTTTAGCACATTAAAATGCCACCAAAACGCATTGATCAAAACTTATTTTCAGTCGCATTCCCTCGACCCACTTTTTCTAATCAATCGGTACCAAGTCCATGGGATTTTGTTCAGCTGAGTAACCGCTTCTATCAGAAAAAAAACCAGCGGCCTTTTTTGCCTTTGCCCCCCCTCCCCCCTTATATCAGGCTCTTTCTCACAGTACGGTGAGAAAATTCTTTTATTTTTGCGAAAAATCCGTCTCCATCGTGAAAAATATTTTTATAGACGATGTACCGATGGCTTTAGGGATATTCATGGTTATATGTCGCTTCTGGGCTGCTCCAGGGCGAGTAAGGATCCTTCCCGACTCTCATCCCGTCGCTGTTATTACGATAGCGAATATGATATCGCGACAAAGAAAACGTTTGCTATGAGGTAAACCAGCCGGAAGGAGATGGAGAATGTTTGACTAGGATTTCGTGCTCATGTAATTAAGACCCTCGTCGAGTTTCCTAATTGCTTACGTCTTTGTTCAAACTAGATAACGCTCTCTTTGCTCGCACAATTCCTGATCTCTGTATATATCGTTCTCACTTTCCGCCTCTCTCTCTCTCTCTCTCTCTCTCTCTCTCTCTCTCTCTATTCCTCTCTCTCTCTTCCTCTCTCTCCCTCCCTCTCTCTCTCACTCTTCCTCTTCTCCTCTTATTCTCCCATTAGTTCGCTCTGCCCATATATTGTGTTCACCCCGAAGGCTTGAAAGTTGTCTGACCCGTCACTGGTTTTCACCACTTGGTAGGGGAGGACACGGAGCGTGTCGAGTGAGGCAGGGCTTTTCTCCAGTTTCACTTTCGCCCACGTGATCACCGCTCCATTCGACACGTACATGTCCATGATACCTGTCGGCAGTTTATCCGTGCCTTCGAGGCTGTATGTGTGCACGCAAACTCCGAAATTAGTTATCGAGAGTTTAGCGATGAGCAAAGGTTGAAATAGGATGCACTTATCGTCATATATATTATATATATATTGGGAGTACAAATAAGTCTCCGTTGTTTTTTATAAAAAAAATCGGCATTTATTGTGAAAGAACAGTACTTTATGTTTTATTCAAAGTAATGGCCATCGCTAGCCACTACTTTTTGTCATCTTTCTGGCAGCATATGGATACCCCGTCGGAAGAACGCTTCATCTTTTGAGGCTATCCATAAATCGACCCAATTTTTGGTATCTTCATATGATGTGAAGTCCTGCTCAGACAGGCCGTGCGTCATCGATCGAAATAAATGATAGTCAGAAGGAGCAATGTCTGGTGAACACGGTGGGTGGGGTAAAACTTCCGAATTGAGTGTTTCCAAGTAGGTTTTGACCGGCGCCGCAGTATATGGACGAGCATTATCATGCAGAAGAATAATTTTGTCGTGTCTGAAGAGAGCACGTTTTTCCTTAAGTGCTCGGCTCAATCTCAACAATTGTGTTCGGTAGAGAGCCCCAGTAATGGTTTCATTCGGTTTGAGCAACTCATAATACACGACACGAAGCTGATCCCACCAAATACACAACATGAGTTTTTTTCCATGAATATTCGGCTTGGCTGTCGATGTTGAAGCATGGCCAGGTGGTCCCCATGATTTCCCCTTCTTTGGATTATCGTAGTGGATCCATTTTTCATCACGAGTGACTATACGATGCAAAAAACCCTTTCGCTTATGCCTGGCAAGCAGCATTTCACATGTACAAAATCAGCGTTCAACGTTTCTCGACTTCAGTTCATATGGAACCCAATTTCCTTGCTTTTGATTCATTCCCAACGATTTTAAACGATGTGAAATTGCTTGTTGAGTCACTCCTAATGTAAGTGCAAGTTCTTGCGTTTGGCACGCATCTCCCTCCAATAATGCTTCCAATTCCGCGTCTTCCTACACTTTCGGCCTTCCGCTACGTTCTTTGTCTTCGACGTCAAACTCACCGTTCTTAAACTTTTGAAACCACTCATGACAACTTCTCTCACTTAAAGCAGCCTCATCATATACTTCTACAAGCAATCGATGCGCCTCAGCTGCAGATTTCTTCAAATTAAACAACAATAGAACATTCAATTGATTGTATTTTCCCACGATCTTGTTACCAAAACAATTGATAGAGGGAGAAGATGCAAAATCATCCGGAATAGTCCGGTATGTATCCAGAACTTTGGTGAAAATGTATGGAATTTACGTAATTACATTACGAATGATGTGTTCCCTCACTCAGTTAGTTATCGATTAAAAAAATAAAATAAACTGCGAAAAAAATGCTGAGGTTTTATTGTAAGTAAAAAAAAATTTAAGACGGTATGCATATGAGTAAAAAAATAATTTAAAGCATTTAGAACATATTTTCGCTATCGGCGTGTTTAGTGACGACGGGTTTTGGCGCTTATCAATTCCTAATAAGTCCGTGACCCGTCGAACAAATGACACAATCATCGTGGAACATTTGACCAACGATGGCGGAAATTTGTGACATGCTATATATATATTATATATATGTGTGTGTGTGTGTGTGTATGGGAGATGCGAACAAATTTGGCGATGCAGCCAGCCACATTGACCTCGATATATACTAGAAACTTCACGTTTCAGCGAACTGTGACGAATCGCTTGTGGGCATGCTAATGGCAAAAGGCACCAAGAGTGTTCTACACTAGCCCCTTCTTCCCCTCCCACTGTTCGGTATATTCGTACATTGGGTACGTTGTAATAATGATCGCAAGTCGAAGGGCTGAACTGCAAAATGCACCATGCAGATTCGAGTCACTCGAGAAGCCCTTTTGACAATTAATGATTTTCATCAGTGTGTTGACGCACGTAGTCACGAAGCCGCGGAGTGTGGCCGAGATTTGGGGAAATGGTCAACGTTCATGACGATGATGCTTTCACCTATGTATCACATCCTGTATATCGCCGTTTCATTAACACGTGTGAGATTCTCCCTCCTCTGAGTTGACGCACATGCGTTCATAATAGGGTGCCGAGTTACGTACATTATTAGGCTTTGATGCAGAATCCACCTGTTATATCCTGCGTTACAGTCCGTAAGGATGCTCTTGTACATATGGAACCACGATGATATTTTTTTTTAATGCCGAATCGACGGTTCGCATGACAAAATAAATGTCAGAAACATTTTCTTTTTGAAACTCTTTTCAGTTGATCACTGAATATAAAATTACAAGTCTGTAGATAAAGGAGAATACAGGATGGATCAATAACTATTAGCACCTTGGATATCTTCGAAACTATAAAGTTCACAGAAATATTTGCTGAAATGAAATTACACAGTACGAAAGGGGCCATCCGATAGCGATAATAGTTTTTTTGCAGGTGGAGGTACTTCGAACATTTGAAGGTCAACTCCATTTTTTTAAATGGATCGGTATGTTTTTTTTTTGTATCATGATAGAGGAGCTTAAAACGAGTTCAACGATGTATAACATAAGGTCATTGAAGGTCATAGAAAGTACAGAAAATTACTACGTTTATAGTAAGTGTTCGAAATGACGACCATCAATATCAATGCGTACGTTATTATGTACGTTTACACATTTCTTAGACATGTACAGGTACGTAGTAATTTTATTTACTACCGAAACTGTAAGTATTATCGCCTTTCTGTACTTTCTATGACCTTCAATGACCTTATGTTATAGGTCGTTGAACTCGTTTTATGCTCCTCTTTCATGATACAGAAAAAAAACATACCGATCCATTTCAAAAAATGGAGTTGACCTTCAAATGTCCGAAGTACCTTCACCTGCACAAAAACGATGATCGCTACCGGATGGCCCCTTTCGTACTGTGCAATTTCATTTCAGCAAATATTTCTGTGCACCTTATAGTTTCGAAGATATTCAAAGTGCTAATAGTTATTGATCCACCCTGTATAGAGGAGATTTTTTTATAAGCTTAGTTGACACGCAATTTCTTAGGATTGTTATCGAAAAAAAGAAAAATACTTCAACCGCATGATTTAAAAACTACAGATCTACTTTAACAAACGTTATCTCGTACGACATGATGTTCGACTTGTTTAGGGTCCACGTTTAACATAAGACCCTCTATGCAGGGAGAAAGGACAGGTTGAACTCGGTACTTTGGTGACCTAATATTGGTGGTCAGCACACCTGGCTGTTCGAGGTAGTCCCCTTAAGGGATCAGTCGGTTTTCGAAAATTTTCGATTTTCTAAGAACGGCAGAGAACGTTATTTAGGTCGGAGTGACCGATAAGGGGCTAAAAAGAGTGATACAAAAGCAGGGTCTCTGCGCGCTCAGAGCGCAACCGCCGTGCCGTGCGTCCAAAGCTCGCAGAACAGAGATCCAAAACGAAAAAAATCTCAAGAACGGATGCTTTTGAAGAAGTTGAAGGAATAATGTATAGACCAGGCATCGCTGATTGAGGGTAGGAGGCTTTTTTTTATTTTTATGTACATTTTTACAAGAGAAACTTTAAACGCGTTTTTCTCAAAACAAAGTTTTTTTTACCTTATCGACATGATTTTGGAAAAACTGTCGCACCGATTAGACTAAAATTTACAGGAGTTATTCTATGCATATATCTCTTCGATTCCTACTACCAGTATAAATATTGATTAATATTTCATCCCATTTTTAAACAATTGAGGTTGTAAAAAACAGTCGAAAAATTCAAAAGTGCGCCATTTTGGTTTATTTTTATCGGGGGTGAAATTTTTTAGTAGGGGCCATAACTACACCTTCACTTTATAATAAAATACTCGACTTGTTGGTTTTTTTTTTTGATGCTCCAAAGTTAGGATTTCGTGTCGACAAGGTGAAAGCAGGGGTAACTTCAGGCGTACAGATCTTATACTTTGAAACTTCTATTTTTATGTTTGAAAAGATATGGAGATACATTTTATTATAAAAAAAAATTCTTCCAAATATGTGTAATAGATTGGAGACTGATGCCTCGATACTTTTTAAACGCTATCCGTCGTTTCGGGGCAAAAAGGATCCTCCAGAAAGCCTTTATATAAATCCTACATTTATCTACAGGTGCCTTTGAAGACATTGAGGTGTATATAATGTTGAGTATGGAGATAATTGGCCACTAAGGGAACGGTCCCTGAAGTCGAATGTTTTCAAAATCACGTTTCCTGATATTTTTTATTTACCGAATTCCAACGTATACCCTTGCGGGTTTTTACGTATAACCCTTCCGAGGGTTGAACCATTTCCGACCACTCCCTACTTGTACTTCGCTAATCCATACTAACGATCGTTGCGTCTACAGCCGTCTTAAGGTACACTGTACCGCATTTGCTGAGGCTACGGGGAAACTGTGGAAAACCCGTATCGGTAAAGACGGCGTAATGTTCTTTTGATTTTGTGATGCAAAGACGTTTTACTCAAGTATCTACACCAAGGTCTCAGAAGTATTGGCCTTCCGCCGACTGGTTGATACGTCAGCCAGTACACGGCTGACCTTCTTTCTTTCTTTCTTCTTCTTTCTTTCTTTTATCACTTTGGTGGGGCCCAAACATTGAAAATTAAGAAAATGGGACGCTTCAGACAGAAAAATTGAAAGTCGAAACAAAATGTTCGTTTCCTTTTGCAACGAAAAAGTACTTTGATAAAGTGATCCTCTTCCCGCCATTCCTTAGCATCGTACGGAAGTGTTTTTTTTTATTTGAAAATTTTACAATTTTTTTATAACGAAAAACTGTCAATAAGGCCCAATTTAACACTTAATTTTTAAATGGCTACCATTTTATGAATTTTCATCGAAGCAAAAAATCCTCCGTACGCCTCTACAATTTTTCATACTGATTAATAATCTTTTTGTTTTTTTCTTTCAGACAATTTTTGCAGGAATAGGACTTTCCACGGTCAGTCACTATTTTTTAGACTTCATTTTGCAGTGGTGCAAAAAATTATATAAAAAACAAAACTAAAACATTAAAAACTATTTTTATGTATAACATAAGTTATTTGAAAAAAAAAATCGGGCTGATTATCGAATTTGATTAAAAAGAAAAATCATGAAAATCGGCAACTTTTAAGCCAGCCACACTGGCATGTTCCCTTAAAGCAGGGGTGGCCGAGACGTCGACCACCTAGACGATTTCAGTAGCCCGTGAGAGTAAAATCAATTGAACAAAAATTACGAAAAATTGCTATTTTCTGTGGATCAACGTTTTTTTTTTTACTATGAATGGGATAAAAGCGAAACGTCGGTCTCGGTTAACAGATGAACATTTGACTTCCTGTTTGCGCATCGCAGTTAGTTCTTACAATGTGCAAAATGAAAAACTTGTGGAGAATATGCAGTGCCACACATCGAGCCAAAAACACAATGTTTAGAAATTAATGTAAACAATTAATGAGTTTTAAGTTATTTTATTGATCAAGACATTTCTGTGAGAGCTTTGTAAAACTGGTTTAGAAGTTTTTCATTGAATAAAACTTGAATATGTTTGGATCTGTTTGGGTTTAAAACTGTTGCCGGCGGTAGACCGCTAGGGACATTTAAAATCGTACCGTCGACCGGACACTTCAAAAGTTTCGACACCCCTGCCTTAAAGGTTTAAACTACGAAAACTCAATGATTTCAGTGACTTACCGGCTAATCAGCGATTCCAGGGCCACACAATAGTTCTTCAGCTTCTAACCTTTTACGTAAAAAGAGAAAAACGATTTCTTGATGCCACTACATGTATGTCCCCCTTTAATATATATATTAAGTAGATGATTCTTACATAGGTACTCAAATATCGAGCATGCTTGTGCCTCACGATGAGAGTGCTATAACATTGCGATCGTTCAAAGCCCAGGGTTCAATATTCCGCGTATGAGGTCGTGTAAGCTTTGAAATTCAGCGCAGGTGTTCGGGGGTATCAGAAAGCGATAAAGGACGTGAAAACTGTGGGGCGATCGTCGTATTCCAGATCATAGTCCTCCTCGTGTATTTTCTTCCTGGATAGTAAATAGGAAAAGGAATGGGGATCGAGATCCAAAGATTTCATGCATGCACAGCTTGAGGCTGAGAAGTCAAGCCTCGCGATTCCGGCCGTACAAAGCACGTCGTTCGCCAACGACGACGACGACGACATTTCGCATATCGTTTGGCACGAAAAACCTCGATACACTCGTCCATAGAAACAAGCCAGATATCCTTTTCACACGGGGATGATCGTTACGTTGCCGCTTTATGGCTCCACGGACAATTCAGCTGGCTCTCCCGACTTCACCACGAGTACGTCGATACACTAAAGGGTGCAAAGAAAATGGCGTACGAATCGTAAAATTCAATAATTGTTGAGAACGGTCTCTCGAAGAGGACTCCAGAGGCTTTTCTCTCCTCGATACCAATTGCTGTAAGGCTGTAGCTGTGCTATCACTACCGGATGTACTCGTTAGTCGACGATCCCGGATATTTTCTTCGCTTTCTCAGCCGCGAAATCGCTTAATGCACTGTCTTGGCAGCGACTTTTTACTCACGATTTGTTTGAAACTGCAGAGTGTTTCGTGATATTGCGTCGAGGCCAAAATGTGAACGTTTACCCAGGACTATATCGAGTTCAGGTAGCGATGGGGCGGGAATAATTGAAGAAATATCATATTGCGGGATGATAACTGCAGAAAAGGGAATATAAGTTCGTGAATCGGACATTACTACCCGTGCAGAAATTTCTTAGGGATACCTAAGTTCCGATTGAATCGCGATCTGGATATGATACGGATTCCCTAGAAGGGGTATTCTCATCAGAATCCAGATGGCGCCCATTACATAGCAAAAGGAGGAGACGTGATGGCAAGAATTTGAAATACGTATTGAATACATTTTTCTTAGTAAATTAAATACATATTTTCTTAGTTCGAACGATCTTCATTTAATTGAAATATAATTACTTAGAATAAATAACCTATATCACTTTAAATGTAAAGAATTTTGTTCGAAATTCTGTTATTAAAATATATAAGTTTTGACAGTCATACCGTAGCACCAATTTTTACCTAATATTTTTCAGATCGTTGAATAACTGATTTAAGAAAATGTCCAGCGCCTCCAGCTGATACGGATCGGTATTTCCTGATGATTTTTACATTCATCCCTGGGATCCGATGTGATATTTAAGTAAATCTTATTCTAAAAGTTCGGGATCCTATGCAAAGTTTTTATTTGGATTCTGACTAGAGTCCTTAATAGTTCCAGATGAGGATCCTGGTTGGAATCCGATTTGCGAGCCTCACATTTTGATCTTGGATCTGATCCGATATCCGACTGAATTCCGATTGAGAAACCAGGATCCTAGTCCGAATCGGCTGTATCCATGACAATATTTCTGCACGGGTATTTACATGAAGGGTTATTCATTAAGAACAGTTTACCGTTCATGACGATGAAAAATTTAATTTTTTTAAAAACATAATTTGCATCCTTAAAGTGTTTGGAACACTTGGGTAAAAGAATATTTTGATATCTAAAGTATTTTAGAATTTACAGCCCAAACGTTAAACCTTAAATGCGTTTTTCAGGAAACAGCATTTCTTAGAGCGCGAGGCGCTCTACAGCTTCAACGGATGAACCGATTCACATGCACTCTTTGCGCAATTGAAAGGAAATTCAATTTGCAGGGCCATCAGGAAGCGATTTGGGTTAAATATTGATTCAGAAATATTTTTTTCATTCGTTCAAGCAAAAAAAACAGGCAATTTTTTTTTTTTTCAAACAGCTGCCATTTTCTGATCCAGGGGTTTTCAGAAAACAAAAAAAGAGAAGGCTCCCCAAATTTAGTCTAGTTTAATAATTTTTAAAAGTAAAGTTCTTTAAAGTAAAAGTTTAACTTTTAAAAGTAAAGGCAACACTACTTTAAAAAAATGTTTAAAGTAAAGTTGAAAATGAACTGGCAAGGCTCTGGAGCGCTCCGCGCAGACCAAAACTGCTGAGATTTACTCTCCATTGATAGAAGAATAAAATACGTTGAAACCCATTTGCAAAAGTATTGATTCTATATAAAAAAAAAATCCCGAAGTTCATGAATTTTTCATGCCTCTCGACGGTAAGGTTTCCCTTAAAGTATTACTTGATGGATATTGAAAAATCGCCAAAATGAAAATTTGAGGAATAATAGTTATTGATAGGATAATAATACATTAATTATTTTAGAATTTTTCTCTAAATAATTTAGTAGCCATAAAAATATGAATTTAAGACGTTCGTTTATGGGAAAACAGGTTTTGCAGACATTGCATTGAAACAGATGTACAATCACTGATAAAACCTCAGTCAAGCACACGCCAATATCGTCGAATTTGACTTAAATTATTATAAAAAGTGGAAAATTAATTTTCTATGTGTTGATTTATTACTAAATTAGCTATTTGTAAGGCAAAACATGTACGACATGACCTAGACATTTAAATCCACAATTCACCCATCTTGGACTAACTTTTGTCCGACGGTCCATCCAGTAATACCTGGAAGATTTTTTTTAACTCTCATAGATTTTAATCGTACTGAGTCACCGATAAATTTTACAGGATAATTTCTTTCTGAACGTGGAGACGACTCATAGGAGTGGAAATTCGAAGTTTCACTCTAAATTCTACCACATTGTTTTCGCGAAAAAAATAATATTAAAGTCTAGACGATTCAGCGTAGTTTTTTTTTATTTTTACGAAAAGTCGTTTCTTTAGGGAAAGTTCATATTTCCCGCAGGCTCATTAAGAGTGAATGTACGAGTCCAGACAACGCACGCAGTTCTGGTAACGCCATCTGTTGGAAAACAGCAAGAACTTATTCAACGTCCCAATAACATATGTCTGTCACACTCCCTTCATTGCTTTATAACTGGTACCCTGATCAAATTTTTTCAAAAACTAAATAATACGTGTTTTTGAACTGTTAAAAAAATGTTTACGTTGTTGAGTTATCAAGGGTGAACGTTCAACAGTGAAACACCCAGGTCTCCTTGGAACGAATAAGAGAAAACAAATGACGAGACGATACTGACTAATTGCGAACTAAAGCAAAGTTATAGAAATGAACAAAACGTCGCGTCGGAGACAAGACAGTTATTGTTGTATGATCTCCCTAATGCTCTGGCACTCTGACTGGAATAATTCGCATTGTTCAGATGCTGAGTGGAGAAACAGCAATGGCCGAGTGGGAAGAAATCCAAGACGAGTGAGAGGGTGGCGGCGGGGGGGGGGGGGGGGGGGGGGGGGTGAGTGAAAAAGAGAGATAGTTCTCTCACAGCTAGACAAGTAGTCTTTCGGTTCTCTTAATTATTGCGAAACTGTGATTGCGAACTGAGCGAGGTAGGGAAGTAAAGAGGGATACAGAACCTTTGTGCGATGAACGAGTTTAGCGAGTAATCCACGTCTCTTTCGCTACTCTCTATACTTCCCCCGTATATATATCTGTTCTCAACCAGTCGTCGCGGTTGCCTCGTACGCCCGGAATTGCGCGAACAAAGCAACCAGGAAGAGGTGTTCCATCTTTTCATCGTCCTCGCGATGTCTTTCAAGCCGACAGCGACCTGCGACGTTCGACCTGCGCACCCTATAGGAAACACTACCATTTTCCCTCAGGCTTGATCTTTTAATTTCCTCTTTTTCCTTTCTAGCCTTTTTTCAACTTCTTCCCTTCACTCCACCATTATGTCTCACCAGCAATTTCTTCCTTCTTCTTCGTTTCCTGGTCCCTTATTGTCTCCATCTGGACCTAACTGCAGTTTCTCGTGTCGGACTAATGCAGTGCCGCACAGCCATCGTTTCTTCTCTCCTTCTTTGTGCAGTAAACATTATCGTTGTTTGTCCGGTGAACGAGATTTCGAGAACAGTTTGGTCAATTGATTCAAGTGTCGATTCCCCGGTAATGGATTTTCCATATAACTATTCGACTACGAAAATACTTGAAAGCAAAAGCTGTCGAGGCGCAAAGGAAAAAAATATTTTTTTTTACCATTCTACGGTAAGGCTACCCCTTAAAGATTTTAATTGCGACTTCCCAGAATAATCAATATACCAAAAGTATTCTCGTCGCACGCTTTGCCTGTACAAGCAGATCGCATAAATCCAGCAATTGATGCAACGAATGTCATCTTTATTCGCTACGACAATTATTTCGATTGACAGGAAAGAATGCCGGGTTTCCAAACAATGCGAGGGACGTGCCTAATGTTCCACGCAATATAATAGCCCTGCGCAATATAACGTTCAACATAGCAAAGAGCGATGAGGGCGAGACATGATGTGTGCGGGTGTGTGTGTGAGTGGCAGTGTGTAGATCGTTGTTTCGGCTATTTGATCCACGAAGGTTATATAACTATGGCCGTATTGGTTCCAAAGGTGGGATGATCGTCGATAATAGCCACGGTTTCCTATAGTTTCGCATAGTCAGTCGAGGGTTCTCTTGGAGGTGTATGGGACACACATAGCTCACGCTTGACACGCGCCACATATTTGGAATTACCTTCCAGGCCGTCGCTCTCTTTCTCTCTCTCTCTCTCTCTCTCTCTCTCTCTCTCTCTCTCTCTCTCTCTCTCTCTCCTCTCTCTTTCTCTCTCTCTTCCTCTCTCTCTCTTCCTCCCTCTCCCTTTGTACATACATATATAGAGTGGCCCGAAAAGTGACGTCCACATCCGTCAAGTATAGATGTCACGTATCAGTACCTCTTCAGATCACCTCTAGTATGTTCTACGATCTTTATGAGTTTTCGAGAAAAAAAAACTTTTTTTGATTTTTCTCTTTTATGTATATACTTTCCTCGCAATTTTTTTTACTTGTTTTATCGTTATGAAGTGCGCTGTTAAGCAATAAATAAGTAACCAACGGAACACTAACATAAATGCCTTAGCTTTTGATGAAGAGTTTAGAAAAATAGATCTGAGAGGATCGGTTACTAAAGTTCGGATGATAAAAACAATACTTACATTAATCTCGACGACTTCCAGTTGCTTTTAAAAACATCAAGGAGGAATTGGGTCTATGCATATTTCCGTAGCGAACTTCCGACAGATGTCGTTCATAGTTGCTTCACCGCTCGCACATGCGTCAACAATATGAAGTGGCGAATATTAAAAGAGAGGTAAAACTGGTGCCGACATTAAAAAAAAATCTCCATCGAGATATAGGAAGTTTAATTATATGTAGAACATGGAAGGAAAAAACGTTTTTCGATTCAATTTGTTTTTATTTCCGAAAAGGAAAAAAACGTGACGGAAATTCACAAAACAGATATATGCCGTGTACGGAGAGAATGCCGTAAGCAAAAGTGTGTGGTTCGGGAAATTTCGTTGTGGAGATTTTTATCTCCAAGATGCTCCTCACTCCGGTCAGCCAATCACTACTGATGTCGATAAAATCAAGGTTTTAATCGACTCCGACTGGCATTCGATCGCTGCAGAGATCGGACATAACATCAATATTGACCAAACAACTCTTTCGAGGCATTTACGGAAGCTTGAAATGGTAAACAAGCTTGATGTTTGGGTGCCGCACGAACGGAGCGAAAAGAATTTAATGGATCGAATTTCCGCTTGCGATTTGCTACTCAAATGCCATCAAAACGAATCATTTTTAAAGCGAATGATTACTGGCAGTGACAAGTGGATCGTCTACAACAATGTCAGTCGAAAATGATCATGGTCGAAGCTTGGGGAGGTTGCTCAGATGTCAGCAAAGGCTGGATTACACCCGAAGAACGTCATGCTCTGTATCTGGTGGGATTGGAAAAGAATCGTCTATTATGAGCTGCTGCCAGCCAATAAAACGATTGATTCGACCAAGTATTACTCACAACTGGCCAAATTAAAGCGAGCAATCGATCAGAAGCGGCTCTAATTGGCAAACGGAAAGGGCGTAGTGTTCCACCAGGACAGGACTAGACCACACGTTTCTATGATAATCCGGCAAAAGTTACTGCGGTTTGGGTAGGATGTTATGGTGCACCTTTCGTATAGTCTGGACCTTGCACCTTCAGCCTACCACTCGTTTCAGACGCTACAGAACAGTTTGAATAAAACCCTCAGTTCCCTGGACGTCCTCCAAAACCATTTGGATGGCTTCTTTGCTCGAAGACCTCAGGATTTCTATGAAAACGGGAAAGCAAAGCTTGTGGGGAGTTGGTAGAAAGTCGGTTAAAATCGGTTTTTTTGTAAATATTTTGCGTTTGAACTTTACTCGATTTTGGTCATAGAATTATACAGTTCATACACAAAAAAAAACAATAAAAACATAAGCTACAGAAAAACTCGAAAAAAATGATTTTTCCTCGAAAACTACAAAAGATCGTAGAACATACATGAAGGTGATTCGGATAGGTATTGATACCAGCCATCTAGATTTTCTGTTTAGACGTCACTTTTCGAGCCTGTGCACACGAAAAAAGATCTTTAAACCCATTACATACATGTAATGATGGCTCAATCTATACATCCGGTTGTTTTAAGAGCGGTCCTTAAAATTTGTTTCAGCGAATCATCGATTTTCGGCACAGGACGGTCCTGGTAATCGAATGTCTTCAAAATGACCGTTTCTCGTGCATACATAGCACGCATATTTACGTAGTCCACGTACGGCGTTTCTCGTGACCGTTTAGGAATTTCCAATCTACCTCTATATCTCTCGCTCGTTGACGCTATTCGTCGACGATATATTTACCATACACAGTCTGGCCTCGCCGCGAGCAGCCTCACTCCATCTCCCATAGCTCTTTTGATCTGCCTATATCTTCCGCTAGGAAATAAAAGGGCGAAGGTCCAGTCGAGGAAACGAAGAACTTGTGTCGTTCCGCCAGTTTGATCGTGGTGGTGCACCATTTATGCGGAAACCGTCATCAGTGAAATGATAAATGTGGTCCTACAGATATACGATCCTGGTGAACCCGGATGTCACGTTGCATATATATATATAAATACATAATGTATATGCGAATACGTGATGATATTCCTGCTATTGGTTGCCCATCGATGGAGGAAGTCTGTGAAAAAAAAAACATGTGAAAACGGGAAACAACTTGCTCCCCGGTGTATTTGGAATATTTCATCGTATACAATCAAGCCTGAAGGGATAATGAAAAACTTCCGGTTGCGGAGATCCAAGCGGAGTGGTAGTTTGTCAGTTCGCTCGAATGCGACACCTCGTCGATTTCACCGACCAAGAAAAGCATCTTAAAAGACCAAACGGTCTTTTTCTTTCTTACATTGCGTGAATCCACTCGGTTCCCCACGAGATTTCGGTCGCCATTTGTTCCTTTCTCCTTGCCGATGCTCCTTCTAACCTCTTCACTCACGCTTTCCTTGTTTTTTGCTGTCGGGAAATCGCATCCCTCCTTTTCCTTTGTCTCTTTCCTTCTGGCTACCTCTCCCCCTCTCTCTCTCTCTCTCTCTCTGTCTCTCTCTCGAGGTCCTCGTAAAATTCCATCTAGGAGACTCATGTTACACTAGGAAAAACGCCGAGACAGAAGGAGCGATGCACGGTCTATATATGTGGGAGATGAAAAGAGATGTGGGAAGAGAGTCTCTCTTCTCCTCGCCACCGCACTCGTTCGTTTCCGCTTCGCGTGACGGAAATGCGCGCAGGGAGCGAGCGAGTACAGCGCTAGTCGCCTCCTTCACAATTCCCCAGCCCTTCGAGTGTGTCTACTCAGCGATTGTTGGGACTCAACCTCTTTTTTAGCACTCGCTTCATTCTCTCTTGACCTCCGCTCGACACTGCACTTTTCGTCTCTACCAACCTCGAGAGCGCGTGAGAAAGGTCATTTTTCAAGCGCGATCTATTCGTTTCTCTCTCTATCCCTCGTTTAGTTTTTTTCTTATCGTCGTTGCAATTATTGTCATTATCGTCGTTATTTTTTATATTAAATAGTGACAGTTGATTATTATTACTTGTATTATTTTCATCATTATTGCTGTTATGATTTTCCATTGTTTCTTTCTTTCCTCGACAATTGGGCATTATATTTTCACCGTCAACGGTAAATGGTTTTTTATGTGTTCAATGTCTCGATTCAATAATTCTACAATTGCATAACGAAAATGCCGAAAATTTACCATTAAGATTTTATATTTCCATTTACAATGTTTTCGTGATATATTGAAATAAATACCAATCGTGTATCATCATCATTATTTATAATTTATAAAAATACTAATTTCATATCACTTCTCGAGGAATTAATAAAACACAGAGAAAGTGTGTGTATGTGTGTGTGTTTGAGAGAGAGAGAGAGAGAGAGAGAGAGAGAGAGAGAGAGGCATATATATTTTTTGTATAGAAATAATACAAATAATTGCTAAAATATAATTTATGGTTATTATTATTTATATCTAGTATTAATGGTGATATCATATACTAGCTCAGCTATATCGATATGAGAGTGAAAGTGGATGCAGCTGAGTCTGAAATATATTCGAAATAAATGGAATGGGCAGACTCTTATTCGATGCAAATTCGTTTGGGGGTCACGAATTTCCTACTCCCATCCTTTCTTATGTAACCCAGCAAATCGATTTCGTTCATAAGCCCCAGCCGCACCGAAAGTTTTGGTTCGATCGAGTTCTACCCGGAAAATCGGTAATCAGCGGATGATTTTACATCGACCAGGGTGATGATGTCTTCATTGGACTGCTTGATTAAAATTGCCTCAGATGAATGGAACTTAAGACTTGAAATTGGACCATTTTTTATTTTTCGTTCAAATAGATTGGGCAAGCCCTTATTCGGCGCAAAATCGTTTGGTCGTCAGAAATTTCCAAGTCCCATCCTTCCCTAGCTCTTATTTAGCCCAGCAGATCGATTTCGTCCATAAACCCCGGCCGCACCGACAGTTTCGGTTTGATCGAGTTCTAGTGAGAAAATTTGTAGTCAGCGGATGATTCTGCATCGATAAGGATGATGGCAACTCGATTAAACTGCTAGATTAAGATTGCTCTTAATGAATGGAATTCAAGACCGGAAATGGGATCATTTTTTGATTTGCCACTCAAATTAATCTTGCAGGCATGAATTTCCAAGTCCCAGCCTTCCCCAGCCCTTATTTAGACCAGTAAGTCGATGTTAATCGATGCACCCTTCGTGATACATATTGTTGCATATATCTATACATATAAAACAGTTCCGTGACGGACCGACTGAATGACTGACTAACATATAGTCAGTACACAGCTTACACCGCTGAACACAGAAACACGAAATTTGGAAGATATGTTCCTTAAAAGGTGTAGAGGTGCACTAAGAAAGGATTTTTCGAAAATCAACTCTCAAGGGAGTGAAATGGGGTGTACAAGTTTGTATGGAAAATTGTCTTTCTTGCGTGAATCAACTTGAAACTTGGTATAAATATTTTTCTAAACCAATAACAAAACGCATATTTTAGGATTTTTTTCAACCCATAATTAGGGGTGCAACGGAGTGTTAAAGTTTTGATGGGAAAATCGAATTCCTTGCTTTTATCTCAATGAAATTCAAAAGATATGTTCTTTAATGGGCGCAGAGGTGCACTGAGAAAGAATTAGCTTTTCGCATGGTCAACTATATGTGGGCTGTTCGAGAGTATCGAGTGCCCAAAACTCGAATATGCTTGCCGAAGATCATAAATAATAAAATGTTGTCTACAGAGCTATATTGCAAAGCCATATAGTTCTGTAGACAACAATAACATTGTATAATATTGAAGTTAAAGGTTGGCACATTTATACTACTATTTCATGAATTATCAACCCTCACCTCAATCAGCCAGTCTACCACCGTGCCTGGGAAATATGACACTCTACCTTCTTTCTCTATTTCTCACTCTTTTTCTCTCTTTGTTTATCTCCTCTCTGGATGAAATCCTAAAGTCCACGTGGACGAAGTCTCAGGAAAAAGCTAGAATATATATACGAGGTATGTAAATTAAGTAATGAGACTGGCAGCGTAGCATTCGATCTGGCCACACTTGGGACGCGGGAATTGCAGGGACGTCAGGTGAACATGTGATACGACTTCAGTACGAGTATAAACTCGCTAGAGTCATTTGGTGGTCCATAACGATTTATTTCGTGAAACAGTTTTTTTAGTGCATTCTCAAAATAAGTGACATCAATTTCCAGCAACGGTGTGCTACCAGGTTTTGCTTCACACTTGGGCACAGTGCAACGGTAACTTTTGCAAAACTTCAACAGGCCTACGGAAACAGTGTTTTGTCAAAGGCCCAGGTTTTTCGGTGGTTTGAGGCATTTTCAGAAGGAAGAGAGTCGATTGAAGATGAACCACGCAGCAGAAGGCCTTTATCTTCAAGAACTGATGAAAATGACGATTGAAACCGGGATCTTGTGTGTTCAGATCATCGGTTGACAGTCAGAATGATCGGAGAAGAGTTGAATTTGACTCACACCGCCGTTCATCAGATTTTTACCAATGAATTGGGGATGAGAAAAATTGCTGTCACACAACAATTTCAATAAACGAGTTTTTGGCCAGTATAAACATTCCTGTGGCTCCTCAGCCTTCTTATTCGCCTGACTTAAGTCCTTGTGACTTCTTCCTCTTCCCGAGACTGAAAAATCACTTCAATGGACGTCATTACTGGAAGGCTATCCCAGTATCCGAGTTCCAGTACTGCTATGAGAATTGGAAGAACCGTCTCCAGCGCTGTGAGGCATCCCAAGAAAGTTATTTTGAGGGAGACAATATTGAATTGTGATTCTATTAGAATAAAAAAAAAGCATAACATAGGTCTCATTACTTAAGGTAGTAGTGTCGCTACAGCCAAGTAGAAAAGTTTATTCACCCCTCAATCGACGAAAGCTTTGAAATATTGCGAAATATCCTTATATAACGTAGGTTGTATATCTTATCGGGATGTAAAAACTTATAAAGTAATGATGAAAATGCCTAATATAATGTTTAGAGCTCCAAAAATAACAACGTTTCATCCATCACCTAACCCTCACTTTTGTATCAGACTATCCATTCTGGCTACTAATACGTAGATACTCTGCGTATACGGATATGCACACACTACTGTAGTCTAGTGAGCGCGGAGTTCGGGAAAACGACGCAAGCCCAGCGAATATTTGTCGTGATATTTGGCGATAGCGTCACTAGACATTGCTTAATTTAAATCTCTATATTTCTTAAACTAGACGGTCAAAATTCATGATTTTGTTTTTACCCACTTCATCAGATGTTGCTCTGTAATTGAGAATAAAAAAAAAATCTGTAGAAAAGTTTCGAAATTATTGCGTAAAATGTGAAATTTTCCACTGCTCCCCATAAGAACACGTGTAAAATCGTGCAATCTTTGATTGCCAATATCTCGAATATACAACGGAGAATCCTTTTGAAATTTTGCAGGTAATCACTTAATAGTGTTCTGAATGGGTCCTCAAAATAAAAATCAAAATCTATAGAAAAACGCCTTGGCGAGACTACTACCCTAATTTACACACCTCATATATATATATACGAGGTGTAGTAGCAACGTTGGGAAACACATTGTTTCTCAGCAATATCGAGCTGATCCTACATTATACGGTCTTACAAAGGTATGTAGAGTACGTACATATCATATAGAGGGTGTCTCAAAATGGCCGGATATTTAAAATTACGCGCCATTTTTTTGTGACGAACATAGAGTACTAATATTTGATAACTAGCATCAGGAAGTATTCAAGTTTAGTCATGGAGAATTACACGATCAAGCAACGCATAGAAATTTTAAAAAATCACTGCGAAACAATACACTTATTGCAGACAAAGTTTCATGGTCGTGTTATCTCGCATCGCGGCGATGTGAATTGGCCACCAAGATCGTGCAATTTGACGCCAGTAGACTTTTTACTTTGGCGTTTTCTGAAAGGAAAAGTGTATGCCAATGATCCACAGACCATTCCGGAGCTCAAGGAAACAATTGGACGAACCATTAATGAAATTAGTCCGCAAATATGACAAAATGTTATTGAAAATTCGTCAAAAGAGTGAACGTTTGCAAACAGGGATGAGGCGGCAATTATCGGATATTGTGTTCCACACACAATCTCCATGTTTGTACGTTTTATTAAAATAAAAATATTCGTATTTTTCAAATAAATAATACGTTTTATTAATAAATTAAAATGTCAGGTCATTTTGAGCCACCCTTTAGAATACTTTGGTATACGCCTATCGACGATCCGATATGCTTGTAAGCTACACTTCCCTCGAGGCGGTAAACCCTAGCGCGCGAGTGGTGTGCTCAACCGGCTCCTAGATGTTATGGACGCACTTGCGTGGCGTTCCCATGTTACCGGGCGTATATTCACCCCCTGACAGATTACGTAATAGCCCGGACCTATATCATCGGTGGGTTTACGCGTTTCGTCGATGCGCCCATGGTCCTCTCGAGTTTACCGCACGGAACTGGAAACACACTCGGTTCATCCACCTGGTATCTCGAAGGGCGCAACCTTCCCTGAGATCGTAACGAACAAAGCGACAAAGCGACAACGCGGTTGACGGACGGTTGCGGCGGAAACAAGAATGAATAGCTCTCCTCTCTGGATGCATCGTTCAAGATTATTTTGGAAAGTCGCGTCGATCTGTTTCCCGCGGATATATACAGATGTACGTTTTTGAGCGATTATAGTATTCCATTTGATTAGGCTATTCGAGGCAAAAACAAAGTACAGAAACAATAAATAGGTGGCTATTTTTTCATGGGATTGACGTTTGCATCGTTGGTGTGCAATGAAAATTAAGTTTTTTCAATTTCTCAATTTTTTAGCAGATTTTAGGCATCAAAGTCTCTCAACCATTTTTTGAGATCCTTATTGGGAAATCTGCAATTGAAATTTATAAAAAAGATTTAGTGTGATAATAGAAATAAGCATATAAAAATATGAATTTTCATTGCATTCCAACGATGCAAACTTCATACCATTTCTTCTGGAGGAGGAGATCATGAGGATCAGTTTGGGAGACTTGAATGAGTCCTTTTGGTTTCTTGGGTACTTTACTGTATCGGGCTATAGTAACATTATAAATAAATACATTAATCAATTCGTGAAGAAATTGGCAATTGTTGTAAACGTTTGCTCAATTGTGATTTTTTATTCTTTCACCACATTGCCTGCTCTCTGTCTCTCTCTCTCTCTCTCTCTCTCTCTCTCTCTCTCTCTTACTCTTTTTCGAGCTATAGCTAAATTTAATTCCATCTTCCTCTCCTATCTACCTCACTTGCAATTTTAATTTTCTCCCTAGTATAAATGAGGTCAGATTTTCATTATTCGGATAATAATGTCTCCATTCTTTTCACTTTTTCTTCAGTCTTCATTTTATTTAATTTGTCCATTAGGTTTCAATTTTCTTACTAGTTCTTCATTCCTGCTGTTCGTTCTCTTCTTGATTTGTAACGATCTTATTTGTCCAATGGAAGTATTCAATGCTTCGAATAAATCAATTAATCAACAAACCTCTTTGCGTCTCCTCCTCGCTCTTACTCCCCCTTTATATGTTCACTCAACGAAATATTTTATCTTTTTTTGCCCCTTAGCGTGCAAGCACACCGATCAATGAATCAAATGAATTTCTTTCTTTTATCCATAAAAAGTCATGATATTTCTTCTTGGATCAAGATTGAATATGCTCGGAAGGAATATCCATCGATCGGTTGCCCCGGGGACCGAGAGAAATCTTCCTCCACTAATCGAGCGACAGAGACATGGGAGTGGGTCACGTTACCTTGCAGCACTGTACGAACTGTTTGTACGTGGCTGTGCGTGGTTGTACGTACAAATGTCACTACGCGCATGAATCGCGAGCGGGGGTATCCCCCGTTGATTATAACCTTGGTCAACTATTTCGCGTCAACCTCTTCCCTCTCACTCTCTCTCTCTCTCTCTCTCTCTCTCTCTCTCTCTCTCTCTCTCTCTCTCTCTCTCTCGCTCTCTCTTTCTCGCTCTTCATCTGCTTCTCTCTCGTTCTGTAAATCCCAGTGGTTGCTGCTTCGAGTTTGTCCAATTTGGACAAATTTCGTACAAGTCCCTTGTGAATCAAGGGCAAATCGGAACAGGGTCGAACCCACTGAGAAGGGACCTGCGCGGATTTCGAACTCTCTCTCTCTCTCTCACTTGCAATTCTCGCGTGCACTGACAGTAGGAGTCTTGACTCAATTTGCATATGCTTCGTCCACCCGAGAATTGTTTCCGGTTCAAGGTTTCGCGCAAGTACAATCAATTACCAATTGCTCGCTGTCACGAAACCGAGACTTTGGAAAAACTTTCGACTCACGCTCTTTGCCATACTGTTGGAAAAGGAACTTGGAAATAGTGAAGCTACAAGTGTGGAGTGAAAGTGAAAACTATGGGGTCGTGAAATTCTACAAGGACAGCTAAAGGAATATTAAAATAGTTCCAATAAAAATTTACTAAATAACATGCCAATTATCCACAGCTTGCCTTTGATTGTCCATTATTCATTAGTCATTAGCCCATCAGTAATTCATCCATAGATCGCCAGTCACGTAACATTACAAAAAGCTTTTCTTCTTAAAAATATTATCAATTAATGACTTCTCCAACAATAAATCAGAATATAACTTGCACAATGCTATCAATCAGTTTTCTATGCCTCTGAATATATTTATCGGTCCATTATTAATAGGCTCATCAGTAATTCATCCATAGATCGCCGGTCACGTAACCTTACAAAAATCTTTTCTTTAAAAAAATATTATCAATTAATGAATTCTCCAACAATAAATCAGCATTTAACTTGCACAAAGCTATCAATCAGTTTGCTACGCCTCTGAATATGAGCGTAAAACATAGAAGACGAAGACGAGCTAGAAAAATGAAGTTGCTGGAGCCCTCTTAAGATCTCTCAACTCCACCGGAAACTGGATCGCGTGATTCACTCATCCAAACGTGCAAACCATTTTTTTCATCCGCGTTTAGGTATACCATTTCTCGTTTATTTTGTTTCTACCGCGCTACCCCCTTCATTCTCGTTTGCCATTTTTTTCCCGTTGCTTTTTGCACCGCGTTATTTGCATTTCCACGATTTTTTAGTCGGCAGAGCGCACGTGAATACGATGGCCGATAGTATCGCGCGCCGCTGCTGTCGAATCGTAATGAGGCTTCTCTGGATCCACCGGCCGCGATCTTCCGTCGACTGGTTAACCAAGCACCGCAAAACAATCCTCTCCCTCGGCGCGCGGTACAAAGAAAGGGAATACGCGAATAAAATCGCATGGTTGAATTAATACACGATCCACTTGTCCAACGACTGTGTACACTAAATATTTCCTTCTCTTCTTCGTTTTTACTCCTTTGCACACACAGGCAGCGCCAGGAGGGCGCTTATGGGACGACGATGCGAGCGAATGCGTCGTCGAAAAAAAAATGAAAAAACAAGAAGAAACAAAAAAACAACAGCCATTGTCGCGATTTATACAAGGGAGCAAGAGAGAAATATTCTGGGAAAAGGGCTCCTCTGTAACAATGCGGTAAAGCGCCTTTGAACGTGCTCGAAAAGTTGCTGGAGGATGACCCTCACGCACAAATGGACCACCGACGAAGCATTCCGAAGAGCGTGGCGCAAAGCGAGCGGGACAAAAAAACACATTTCACTCCGTGGAAAAAACGAGGAAACGTAAATGTACGAGTTATAATAACTACAATTCGTGTACAGGGTGAGCACCGCATACATTTTCGTAGAACGATCCCGTTCGAAGATTCCCACAGGATTGAGCCTTTCAACCAAACGTTTTTGGAATTCTTTTCCATTCATCCGGAAGTAGTCGACCGCTCTGTAGCTTCGGTGATTGGGTTTATCTAGGCTGATACTTAGATGGATGAGCGCTTAGCCGCGCACTTGCTTGGCCACAGACTACCGTGGGAGAAGTAGTTTTATTTTCCATTTTTAACACAACAGAAATTGAGTAAAATGTAGCCACCTGTATCGACTCAGGTTTTTCACAGTTTCCCAGTGCCTGCGTGGAAATGCGATACAAGAGTGGCCGTGGGCAACACTCTGTGTGATCTCTAAAAAATTGGAATCAGTGGGGCAACGAGTGTGAGGTAAAAGCGAATGGGCTGGGATCGTAAAAGCGCGCAAGGGCATCAAAGGATCATTAGAAATGTAAAAAATGGCATTAAGAAATATTGGGACGTTGAATGAGTTCTCGCCGTTTGCCAAGAGATAGCGTTACCAGAACTGCGTACCTGCAGTTTAAGATGGTAACGCATCTATAAAGAAGTACTATAAGCAAGCTTGAAATTCAGTGTATGTCGTTTCGCCGAAGTGTAAACAATTTTTTTTCCGTAGTGTTAAGCATGTCAACTTTCGTGCCAAAAAAAAGAGTATTTGCGGGGAATTTTTTTGCACTACTTTTTTTTTAAATCTGCACCTGAAGCACCCAGAATTCTTGTTGGGACTTACGGCGATAATGCTCTGTCGAGAACAACATGCAGAGATTGTTTTAAATGCTGCAAAAATAATGATTTCAATGTTGAAGATAAAGAACGCTCTAGCGCACCGACCAAGTTTGGAGCCGAAGAATTGGAGGCATTACATCACGAAGACTCACATCAGACACTAGCTGAACTTGCAGAATCATTAGAAGTTCATCACACAACAGTTTTGAAAAGTATGAAAGCATTAGGAATTATGCAAAAGCAAAGACGTTGGGTGCCGTACGAGTTGAAGCCGAGAGACTTCGAACGGCGTCTTTTCACGTCTGAACAGCTGCTTCAACGGCAGAAAAGGAAAGGTTTCTTGCATCGTATCGTGACTGGCAATCCAAAATGGATACATTACGATAACCCTAAGCGTAGAAAATCGTGGTGTAAGCATGGCCGTGCATCAACATCGTCGGCAAAGGCGAACACTCATGGTTCCAAGCTTCTGCTCTGCATTTGGTGTGATCAGCGGAGTGTACTTTATTATGAGCTGCTCAAATCGAACGAAACCACGACGGGAGATTGCTATCTACTAAAATTGATGCGATTGAGCCAAGCATTGAAGGAAAAACGGCCGCTATACGAGCAGAAACATGACAAAGTGATGTTGCAGCATGACAACGCGCGGCCACATGTTGCAAGACTGGTGAAAACCTACTTGGAAACTCTTAATTGGGAAGGCCCCCACTCGCCGTATTCACCAGACTTTGCCCCTTCCGATTATCACTTGTTCCGATCGATGGCACATGGCCTGGCTGAGCAGCACTTTCATTCTTATGAAGATGCCTAAAAATGGGTCGACTCTTGGATAGCGTCAAAAGACGTGTCATTTTTCCGACGCGGAATTAAAATGCTGCCAAAAAGATGGGAAAAAGTAGTGGCTAGCGATGGGCAAAACTTTCAGTAACATATTTTTTTACTGATGTTTAAAAACAAAGCATTAATTTTCACAAAAAAAAACAGCGAGAACTTGCTCAACCTTCCAGAATATAAAAATAGACCGATAGCACGATTCACGTGTTTCCATGAGAAACTACGCTGAATTGCCTGTATTTAAATATTCTTTCTTTTCCTTCATAGCAACTTCAATTGGACTTATCTACACGTAAAAGACATTATTTTTCTTTCATACTTATATTTTTACTATTGCTTAATAGCTCCTCAAACCCAAACAAACGCCCTCCTCAACGGTGAGCACAGTGTAGTAAGAGTCACGGATCTGTCCAATATCGTCATTCTTATCTCCGTGTGAGAATCGGCCGGAAGTGAGTCGTTCTATTTGACTCAAGATAAAAGTCACCCTGTATACTGGAGCACTGGGAAAACCGCGCTCAGAGAATAACAGGGTAGAATTTAATTTTTCTTACCCCTCGGGGCACTCTTTGTATTCTCCTTCCTAATGGCCCAGTCCGTGAGCTTTCGGTCGTAACGCTTCCGTTAGTGTTCCAATTACGCTCAGGCCGAAGAAAAAGCGCTCGGGGTACGGGGAGCAATCCGCGGAGCGTTTGAGATTTCGAAATCATACGCGAAGCCCCGGTTGCTTTTGCAAAGCGAGCAAGACCATTTTGGAAACCACGTATTAATGTTGGAGCGTTAAAATTAAGAAAAAATTTAAAGGAAAACGAGAAAAAAGGAATTGAGTAACTTTTGGTCCATCGAAGATCTTCGGACTTTATCTTTCTCCCTTCCTCCTCCTCCTCCTCGCTCTCTTTCCCTTTCTCGCCCTCTCTCTCTCTCTCGCCCTCTCTCGCACCTTTTTCCTCCTCGCAGCCACTTCAAACCTCAACACTCCCGTCTCGAAACTGACACGGGGAGTCTCCGATTGCAACCGGAAATTGGATCCCCTCGCAGGACCTGTCCCGTCCCTGGCGCTATTGAATCCCGCGTGTTTCTGTACACAGTCGTATTAAATACCGGCGCTCTCTCCGGGTTTTCGTCGATGAAGTCTCGAAGGGATTAGCGCCTGCGCAAATTACTTTCGCCATTCTATTTCGCTGCACAAGTGAAACATGCAATCCTTCATATCAACTGTTACAATGCATGTTGTGATCAAACAGACCGGCATTAAATCTGTTGAACCGTATAGTTAATTTATCGAGTTTCGCTCATTACTAATTCACTTGATCCATACCCGTGCAGAAATGTGACCGGGCATTCCCTACTTTGCGTCAGGCCCTGGCTAAGCTTGCCTCGTCTGATTCGCCTGACCGAGCCCTTTCATGGAACAGACCAGAAAGATCACAAAATCATTTTTTATGGCCTACACTCTATGTTTGGAAATTGCAATGTTCTGGCTGAAATACTTTGCGAGCAAGTACACTTTCACGTTATGTATAGCCGGCCAGAATATTGACATTTCCTGAAAAGTGAAGCTTCAGAACTGTCTAAAGCATCTTTGCTTCTTACCTCATCCGATATATTTATAATTGATGAAGATGGAATTAATACATCAGTTTTAATACTATTCACCATTATAAGCATTTTTTTTCATCGATGATACTCCATGAGAATACAAATGCTCATAATAAATAATGGTATTACAACAAGTATTAATTTCAATATAACGGATAACCAAATTATTTGATCAGACAAAAAAGTAAAGGAGGCGGTTCGTGGTTTTTAAAATCGACGTTACCTTGTCAGGAAATATGAATGTTTTGGCCGGGAAGACCCTTATGTATTTCGCGAACAATCCGCCAGATAGCTTCGAGCGAAGCGCTTCGCGTAACCAAGGTACCCGTCCTACAACGATAAAACTTCGACCCGTTGTTGTATCACGAACAAAAGTACTATGCTCACAGCGTGCACATTCGCTTATGATTTTGTGATACTTGTGAAATAATAAGTATCAGTGCGACCTGACACTATTTATTTTACTCGGGTATGTCGCCAAAAGCCCTTTTCCAGTACCTGATCATTACTCTATCCGTCCGCCGGTCTATTTCTCATGGCTCTATCAGTACATTATTATCTTCCTCCTAATTTCGCGGCGATTTCCCGATCTCTTTCCCCGTCAGTTCCTGATCAGTTCCAAAAAAGGGAATGGCGGATCAGGGCCTGTCCTGAGATCTATTACATGGCGAATCTGATCCCCGTTGGACGGCCTGACTGTGGCCTGATATTATCTAGGAAAGGCAGATAAGGGGCAGTACTTTTTCCCGACTCAAATTTCTACACGGGTAACATTGTTAAAAAAGATCAAGAAATTTAATGAATTACGTAAGATGAGTAGTGGATGTCCGTTCTGCGACTTTGGTGATTTCCCAAAGTGACCAGCGTTGTTCTGGAACCCTACTTGGATGACCACTTAGCTGCGCATTGTCTCGTATCCCGACTATCGAAGACAGTTTTACCGAGTTCGCGATGGTCATGTAAGTTTTAGTTATTAAACGCAATTAAATAGAGCAGCCTGTGTCTGAGCAATACATGAACGCAAAAAATTCAAACACCCTGGTACACGTGCTTCACACCCGAGCCAGCGGCTGCAGGAGAATGAGTCCCTTGAAATTTTCCAAATTCCTCGGATGCCTCGACTGTCTTGTATACAAATTCCAAGCCTTTGCTATGTGAGACTCGGAGACTAGAAGAAACAAAAAAAGCAAAGCCGAGGTGAAAGCTTCGCTGCCAGTAGATATCCTTAGAACGTGAAAAGTCTCGAGTTCATCGATTGCCCTCCTGTTCATTGAAATATATATATATATATATATATATATATATATGTCAAGCGGCAGTTTTCGGGACTTTTTGAGAGAACTATCGGGTGTTGGTGGGACACTTGGCAGTTTTCAGGACAGACCTGAAAGAATTTTTTTGTCGATCGTTCATTAACAGGACAGTCCTGATAATGTACGATACATATAAAAAAAAGTTTTTCTACGTTTTTCGAGAATATGCTAAGGAAAAAAGTTTTTTAGACCTCAATTTTACTACCCATCATTAAAAAAAATGTCAGTGTTTATATAGAGCTCGAAACCATGATTCAGTATAATTATATGTGTAACGGGTGCTTTCGAGACAGATTTATTTGGCAATCGGTCGTTATCAGGACAGGCTTGGAAACAACCGTACGATCTCTAAAATTTTGTATAACTTCGTTCTACTATTATATATCGATTGCTCAAAGCGGTTTTTTTAAATCAAACTTTCTTTATCGGGACATTCTCGAAAAGGGAAATAATAAGTGAAATTTTTTCGATCGGCCTTAAGGTAAAATTTGACTTTAGACGCTGTTATTCATAGATGTAATCGGATTGTACGCAAGAAATTGTAGAGTTTGAAGGTTTTGTTATATTTTGAGAATATCCTAAGGAAAAAAATGTTTTTCAGGCCTCAATTTTACTACCCATCATTAGCATAAGTGTCGGTGTTTGTACAGAACTTGAACCCGTGATTCAGTATAATTATATGTGAAACGTGTGTTTTCGAGACAGATTTATTTGGTAATCGGTCGTTATCAGGACAGACTTGGAAACAACTGTACGATCTCTAAAATTTTGTGTGACTTCGTTCTACTATTATATATCGATTGCTCGAAGCGGTTTTTTTAATCAAACTTTCTTTAACAGGGCAATCTCGAAAAAGAAAATGAGTGAATTTTTTTCAATCGGACTTAAGGTAAAACTCGACTCTAAAGCGCTGTAACTCATAGATGTAATCAGATTGTACACTGGCTCGGTACGAGGAAAGAAAACGAACGACGTTCAGATCTGATTCCATTTTACGTGGTGTTTGTTCTTCCGAGACTATGTGTTTCTTCATTGCGAAATATACATTTTTCGTGAAAATAACGCGAGCGAAGAATTCACTGGCATGTGATGCAAGACGTGCGTGTAAATGCAATTCACCGACGACAATATGTAATACATTTGTCGCATAACATCGAAAAAAGGAGACGTATTCTGTGCAAAGCACACCGATGGTGGCCGATAGTCAGTTCGGATACTCATGCTTCACGGTAAGTACATTTTTGAATACGTTAATGATTTAAATTTAATGAAATTAATTCCATGCTCTCTCTCTCTCTCTCTCTCTCTCTCTCTCTCTCTCTCTCTCTCTCTCTCTCTCTCTCTCTCTCTCTCTTTCTTTCTCTTTCTCTCTTTCCCTCTTCGTGTATCGCTCTGTATCTCTATCTCCCAACTCTCTGTCGGCTAGTCTCGCACCTCTCGGTCGCGTGACGGTTTTCGCGCCCCCGAGTCAAACGGTGCCTTTGCCTCGATGTATATGCGAATTTTGCGAGGTCGTTTATGTTTTGATAAAAGTCAAGTGTGTGGCTTCGGAGGAGGGGATTACCTTCTCTTCTATCCACGCATACTAATGATTACTAAACAGCATTAAGGAGCCAGTCCACTTTGAAAATTTCAAAAAATCGATTTTTTTTACTGTTTTCGAAAGTACATACATTCAGAAATATTCTGTCAATGTTGTGTCAATATTGCCGATTGAGTTTAGGTAAGAGTTTTTCATAGTATAAACTTCAAACGCGTTTTTCTCGAAACAACGTTTTCAAAATCTAGCTCCATCGTATCTCTAAAACTAATAAACCGATTCTCTTGGAATTTGAACCACATATTATAAACATGATTCGCAACAAGATGACCCTCGATGGTTTTAAAATTATGATTTTTTCCTCTTTTTTTTGCGACAAAATGCGAAAAAAGCGTTTTTTTACTTTGTTCGTTTTTCATCTGCCATTTTTTATTTTTTGATAAAACTTTATATCCGAGGGTCATTTTATAGCTGGTGTCATACTGAATCTAATGGACTTTGATTTTTTTGTTTCAGACAAGCCGTTGCCGAGTTGTGATGGAGCTACCTAGCCCACCTATTTTTGAGGCGTTACGTTAAACTATAGTGTTTGTACTTAAAAATGAATAAAAATGAATTAAAATTTTTGTTTTATGTATTTCAAGACTTTATTTATCAAGTCCAAAAACTTTTATATTCATATCTTTTATAAAATCCTAAAAAAAAAATCGCGAAAATAGCCTTTTTTTCGTGGCTCCAAAGTGGACTGACCCCTTAAACTGTTTCCCGAATTCATATTATAGAATTTATAATATATAAGCTAATTATATAATATAATATGTAACTTCTACTCTGTTACTCGGAAAAAATAGTCAAGTTTGCTGAAAAAGTTCCAACTGTGAAAATTTTGAGAATACAAATTTGAAAGTATTTTATACATTTTATAATTGTTTCAAAGAATTTTATTTAAAATTTAAGTAAATTTAAAGAAACAAAGTAAATTATCATTTAAAATGTATATCATACCATTGTGTTCCGTTCTTTGATTCGATTAGAATTTGAAGGGATTATAAATATTATATCATTGGTAAAACTGATCTAATGAGTTTTATTGAAAAAATTATATTTATGTAACGTTATTTTGCTATGAATAAGAAAAATTCAAGGATGAAACAAAGTGGTTTCAAGTTCATTCTGTTACTATTATTCCCGATGATATGCTCACTCCATGCTCTCCTGGAAACTGGCAATACAATTGCAGGGACCTGAAAAATGCTTATCTCTTGGTAGTGCTGCCCCGAAAACTGCCAATACGTATTCGAAAAGTCCTGAAAAATACCGATCCCTCTAAAATGTGCTGGAAGCCGCTTATATATGCGAAGACCTGAAAAAGACCCATTCGTCCCATAATGTCCCGGAAACTGCCAATTAATCGGTAGTCCTGAAAACTACCAGTACATACTTTTTGTTGTATATACCTTTGATGGGTTTTATATCTTTGATGGGTTTATATAATGAAAAATCGTAGGGGTGTGCGGGTACTCGATTCACTCGGGTACCCGATGTTCGGGTCGGGTCGGGTACCCGACCGGTTACGTTTTTGCATTACTCGCCACTATCGGGTACCCGAATTTGGTCATCGGGTACTCTCTAATTTCGGGTACTCGTAAACGTCGAGTACTCGTGAACTTCGAGTACTCTTAAACTTCGGGTATTCGTAAACTTGAAGTATTCGTAAACGACTCGGAGATCCGTATTTATTATTTATATTTATTATTTATCTAGTCGTTTCGATCGAATAATAGGAGAAAACGAAAACTCGCAAAAGGCGATAAAACGAAAAAATGATAATACTGTAAAAATCTTTTTTCGTCTCACTTTTCTATTCTTTGTCTTGTTTATGTTTCGTGTTTCGCTTGTATACAATGTAAACCCTTGGAGCTTGGGAGCAAACGGCACAGCTACTTCTCTCTCTCTCTCTCTCTCTCTCTCTCTCTCTCTCTCTCTCGCTCACCACCAAGAGAGAGAGAAGAGAGAGAGAGTTCTTTCTCGCGACTTGACTTCATGCATTGCCGCACCGCTCTTATAGTTTTGTCTGTCTCATGCACGAACTATTCGGCTTTTTCGATTTGTTGTGACAATCGTTATGTTGCTGAGCAAGCGAGCACTCGTAAACGTCTCGTTATTTATTGTTTTTTGTTTCACTTAATAATTTAATAATGTCAATCACGAAATCTTCAGAATCGAGTGATAATCGATTGATTGTTTATAATCTTTAATCTTTAAATGAAGATAAACTATCGGAAAAACTTTTCATTACAAGAATACAAAAAACTTTTTTGTATACTTAATACTTATATTTAATATTAAAATATTGAATTAATATGAATATGAATATTAAAATTATTAAATTGATTATTTTTATTTCTTATGATCTCCAACCTATCGGCGAAGGATAGAGAACATAAAGCTGGAGTCTATTTACCCGAATATACTCGAGTATCGTCGGGTACTCGATAAAATTCGGGTACTCGAAAAATTCGGGTACTCGACCCGAATCATAGTTGAATTACCCGACCCGACCCGACCCGACTAATTCTGCTACCCGCACACCCCTAAAAAATCGTGAAAAATATTAAGGGCGATAAAAAATACGGAAATCGCGGTAAATTTATGCCCCTTGAAATATGGAACGTTACTGAACCACGTATAATAATAATTCAAAGAAACGAAGGAAATTATTATTTAATATGTATATCATAAGATTGTGTTCTCTTCCTCGATTCGACTAGAATTATTAAGGGATCATAAATATTATATCATTGATAAAACTGATCTAATGAGTTTCAGTGAAAAAACTATATTTACGTAACCTTATTTAGCTATGAATAAAAAAAAATGAGAGAATCAAACAAAGTGGTGCAGAGTTCATTCCGTTACTATCATTCCCGATGATATGCTCACTTTATATGATGAATAAAACTGCCCCCTGTGCTTGGAGAATTGTTGGTTAATGTGAGGTTTCAAAAACACCAAACACTTTGCATTGTCTCCGAACTTGTGAATACCTGCAAGGCCGTGAAAAGTAACATTCTATTTATACTGTCCCGAAAACTGCCAATATATATTTGGAGACATATAAACTACGCCATATATACTGTCCTGGAAACTGCCAATACACTTGCAGAGACCTGGAAAATGCCTATCTCTTGGTACTACTGTCCCGAAAACTGCCAATATATATTTGGAGACATATAAACTACGCCATATATACTGTCCTGGAAACTGCCAATACACTTGCAGAGACCTGGAAAATGCCTATCTCTTGGTACTACTGTCCCGAAAACTGCCAATATATATTTGGAGACATATAAACTACGCCATATATACTGTCCTGGAAACTGCCAATACACTTGCAGAGACCTGGAAAATGCCTATCTCTTGGTACTACTGCCCCGAAAACTGCCAATATATATTTGGAGACATATAAACTACGCCATATATACTGTCCTGGAAACTGCCAATACATTTGGAGAGACCTGAAAAATGCCTATCTCTTGGTACTACTGCCCCGAAAGCTGCCAATATGTATTCGAAAAGTCCTGAAAAATGCCTATCTCTCTAAAAGGTCCTGGAAGCTGCCTATATACGCGAAGACCTGAAAACGACCGATTCGTCTCATAATGTCCCGAAAACTGCCAATATACCGATAGTCCTGAAAACTGCCATTACATACTTTTTGTCGTATATATACTTTTAATGGGCTTATATAATGAAATAACCTCCTGAAAAATGTTAAGGGTGATAGAACGTACAAAAATCGCGGTAAATATATGCCCCTTAAAAAAGTCCCAGAAACTGCCGTTTGACATATATATATATATATATATATATATATATAGTACATAGATAAGTAGAAAGAAGGAATTCCGAGTCCACGTGCAAAGAGAGTCAAAGGCAGAGTGAGAGAGAGAGAGAGAGAGACAGAGAGAGGGAGAGAGAGAGAGAGCAAGGGGTGAGAGTCTGCCTTTCGTCTCGTCCCCGACGGGCTCAAGGCTTCTTTCAATTCCTCTTTCATTTGCAATCCCCACACTGTCTCTCCACCGCTAAAGGCGCTCTCAACATCTTGATCTGTCATGGCTATCTTCGACGAAACTTCACCACCTCGACGCTTGTGACTTCAAAGGCTCAATAGATTTACCCACTGTTTGTCGTTTTCTCCTGTTCCGGATATTATAACCGTGGCTATTTTATTTTTCACCCGCAAAAACGTACGAGTATAATTGAAAATCGTGTGAAGCCCCTGGTGTGATGAGATCGCTCTTTAGTTAAGTATATATGTCGAAAAGAGACATTGTGGATCGATAATACTTATGGTATGTTGGCTATTAGCCTATCTGGCTGTTTGAAGGATATTTCTGAAGGACAATTTAACCCTAGACAGGATTTAACCCCAGAAAAAAACCAAAACTAACTTATGACTAGGGCAGATCCCCACCCCAAAGGTTTTTCATAGCCACAATCGCTCCATTGGGCAGTAAAAAGAAACATCACTATATGAATCTCTTTGATTTTCGATGAGGAAGAGAATGGTCCAAGGCAAATTCGATTTTATTGAAATGTATTTAGTGAAAAACTCGTTTCCACCCTTACATAGGTTGAAAAACAGCGAAGATCGCATTTTTTTTCTCTAATTAACATATCCTCAAATATCGCACCGCGTTTTAAATAAAACACATTGAGTGTATGAAAAAATTAATTGAACTATATACGGTTCGAAAAGTATATTTATTTTGGGATATGAAAATGGGGAAAATACGGAATTTGTAAATGTGGAAAAGGTCAATGGAAACGCAACAAAACAAAAATATCTGTGAACGTTTTTCATATATTTTTTTTTACTTTACTGAGAAAAAATTATGTAATTAATACTGATGATAAAAATGAGAATATAAAAAATATAAAGAAATCGAACATTTAACTTATTTTACTATCGCGCAAATGCAACAGTGCACCCCCGCGCAGGCGACCCTTTGGCATCGTTGGCAAAAAAAAACGAACCTTGCGATCCTTTGCTCTTGAACAGAATGCACATCTCGCAGTTTTTTGCCCAACCCTTAGGGCTGTTGGGTTTTTTTTTCTTGCAAGATGGTACTAATGGAAACTTTTAAGTCCCGCCGAAAATTCGGAATGAGTTATCCGACAAGACTTTCTATGAAGGTCCTTCGAATCAAATTTCCACGATCCGCGTCGAAATTGTCACGTCGCGAGCAAAAGCGCATAAAAATATTTCTTTTTCTCTCTTCTACTTTGTTGAACTCCGGCGAGAACGCTGGCCTATATGATTCCCCATGGAAATCGTGAATAACCATTAAACTAATACGCACGATAGTGACATTCTCATTTTTCGACGCATCCTTATATTTTCCTTAAGCTTAGGCGTACTACAGCCGAAACGTAATCTATCGATAACAAGCAAGCGTCGCACGTACTTTTACACGTGAGAAGTCTTAAACATACCTATACACAAATATACGTGCAATCCCGAAAGATCCTCAGAACACTCGAAAATAATAACGCAAGGACCACACTAAAAACTAATTCCTTATCTTAAGACCCAAACACTCGTCTAGGAAAACTCGGAAAATACGGACCTCATGGCCCGGTCGTACAACTAGACCCACGGAAAACATGTGCGTTCAACTCAATTCTCAGAAATAGAGCAACAACTGCGTTTATCATAGGCGCGACCCAATAACGAGCTAGAAGTACTTCTTCTACCCTATATCGACCAATCATGCGAGTCAACCTATATCTTCATGTCCTATCCACCAATCCTTAGAAAATGCATTACCAAAAAACTCACTCTTCCAAATGCTCCTTCTCCCACAAATTCAGCTTCTCCAAAAACTCCCACATCATAGAAGAAAAATCTTCAAGTCAGTCGACCAACAACCTTCAACGACTCAAGTTCTCCCACGACGGTTTCCATCGAAGTCAGTTCTTTAACATCCAGTCTCCTGACAGATCTCCGTATTTTTATACATCAATGTTTTTTTATATACAAGTCTTAACGCGATTTTTGTATGAACTCTATGAATTTCAAATCGTATTTCCATTTGTAAAATTGCCATTCTCGGTCTGCGATACGTATATCTATATACTAGAGTCCGTGTCATCGTAAGCTTTGTGTACGTGCTACGATCCGTTATAACACCAAGCGTACCTAGCCCACCAGCGAAGGGCTCTAATCTTTACAACCGACCGCTGACACTCCTGCGAACGAGTGTACATCGCACCATTGTAAGCGAGCTATCTATATGTAAATATTTTTCTTCCATTTCTATGTATTTCCAAATCAATAGAAATAAGCAAATTGGTTCATTCTAATAAAACACGAGTCAATCGAACACGAATCTAATGAATTATTTCATAATATTGTATTATCGCATAAATCCCTTAATTCCATTTCTTAGCACACACTCCCTTTTTACCCTCATCCCGTGCTATTGCGCTAGGCGTAGACAACGGAAACGAGAACTTATGCTCTAATCTCTTCCGGATGTAAAAAAATTGCGGAGGATCAACGCGTAATTTTTTTTTAATCAAATACAAAATATATGACGTTAAATAATGTATGTGACCATTTGCGCTTGAATTATGCAATAATACCTAAAATATATTAATTCTGATTTAAATAAAGTAAAATTCACTTGCCGCCACGAAACACCAAAGGCAACTTTATGCTAACTCATCGCCCATCGCAATGACCAATCGCCATCATGTAGAAGACAGGTTTGGGCGCAGTAGTCTGGGATGGATCGCATTGGCCTACGATGGTTTTGCTGTCGATTTTTTTACCGCACATCAAACTACAGTGGCACACAAGAATTGAGTGTGGCCATCGTGTGGATGAGTCGCAGGCATCGGTGGCCATTGCGCAGTAGACTACGATGGGCCATCATGCAGAGACCGCATTAGACTGGGGTAGATCTCTACCCCGGATCCTCTTGAGAACTGTTTTGCCTGACAACAAGCGAGCACCTAATGCCACTGTTGGTCTACCCTTACAGCTCGGTAGTGAAACTGAATTATGATCATGGTCCCCAGTTAACAATGTCCATTTATAGCTTAGCAGCCCACTTTGAAAGTCGACTGGGATGGGTTTCTACCCCGTACATGAGTTCTAGTGTTAAATTGTTTTTGACCCCCGTGCGGAAATTGAGTGCGGGCTTTGATCGGGCCCATCTTAATTTTCCCTAACTTTATTAAGGCTCTAGTCTGGAAGCCTCACATAGGCTATCAGTGGTCGATCACACTTTGCTACCGAGAGCCATTGTAGGCAACATAACCAGGGCCTTTAAAATTGCCTCAACGGTACCTCAGAAAAATTATCGCAGCCATATGCGTAGGTGTGTGCACTGTGAAAAAGAAAAGTGTTATTTCAATACATTTGAAGCTTAGAATTCTGTCGCATATTTTGACACGTTTGATCCCGCGTTGTTCCAATGAACGCACTGCAAGCGTGTTGGTTCAAGGCATCACAGCTCGTCTACTTAACTCAATAATTATTATACCACAAATTCTTTAGTCAAGCAATTTATACGGATTTGCCGCTATAATAGCAAAGTCTAGCAGTATTGGGGAAATCGCTACTAGGGAATCTACAACTACACCCCTTAAAGGCCTTTACTTGGTATCCGTACTTAGACCATATGTTTAGTCAACCTACCTACCCTAACATTCCCTAATAGGGGCCCAGTCCGGCTCTTTTACGGAACACCCGACTATGGAATCCACAGATAATCCATTGAAGGCCCCGAATTGTATTAGGTATACCCTGTAAATTTTCCGCACGGGATGGATGGTTGTGTTTGGAGAGTGTGTGGTCCTTGAAATGACGTATATATGCCTACAGTTATCTTAACTTGATTTTGAAAATATTAGGGCTTACATAATGTAGAGTATGGCGATAAGAGGATACTGGGAAGTTGAATATCTTGTAAATGGACCTCTGATTCTATGTAGACTATTCAAGAAAGAGAGAGAGAGGGAGAGAGAAAGAGAGAGAGAGAGAGAGAGAGAGAGAGAGAGAGAGAGAGAGAGAGAGAAAGAGTGGAAGAGAGGAAGAGAAAGGGAGATTAGTTCTCACGCGATGCCCATCGCGAGAGCACTACCTGCAAAGACGTGTGAGATTCAACTGATTCCGAGACGTGTTCCGGCTGACCATACCGGTGAAATTTAAGCACGCAGGTAACACAGTAGTCCGATAGATTTATGGGTTCCGTACACGGGTCACGAGCGAATTGATGATCCCTTGATTTACGACCGACCTTCCCCTGGAAATTGACATTTGCATGGAGGAAAAAAAATGTAATCGATGTGCCAGAGAGTACAGAGAGCTTCAATATCGGATCATCGCCTTTATTATAATTTCGTAATTTTGTCCTCACCATTAACCTTTGCTTTTTTCTACTAAATATTGTTTAAACAATAACTAACGAATACGTTGCCGAATAAGGGCACTTGCAGTCGCACATTTCGCTCGGTTAGGCAAAAGCTCTTCGCGTAATAAGCCGAGGTACGAGACTCTCCGTGGGTGTCCGGCGACGGCGGCACCGTCAAAAGTTACGAGGTTAAAAGTTATTTATCGCACCAGAGACGAGGAGAAAGGACACACGCCACGGTTCGAGTTCCAGGAGATCTCGTGTCGTCGGCGAGCCCGGAAAGTTCCGCTGACGGCTGACAAGTCGCTTTATGCGTTGCTGCACCGCAGGAACGACGCCGTGCCGGTGAAAAGCCGGACGTTGTCTGCGTCGTCCAGACGCCGCTGTAATTTTGTTCAGCTTTACTTCATCATCGAATGTGGAAAACCCCGCTACCCGATGCGCGAAGGAGAAAAGGCAGAGACATGGCTGACCATGTCTCTGCCTTTTCTACTATGGCCAAAAACCACAACGGAATATGATTTTTGGCCGTACTCAGCACGGGGAGTAGAACCCGCCACAGTATGATCAGACATGATTTACCGTGTCGATACGTGAAGTGGAATAGGCAACGCTACGATCAGGCCCCGCACTTGACTAGTGGAACGAGTAGAGAAGACGGCGGTTTGGTCAGACACGATCTCGTCGCGTCGGCAGCACGAAGTAGAAAAGGCCGTAGTACGTGCAGACATGATCGAAAATACTTTTCCTCGTTACAACATTATTTTTTCACGTGACAAAATTATTCCAACGGAATCGCCACATCGCCATTTCGAAAATTATTGAAAATTTACTTTCCGCGGTGAATATAAAAAATTAATTATCTATCTATATACTGACAGAAAAATTCTTTTGATATTAACTATATGCGTCTATTTGATTTTTTTTTATTTGAATTAACTAGTTTTGTCGTGAAAGCAAATCTTTCCTATTGACTTCCATTATTAATATGATTTATTTTAAATATATTGATTTATTCAAACCAAGGTCTATTTAATATCGTCTAATAACTGAATATTTTATTGATTCCTAATAAATTAATGATTTGGTTTCATCTGGTAGCATAAGACAAAAGAGACAGACGGAAAAATGGTACACGATTCAGTTTTTCAAAAATCTCATTACTTTGGTTTTATTAGAAGACTGTTGTGACATTCTGCAGTTGAGGAAAAGTGTTCCTATACATAAATAGTCGCGCCTGTTAATAAGAAGCACGATGGTACCTTTCTTTTTTTATAACAGAATTTATTTTATAACAGAATAACAGCCTCGTTAGTGAGAAAAAAATCACTTTTTTTCACCGCATGTTTATGTCATGAACCGATATTCCTTTCTCGTATTTATGCGATATATCATGTTTTATCTTGATTTATTTAATTTAAATATATTTAATGTTTACAAAGAATAACTTGAACAAATAAAAATATATATTTGAAACAAATAGGGTCATAGTAGGCTGTGAGACAAGGAAAAAACCTATTTGATTTAAGGCGGGATCCTGAATTAGCCGGTTCGAAAAATCGATATTTTGAGGCATTTTTTTCGGGTAAAAAAAAAGCAAGTTTAGCGAAATTTTCAGATTATTTTATTACATGTCTGAACATAAGAAAACAATTTTTTTTAAAGAAAAATATCAACAGGCAACCGATTTTTATGCACATTCGTGCCACTGCTGTTCCCATGCGGCGTGACAAATGGAGCTCGTAATTTTCATCTGAAACGAAAAAACCAAAAACCCTTTTAATTGTGACATATTTTTCTTCTATATGAACTAAAAAAAACGAATTTTTTTTTTAAATTTGAATGTTTTTTCGGGTTTGAAGTAGAAAATGTGCTTTTTGTGAAAAAAAAAAAATTATTTCAACTTGCTAAAAAAATTGTTAAGAATTTTTTTTTCGACAATGTTTTTAGTTCAAATAGAAAAGAAAACGATACTGAAGCGAACAAGCTTTGGTTTGTTTCGATTGGACTTCTAGTTTTTTTGTAATCAGATACGCCAAATTAGAAAAATCGTAAAAACGAAAACTCGAGAAAACGGGCGCCCTAACTGCCCGAGCGCCCGTATACCTGCTCGACACTCCACTACGTTCAGTGCTGTATCTTTGGAAATATTTCGAATTGGGCTATAAAACTTTGTCTAGACATTCTTAGATACATCAGGAATAGATTTAAACAATAAAAAAAAAAATCGATTTTTTGGACCTTCTAATTCAGGCTCCGGCCTTAAATACATCCTATTTAAATTAATTTTTTTTTGGTAGTGTACAAAACTTGGTATAATTATTCTTTAAAATAAATAATAAAACGTATATTTTGCGATTTTTTAAACAACCTCTAATTAGTGGTGCAACGGAGTATTGAAGTTTGTGTGGGGTAATCGAATTCCCTGCTTCTATCTCAATGAAATTCGGAAAATATGTTCCTTGAAAAATGTAGTGATACACTAAGAAAGGATTTTTCGAAAATCAACCCCTAAAAGGACGGAATGGGATGTAAAAATGGTAAGGAAAATTGTATTTCTTGCGTGTATGAACTTGAAACTCTGTATAAATATTCTTCAAAAGAAATAATAGTCGTTATTATTTTGTCTTTGTTGCATATGAATGTAATTTGTTCAGAAACACCCCTGCCCTGAGGCCCTAAGCTTAAAATTAAATTCCATGCGGATGCCGCCGCAGGCGGAAGTTAGTGTGCAATATAGTAATGTCCACAATACAAATCTAATATAGCGGTAGATATAATTATTAATAGTAGTTATTAATTAATATTGATTATAATATAATAATAGAAAATTTATAAATTATTTTTGATATTTTCTTTATTCATTATTAATTCATTTTCAATTAATTATTAATTATATAATAATATAGTGGTAGTACAGTAATAATATAGGAGTGCGAATTAAAACAATTTTTCAATAAGTAATCAACCTGACTACATCAATATCAGTTTTTGGTCTCCTCTTCATGGGTATTATTTCGAGCATTGAACATTCGTAATATCATACCATAAAGGCAAAGAATAATATCTCGGACACGTCTTGATAAACTTTTTTTCATTAGAGGTTGATCGTTTTTATTTAATCGTACGAACAAATAGAATCCTGGTTGGATATTGGAATACAAACGCTTCCGGGCAACATGACTTTTGCGACTTGAAATAATTCGGAAAATCAACATCGGGATAGAACATTTCAAAATTCTCAAACGTTCGTTCTTACTGCTATTACGTTATTCGTAAATTTATGAACGATGTAAAAAAAGTTTTCCAAGATGGAAAGATTTTTCAAAATATCTAATTTAAACACGAATACTTTATCGGAGAATATGGAAATTTCTGGCTGAAACAAATAGCGGGACACTTCGGACGTTGAAGGTTCAGAAGTAGTCGCGAACAAAATAGATACGTACGAAAAGAGTGGCGCTGTCAGAGACGTATATACCGGGTGGATCAATAACTATTAACACCTTGGATATCTTCGAAACTATAAGGTTCACAGAAATATTTGCTGAAATGAAATTGCACAGTACGAAAGGGGCCATCCGATAGCGATAATAGTTTTTTCGCAGGTGGAGGTACTTCGGACATTTGAAGGTCAACTCCATTTTTTTAAATGGATTGGTGTGTTTTTTTTCTGTATCATGAAAGAGGAGCTTAAAACGAGTTCAACGACCTATAACATAAGGTCATTGAAGGTCATAGAAAATACAGAAAGGCGATAATACTTACATTATCGTAAGTATTATCGCCTTTCTGTACTTTCTGTACCTGTCTAAGAAATGTGTAAACGTACATAATAACGTACGCATAGATATTGATGGTCGTCATTTCGAACACTTACTATCAAACGTAGTAATTTTATTTACTACCGAAACTGTAAGTACTATCGCCTTTCTGTCCTTTCTATGACCTTCAATGACCTTATGTTATAGGTCGTTGAACTCGTTTTAAGCTCCTCTTTCACGATACAGAAAAAAAAAACATACCGATCTATTTCAAAAAATGGAGTTGACCTTCAAATGTCCGAAGTACATCCACCTGCAAAAAAACTATTATCGCTATCGGATGGCCCCTTTCATACTGTGCAATTTCAATTCAGCAAATGTTTCTGTGAACCTTATAGTTTCGAATATATCCAAGGTGCTAATAGTTATTGATCCACCCTGTATATATATATATATATATATATATATATATATATATATATATATATATATATATATATATATATATATACACATACATACATATATGTGTGTGTGTGCGTGCGTGTGTGTGTGTGTGTGTGTGTGTGCGCGTGCGTGCGTGCGCGTGCGTGCGTGTGCGTGTGTGCGTGTGTGTGTGTGTGTGTGTGTGTATGCGTGTGTGTGAAGAGAGTTAAAAACCCTACTGCACAAGCCGTACTTGTATATATATTTGTGGACAAGAGTCTGGATAAAGATAGCAACGAATTTATAGGAGAGTGCGCTTGCATCAACAGCAACGTTCGGAATTCGTTGGAGGCTATGTTTTTTCCTCTCGCATTTTCCTATCTCTTTCTCTCCAGTTTCCCTTGGCTGTCGTTGGTATCCGTAGCGGTCCATCGAGTTGATCCAGGGCGCCGAGCTTGTAAGGGATGACGCCCAGATCCGCAGCACCACAACACCTATCTTTCGACGCACCGTCGCGCAATCACACTCGTTACTTTTATCCTTTCGTTTTGCTTGTTCGTTTGCGTTGTCTTTTTTTTATTATTTCTCTCTCTCTCTCTCTCTCTCTCTCTCTCCTCTCTCTCTCTCTCTCTCTCTCTCTCTCTCTCTCCCTCTCTCTCTCTCTCTCTGCCTCTCTTGCAGTCTCGTCTATAATTTTTCCAGTGTATGCAAATGCTGCGCGAGAGTTTTCGACTCGACAATTCCCGTGTATATTCCCACGGCAACGGCAATATTTATGCCTCACAATGGAAAATGCAACTACAATTTACTCGCCGTTGCATACAGTGACATGTGCACGTTTGTCGGATTGCAGAATGTACCCGAGGATATACGTATGCATGTACATCCGCCTCTGGTATTGTAGAGGGCGTGAAACTCGCGCCCTTGCAGATGCCAGTTACGTCCTTCTGACCTTGAAAGTCTGACATTTTGCATTCAAATGCGAAGGCTCGTACACGTGACCACAGTAAACGGGAAGAAATACAGTAGCGGGAATGAAGGAAGATCAAGAGAAAAGGAGAAGGCAGGAGAGGGGACAGAGAGAGAGAGAGAGAGAGAGCGAGAGAGAAGGAGAGAGTGAGAGAGAGACGTTTCAGTTTTGTTACCCGTATTACAAACCAGCCGTATTGCCTCTCCCTCTCTCGTCACGTCGACATACGGTATGGTTGGAGCTGCCGTGTGCCGTGGAAACGAGTCAGCTCTTCAACCCTCGTATCGCTCTCTTTCTTTCTTTCTCTCTCTCTCTCTCTCTCTCTCTCTCTCTCTCTCTCACTCTTGGTCGTCGTCACCGGTGGGGGCTCTACACGCTCGCCGCAAAATTTCCGCACTCTGCCACGTCGGCAATCGCCGGCGAGCCAACGTGTCGCAAAATGAACCCTACTTGCATCATACCAATGTCATACCAGTACCGCTAGTTGCATTGGATTATGAACCACCTACACTTACATCTTCATACATACATACAGGAAAACGTGACGTTGAAGACATTCGACTTCCAGCACGGTCTTCATAGTAGCCAATGGTCTTCATACTGAACATTACACAAGTCCCTACGTCTTCAAAATCACCTTCGGACGAATGTAACCATATTTATATAAAGGCCGTTTCGAGCTGCGTACTGTCTCTAAAACGAACGATTCGTCTAAAAATGTAACGCTACCGTCCAGTAGACATCAACGGGTTCGAAATATTCTCTCTTCATAAATGCGTACGACCGCATGTGCGTTTGTGTGCGGCCTCATGTATATGCACCAATGTATACATGTATGTATATTACATAAATGTATGCAGTAGGGTAGGGCAGTGATAGCAGGATCTGGAAATCTCTCGCCGTCAGGAATCACGACGTTGTAATTTTGCCGGATGCATCCTTGCATCGGTGAGTATAACGGGTTTAGATGGTGAACAGTGCCTGAAATAGAAGTCGGAGGATGAGCGACACGCGTGATGTAATACGAGATGTCGGAACATGAACCCCGACCGCTTTCTATCCCTCCAACGAGAAAATGCGCATGATATAAGCAGCGAGAGAGAGAAAGAGAGAGAGGGTGAAAGTAAAAGCCGCGATGCCTCCCTGCCTCTCCTTTCACTCTCTTTCTCTCCCCCCTCTTTCACTCTTCCTCTCGCTCTCTGCACAATTCGGTCTCGATTCCGTGATATTACACAAACCTCTGACTCATCTGCCCCGGCCTATTCGAACTTATCCTTCAACCACCAACCCCCAGCTTCGCAACGACCCTTCTGTTTATAAAATACATTTATTCATATATATAGATATACATATCATTCGCTTCATGCGCGGTTTTCGTCGAAATGCATTACGGATCCCGTGAGCCCGCTGCTTCTTGACTTCCGCGCACACGTAACTCCGCGTTTGCTGACGTATAATAGTTTATATTCCGTATGTACGTCTCCTCGGATCCGGAATACCTGTTCTCTCTCTCTCTCTCTCTCTCTCTCTCTCTCTCCCTCCCTCTCTCTCGTTGTATCGAGGATATGCAAGTGCATATTCGAACGACGGCAATGTACGGTTTCATATATACGCCCCACGTGGCTTCCTCACCCTCCCGACCCACGGCGCACCCCCTCCAACGGAAATGCTAATACGTCATAGCTTATTTAATCGCAATGTGTAAATGTTGCTCTCTCAATGGTGCTAGCCACCACCGGAAATATCTCGTCTCAACGTAACCAAAGATTTTGGTTCAACACCCTGCCGAAGGTGTTTTATCAGTTGGAACTTCTCTATTACTATCATTTGATGTTAGATAAGTTAAAGGGCAAATGGAAACCTTGTTCAGGATTTAGGCCACACCAGAACAAAAAAAATAGGCATATTTTGGGAATTGTTTTTTAGCGATATAATAAAATAAATTGACATTCCGTGCACAGGGCTTTATTATAGTACCAATGAGGTATACAGAATATTTTTTTAGTAGAGATTAATAACAAAACGGCTGCTGCACAGCACTTTTTCTTTGACGTCTTTTTTTTGGGAGGGTCCACAGGCGGAAACGTAGCTCAGACCATTTTTGACCTGGAACAGAAAAACTATTTTTTTTATTACACATAAGAACAGCTAGAGAAGCACGTAGGATTTTTTTTGATATATTTATTTTTGCCAAAATATCGCATTAAAAAAAAAGATGATAAATTTCAGGAAAAAATCAGCAGATAATTGTTTATAACAAAAAAACTATGCAATATAACAAAAAATCCTACTTACTTCTTTAAAGCATCTAGTTTTGAATTATCTAGTTAAATTGAAAATCGATTGGATAAGATTTGTAGGAATTAGATTTCCACCCAGCTGATAAAACGTGCTTTCGAGAAAAACATTTTTCAATAAAACGCGTAAAACAATTTTCAGATCATAGGAAGTTCTCACATACCTCTAATCTGTGATGCTTCCACCATACAATTGTCCCTTCACTTTCATGTCCTGTTCCTCTGTTTCCTTTTTGAGCACTCTGGACCTGATCCGTGACTCTTTTGCGGCTTCAGACAGCAATTTTTCGGGAAGCTTGATGCGCTGCGCATCCGCCTCCAGGCAAAATTATAGCTATATAATATACTGAGAGATTTTAACTGCCAATATTTCGGTATATCATTTTTGAGAACCTCAAGCACTTTTTAAACCAAAAAAATGTTTTCTCGAGTTATCCAAAATTGTAGAGTGGCTTAACCCTTTAATTTCTCACAGTCCTTTTGGCATCTGGTTGAAGTGAGGAAAGAAAATAAATTGCTCGACAATTCAGCGGATTTTTTTTCTTATATATTTATCAAAATGAAAAAAAAAAAGAAAAGATATATAAAAAAGCCAAGTGCCAAAATGTCATATCTCGCGCGGGAAACGAGTCTCTCTTCGTCTTCATTTTTCACCGTTCCTGCCATTTCTTCCCGCTAAATTGTAAGTTTTTTCATTACTTTAAGTGTCCCCTTCCCTAAGCCCGGATACGAGAGTCTCGCGTCGCTTTTATTACCACACGAGAGTCGACGCTCTCTTCTCCGCCCTCTCGCCGTTGTTCTCAATTTTGCCCGGGTGCACGACGAGAGTGAAAAAAAAAACTGAAAGAAGCATCCTCCAGTGAGTACATAATAGAACGAAAAAAAAGAAAAGAGTGAAAGAGAAGAAGCGCGCAAGAAAGTGCGCCGGAGAGTATAACTGGAGCTGAGGAAGTACGAGAAACTGCGCGCTCATCGCGAGAGTTGAAATTCGCGACGACACGTTACGATGAGTGTTTGTCACTCTCGTCGACTTCTTAAATTTTGGAATTTACACCGCGAACTATTTCTTCCGTAACGAGGAGCGAAGTGAAAATTTCTTCGTGGAAACTTTTGCTATTTTTTCCTATTGTGTTTTTCCCCCTTTTTCTTCTTTCTTTTGTCATTCGTGTATTTTCACTATCGGAGGCTACGAGCTACGAATTAAAGTTGGTCATGTTCTTTCTTTTATTCATCCAACGCCACCCTCTTTTTCTCGTTCTTACGTTCGCGATCTCGCGGACACGCCTTAATTGCTCATTATTAGAGGCGCAAGGCATAATTTCTGAACTCTTGTGCTTTAATTGCCAAGCTCCTCTTTCCCTGTCACTCTTCTAGCCGCATCGACTTAATTGATCAAGAGTGACCGTCCAGTGGTGGGAACTAAATAATGGAATACGACTTTCACAGCCACTTTCTCCTAATGCAGTGTATCGTAATTGGCCGAGGGTACAGGGAAACTGCGGAAAACTTGTGCGAATGAAAACTCTTCACTAGGTTTCTGCTCTCCTATGATTGAAAACTCGACGAACCTACTGCTCGCTTCGCAGTCGCCACGCAAGCCATTGCCCGCTCAAGCACCCATCTCAATACTGGTGCAGACAAATGCCCGTGCGGAAAATTGGAAGGGTATACCTTATACAATTGGGGGCCTGCAATAGATTGTTTGTGGATTCCATAGTAGAGTTTTTCGTAAAAGAGCCGGACCAAGCCCCTATTAGAGAATGGTAGGGTAGGTAGGTTGACTAAAACTATGGTCTAAGTACGGAGACCAAGTAAAGTCCTTTAAGGGGAGATATACACCTAGGAGCCGGAAAAAAGGTCATTTTTGTGAATTTTTTCAAGGAAAACTATTTGAAATTACGGATTGGGGTTTTAATTATCTAAAAGTATATACATTCAAAAATATTTTTAATTTTCTTTATTTAAAAATATCGAAAATATACAAGGATATTGTATGATCCTTGGAGCGTCGTAAAAAAATCTGTGTATACGGTACCCACTGGCGTTTCTTCAAAAATCATCTGAAAAAAAAACCAAAAAGATTATTAAATTAGATACTATAATCTAGTACTTGTCATAGCCGATTTTGAAAATATCGATTTATGACGAAATGGCGGACGTTTGAACATAAATAGTGATTTTTGGGCCAAAAATTAGTTATTATTTTGCCTATAAAACAAAACTAAGTAACGGAAAAAAAATCCTATGACAAGTACTAGATAATGGTGTATAGAATAATCACAAAAAACCTCAAGGTAATCGGTTCATTGGTTTTCGAGAAATTTTGGGTACCGATTTGAAAAACGTGGTTTTGAGAAAAACGCGTTTGAAAATTTGGGAATGAATAAATCATGAAATTTGTCAACTTACATGGAATCATCGATACCAGGCCCACAGTGTAGGTCTTCTACGGTCGACGGAATGTTCATAGCTTCTAAATTTTGTTGTCGGCGCCGTATTCGACCTTCTTTTGTCTGTTCTTGCGCTTGCAGCTCGGCTTTCGCTATGCGAGTTTCGTCTTCTTGCGCAGCGTACAAGTGCGCTCCTGATCCAACCGATATTCCTAACACGTTCATAACTTCCAATAATGAGGTGACACCATTGTTGAACGTGCATGTTGCAAGAAATACAGCAATGTTAACGATTTTGGCCCCGCTGTTCATCGTTTTTGGAGCTATCTTCCAAATAAGTTGGTTGAATCTCTCATTGCAGTTTTGGGTATATCCGCCAACACAGCGTTCTAACAATTTGTCATTGCTGAGGTCTTCGTATATTGGTTTGATGACATCTAACACCATTTTTGGCAATGCAGAATAATCGTGACGGAAATTTTTCAGTTCTTTTTTAGCTTTCGCTTGTTGCCACTTGCACCACGATTCGGGGCCTTCGGGACAGAAATGATGTTGAGGCTTGCTGTCTGTTGAGCCGTAATGGTAGAATGTTGCCCATATCGCTTTTTTCATGTCATCCTTGGAGTTACAGTTTCTGCGAATAGCTAAACCATAGTAAATGCTCAGTTTATCTATAAGCTTTGCCGTCAATTTGTTTTTGCCGCCGATTCCAGGATTGTTTTTCTTGCATCCGCGAAGACGGGCTCCGATTCGCTTTTGAACGTGCCCCACGCATTCTTTTTTTACAATTTCAATCTCATCACCATACGGTTTCGCATTTACTATTCCCGTGTACGTCTTAGAGTCGCCATCCCCCACGTAATTAGTGTACATAACTCCATGCTTTTCGACAGATCTTGAAAATAATTCTATCATGGCGTCTACTTCCATTATGCCTGACGAACCTTCATGATTGGCCTAACAATTTTCATCGTGATTAGATTTCCATTCCTCATATTGCTCGGTATTTTTGTGTTTATTCCAATAGTTACATTCAGCACAATAAGAAGATTTTACAAGAAAATCAACGACTTTTCCTGTAAACTGACCAATGAGAACCGCAACTCCATATAATGAGGTAAAACCACGTTTCCACCACGTACCATCTCCTGAAACGGTCAGTTTTGTTATATCAGCACTCGAATTTTGTTATGTTATTTCATGTTGTTCTTCTTTTACAGCTTGTTTTAACACCAATTGAATAATACTTGAAGCAGCAGAACGAATGTTATTAATTATCATATCATACGTCGTTTGTTGAAGCGGAGGCGGTAAATCCATGAGTCCACAAAATTTCATAGCTCCACGCAAACCAATCCCCAATAAACGCATAACAAAAAAAAATCGTGTATTCATTTCGTAAGCTTGATGTACGGGCACGAACGAATGAAAGTCGGTTTGCACGATGAACACGAAACTACAATTTTAAAACCGAGTCCTCGAGTGCTTTCTATAGAGAATCGAACATCACTATCACACTTTTTGCATTTTACACATTCCGATAAGGCAGAAAACACAGTCAGAAAATTCAAAATTCGATATCCGATGTTTGGATTTTCTGGTGCGGATGTCTCACGATCAGTCTTCAATTTTTTGGCACTGGAACTAATATTCTCGTCGGAAAGTTTTTCGGCAGAATATCGATTTTTGGGCGGTATTTTCTTTTTGCTTCGATCTTTGCGAAAAGATCCGGATCGATGAGCTTCTCGAGAACCTTTATTTTTTATATCCATTTTTCACTGAATATTTATTCGCAAACGAAAATTCACTATAACGCACAGTTGCACGAACGGCAAGCTACTGATAAAACGTGTCTATTTCTGGCAATGAATAACAGTCATATGGTATTTCCGTTATATCTGGAGCCAAGCATGCCCAAAAACACAATAGAATCACAAAATAGGTCTAGACACGCTTTGTTCGAAGGGTCGCTTGCCGCTATCTGCCTGTCGGCTCGGCGCCGCAAAACACGTTTCACATTCTCGACTGTAACTGGCTTATTTATCGAAATATTAACTAGCCGTTTTCACCAGATATTCTGGAGACCTCAAATTTCAAGAAAATGCAACAAAAAAAATCGATTTTTTCGACCATCTAGGTGTATATCTCCCCTTAAGGGATGTACTAGTAGATTCCTTAGTAGCGATTTCCCTAAGACTACTAGACTTTGCTATTATAGGGACAAATCAGTATAAAGAGATCGACCAAAGAATTTGTGGCATAATAATTATCGAGATCGATTAAATATAATAATTAAGCGTTTAGTAGACGAGCTGTGATGCCTGCAACCAACACGCATGCAGTTCGTTCATTGGAACAACGCGGGATCAAACGTGACAAAATTTGCGACAGAATTCTAAGCCTCAAATGTATTGAAATAACTGATTATGGCTGCAATAATTTTTATGCGACACCGTTGAGGCAATTTTAAAGGCCCTGGTTATCTTGCCTTCAACGGCCCTCGATAACAAAGTATCACTGGCCATTGATGGCCCATGTGAGCCTTCCAGACTAGGGCCTTAATAAAGTTAGGAAAAATTAAGATAGGCCCGATCAAAGCTCGAAGTCAATTTCCACACGGATGCTGGGCAACATGGTACGCCGAAGCCAGAGCAGGAGCTTCCACTGTTATCAGTGCGTTATCAGCTGCGCTTTGTTTGCCTGCTCTTTAGTCGGCCACCGAGAGATAACAATGATAAATGAATTGACGATGACTGGTAAAACGATCAATGCATATTTATATGTAAAATGATTCATGATTCACAATCTCTTCGCAGTTTTTATCGTCCATTTGAAATAATACCTGTAGATGACAGATTAATGGTACACGGTACCATCCGTGGAATGCACAAAGCCACATACACATATACGTTTATGAACACGTATTACCAAGGACACAAATGGATTTGATAAAAAGTCCCAGGCGTCCCATTCGTCATTCCGATTAATTACTTCCGGAATATCACAGTGGGAGACTTCGAAACGCTATTATTGACGTTGCTCTCGAAATAATTTACATGCACGTGCATGGAAATGAACGTTTATTTTCGTTTGTTGAAATTATTTTACTACACAACGCGTGTCACGAAGGAAGCCTCGAAACGGGATTTTTTTTAGCATTGATCTCGTTTGCTCGAAACGAAGTGCACACTAGTGCTCACATTGGAGATAAAAAGCAAGAGAGAGAGAGAACATCGAACCTTAATCTATACTCGTACGGTTATTTTTGTGCTGTTCCTTGAGAATTTTTGCTATTCTGCAAGTGCACCAATGTCACGGAGCATTTTAAGAATTGATGGATGCGTATATAAAGGGTGTCTCAAAATGGACTGGCATATGTATTTATTAATATAAAGTATTATTTATTTGAAAAGTACGAACATTTTTATTTTAATATAAGGTACAAACATTGAGGTTATGTGTGGAACAAATAATCCGATAAGTGGCCGCCTTATCCCTGTTTGCATACATATGAAGATCTTTCGTCAAAATTCGCCGCACAGAGCATCTTGAAATGTTCAATTGCTGAGCACGATGGCGAATCGAGGTGGAAGGACCTTCGTCAACACTCGCACTTACTGTGGCTGTTTTCATTCGACCGACCGGTACGATGACGGCCACTGCTTTTCGCGGTCAAAATGGAACCAATAACTTAAAATTTTGTCATTAAATTCAGCACAGTGTTGCGAAATAATGAATTATGATGACCAAAAGATGTGCGGACTTTTCGAAAAGTCTCTACAAAATTTTCATCATTTTTGTAGTAAATTTTCACAATTTCTATGCGTTTCTCGATCGTGTAATTCTCCATGACTAAACCTCAATACTTCCTGATGCCAGTTGTCAAAGATTAGTACTCTATGTTCGCCACGAAAAAAAATGACGCGCAATTAAAAATGTTAGGTCATTTTGAGACACCCGTAATGTATATGGATTTGTATGCAGACTATAGGGGTACATCGGGCAAGGGCGGAAACACAGCAAGCTTTTTCGTGGTCGTTACTCATTCTACGTGGTTCGGGCATTATCTCGTATCATGACTGTCGTCGGTTTTAGATACACCGGAACAAAGAAAATACCGAATTCCCACGTACCTTTTGCTATCTGTGCTTTCTCGACCAGCGAGAAATCACCGTTCATCTATACATATATAACAGTTCCGTAACTGACTGACTGAATGACTTACTGACATATAGACAACGCACGTGTAGAGGTGCAATAAGAAAGGATTTTGCGAAAACCAACTCCTAAGGGGATAAAATGGGGTGTAAAAGTTTGTAAGGAAAATTGTATTACTTGCGGGTATCAACTTGAAACTTGGTAGAAATACTCTTCAAAACAAATAATGAAACGCATATTTCAGGATTTTTTAAACAATCCATAATTAGGGGTACAACGGGGTGCTGAAGTGATAAACCCAAACAGCTGATAGCTTAAAGCCTTTGGGTTGACCACTTCAGCACCCCTTTGCCCTGTGCTGATCACAACAGAATTTCCAAGCGGGCGAAGCCGTGGACGGAAGCTAGTCATCATATATATACGAGATGTATAAATTAAGCAATGAGACTGGCAACGTAGCGTATGATCTGGTAACACTTGGGACGCGGTACTTGGAGGGGTGGCAGGTGAACATGGCATACGTTTTCAGTACGAGTTTGATATCGCTAGAGTAATCTGGTTGTCCGTACCGATTGTTTTCATGAAACAGTTTTTTCTAGTGCATTTTTAAAATGAATGACATCAATTTCGAGCAATGGTGTGATATCAGGTTTTGCTTCAGACTTGGATACAGTGCAACGGAAACTTTTGCGAAACTTCAGCAGGCCTACGGAGATAGTGTTTGGTCAAGGGCTCAGGTTTTTCGATGATTTAAGGTATTTTCAGAACGAAGAGAGTCGATTGACGATGAACCACGCAGCGGAAAACCTTCATCTTCAAGAACCGATGGAGTTCTTGTTTGTATCTCAAGGCCAAACGGTCAACCAACACTTTTACCGAGAGGTTCATAAAAAACTTCGAAAAAGGGTTATGCGTGTGAGACCAAACATCAAGAACAACTGAGTATTGAATCACAACAATGTGCCTTGTCACACAGCAATTTTAATAAACGAGTTTTTGGCCAGTAAAAACATTCCTGTGGCTCCTTAGCCTCCTTATTCGCTGCACTTGAGCCCTTGTGACTTTTTTCACTTTCCGAGATTGAAAAATCACCGCAAGGGATGTCATTTTGAGACACTCGAAAATATTCACACGGTTTAACCGACCAGCTGAAGTCTATTCCAGTATCCGAGTTCCAGCACTGCTATGAGGATTGGAAGAACCGTCTCCAGCGCTGTGTGGCTTTCCGAAGAAGATATTTTGAGGGCGATAATATTGAATTGTAATTCTTTTCGAATAAAAAAAAACTCAAAAACCTAAGTCTTACCACGTAATTTACACACCTCGTATAGATAGGGTGACAAACAAAGTGACGTCTAAGAGGAAAATCTAAATGTCTCGTATCAATATCTATCCGAATCACACCCATGTATGTTCTACGGTCTTTTTTAGTTTTCAAGGAATAAGCATTGACATTTTGTTGTAATTTTCCTGTCCTAGAGGTTTTTATTGTTTTTCTCTTTTGTGTATGTGATTTCGTCTTGGTAGTTATTAAGGCCTTAGGCCACTCTAGAGGCCTAAAAGGGCATATTTTGTGATTTTTTCTCAGCGAAACCATAAAATAAATCGGAATGACAAAATAGGGGTTTTATTATACACGTAATTGACTATACAAAATTATTTTTTCACAGCGAAACATGTCAAAATGGCAACTGTGAAGCATTTTTCCGATGGCGCCTTTATTTGTGAAAGGTCAACAACCGGGCCAACAGCTCCTATAATTTTTGAGTTATGATGAGACACTAAAGTTTTTTCGATTATATATAAGAATAGCTATAGAAGTACGTAGGATTTTTTGATATATTGTTTTTCATCAAATTGGCCCATTTCTAAAACAAAAAGTATGAAATGCCATGAAAAAATCGTCAGAAAATTATTTATTAAAAAGGAACTATTACTATGCAATATAATAAAAAAATCCTAGGTAGTGCCTCAGAAAATGTAATTCTAAATATACAGTTAAAATTTCAAGTGAATCGGTTGAAATTTGTTTGAGTTATGAGTCCGGCCGACTTGAAAAATGTAGTTTTGAGATAAACGCGTTTAAAGTTAGTAGAAAGTCACGACATGAATCGAGTGGGGTTGCGCTAGAATTCGAAAAATCGAGTACTTAGAGATTTTTCACACCCATAATCTTTTGGAATATAATTTTACAGGTACTAGGGTACATTTTTAACAAAAAAAAATCGATTTTTGGAAATCCTAGAGTGGCCTAAGGCCTTAAAGGAATTGGGAGTGATATAGACTAATATAAGTTTTTTTTTCATCATCTAATCGTAAACTTTAGTGACTGCCTTCGAACCTATTTAAAAAATGTTTAATCAAAGTCTAAGGCATTTACGTGAGTGCCCAGTTGTTCATTTATTTATTGCTTAATAGCGAATCTCATACCAATAATACGAATACAAAAAACGGCGAGGAAAGTACATGCACGAAAGAGAAAAATTTAAAAACGCTCTTCTCTCGAAAACTAAAAAAAGATTGTGGAACCCACGTGGGAGTAATTCGGATAGGTATTGATACGATGCATCTAAGTTGTTCTTTGATATATACATATAGCGAAAACAAAACTGCAAATGAAGCACCCGCCAAAGGCCTCAGAAATTTAAACCTCGCCTGTCCAATTGAAAACTTTGTGAAGCCCATCGCCGCTTAGCACTCTTGTTCTTGCCACGCAAGTCTAAGGCGTTACGATGCCAGAACTTGGCGCAAGGTAAGATTAAAGCGTACTAATTTAATACAAGAAAGCCGCGAAACTTGTACTTTTATATTAATACTCTTGGCTCGTATTACACTCATTTGTTGCTCCCATTCCAGCTACTCTGTTTCCAGACTTTTCCAGCGGAGATTCACCGTCTCGCGTATCCGTGGTCGCTGGCAATTTTCATTCCCCACAAGCATCTGACGAGAGTCTCCCAAACAATTGATGAACTTGTTTCAATCAACCGAATAATGTATACAGTTCCCCGACTGACTGACTGACACATAGACAACGCATAGCCTAAACCGCTGAAGGTAGAAACATAAAATTTGGAAGATATGCTCCTTAGAAGGTATAGTGGGGCACTAAGAAAGGATTTTTCAAAAATCTTGAAACTCGAAACTTGTTATATCTATTCTTCAAAACGAATAATAAAACGCTTATTTTATGTTTTTTAAAAACAGCCCCTAATTAGGGGTGCAAAGGGGAGTTGAAGTTCACGTGGGAGAATCGAATTCCTTGCTTTTATCTCAATGATAGTCGGAAGATATGTTCCGTAAAGGGTGTAGAGGTGCACCAAGAATGGATTAGCTCCTTGCATGGTTAACTATGTGTGGGCTGTTTGAGAATATCGAGTGCCCAAAACTTGAATGTGCTTTCCGAAGACAAGAATGACTGTACAATACTGGAGATGAAGGTTGGCACATTTATACTACTATTTCATTAAGGGATCATCACAGTGTAACGAGTCGAAAAATAGCTGATTTTCGCGATTTTTTTTCGATTGTTAAAATACGCTAATCAGTCTGATTTTTTTTATGCCGAATCAAGGCACTCATAAAGAACAGAAATTAAATTTTTAAACGTCTATTTTTATTTTTTTCATTTTTTTTAACGGTTGAAAATGTCTTCGAAAAAAAGGAGTCCTCACAGTGTACACGGTTGTGGCCTCAAATATTATCTGAAAGAAAATTTGTAAAAAGATTATTCATCAGTATGAAAACCGCTATCTTGCTATGGAGGTTTTTTAAAATCAAAATTGACAAAATGGCGGCTGTTTTAAAAAAAAGTCTCGAATTTAGCCTATGTTTTCGACAGTTGTTTATTTTAAAAAATATGAAGAGTTAAAAAAAGCTTCCATAGAAACATAATGAATGGCGTGAAGAATTTGATGTCACAATTTTGAGACGGATAGCTTGAAAATCTTCCGTTGAGAGTGTACACAGCTTTGAAAAACGATATTTCGAGAAAAACGCGTTTAAAGTTTCGCCAGGTCTTACGTTGCTGCTCGAATCATTTTTTCTGAAACAGGCTGTAGCAACCGAAATTATTCGAATTTCACACCAACAATTGAACAGCATGTTTATAATCGTCGATAGTATAGGATAATGCAAAGAAAAATCGATTTTTTTTCAATTTTACCACTGTGATGATCCCTTAATTACCAACCCTTACCCCAGCCAGTTAGTCTACCGCCGTGCCTGAGAAGGATGACACTCTAGCTTCTTTCTTTATTTCTTAATTTTTTTCTCTCTTTGGTTATCACCTTTCTAGAACAAATCCTAAAGTCCACCTGGACGGAGTCGCGAAAAAAACCTAGTTGTTCATAAATGTAAATATTTTTTTACCTATGTCGGGATTTGATTTTACATAAGGGGAATTCAATAAACCTTTTTTTGCTTTTTATTGATAATGTTCCTTCGATGTCGGTTTAACTTGAAAAAAATTTTACAGGAGAACTTCGAATCGCTTTTACTCGTCCTAAATTAGCGAGAGAGAGAGAGAGAGGGGGCGGAGGAGGGTAGAGGTAGACAGAGAGAGAGAGAGAGAGAGAGAGAGAGAGAGAGAGAGAGAGATGTAGGAAGCTGCACGGAGGTACTGTGATGTTCATCACGATTTTCATCGCGCTCCTCATGCCCCTATCTGCTGTTTCTGTCATCCGCAGTGATTCGCCTCCGAGGCACAAGCCGCGCCGTTCTCCGAGAGGGAGCGAATAAAGGGATATCAGCCCGTGTATACATACCTCGTACTGGACATTTAGCTACAAGCGCCATTACCATTTCGCGGTTTCGGGAGTTTGGCAATTTAACACTCCGCGTCCTCTGGCGCTTCCTCACTCGGTTTTGATACTCGGTGGACGCGGATATTAATGGATAGAGCCCGTGTTCGCACTGACTCCCGCTCTCGCACTTTCTCTCATTCTGGTGAACAAAGTTTCGACGGACTGGCCTCCGTCAGGATTTTCTATCTTACTCAACGATTATCATCCCCATAGGGTAAACGGAGGAAACTTTCCCAAAACGATCCATCGCAATGGTGGAGAAAGCAATCGAGTAATTGAAAAATAATCGGAGGTCCTTGAATTATCGATCTAACGCGAGGCTTGCCGTTGTTGGAGAGGGATGTTGGAGGTCGTCGTATTCCACCACGCTTGAACGTACATATATGTATTGTTATTTTTGTATTGTAGCATTGGATTTCAGTTACAGTGATAGTAATGACAGTTTATCGTAATTGTTATTGTCTACTCTAATAATTAACACGAGGTACTCACTGTAGTACATTTATAAGTGTTAGAATAATTATAATAATTGTTATTATAATATATGTTTATCTAAATATTTAAGATAACTACAAAGGATGCTTTGTCTGTAATTTTTTTTTCTATTTTCATAAAATTTCTTTATTTAAAATATTGTATTAAAAAAAATGTTTGTCTCTGTCTGTGAGTTTGTTCGTTAATAAATCGCGAATTACTGGATCGATTCCTTCGAATTTTTCACAGAAACACAGCTTGCCTTAAACCACCGAAAAACCTGGGCCCTTGAAAAAACGCTGTCTCTGTTGGCCTGCTGAAGTTTTGCAAAAGTTTCCGTTACACTGTGCCCAATTCTGAAGCAAAACCTGATAGCACACCATTGTTCGAAATTGATCTCACTCATTTTTAGAACGTACTAGAAAAAACTGTTTCACGAAAAAAAATTGCTACGGACAACCAAATGATTCTAGCGAGTTCAAACTCGTACTGAAGACCTACGACATGTTCACCTGTCGCGGCTCTAAGTACCGCCTCCCATGTGCTGCCGATCGAACGCTACGTTGCCAGTCTCATTACTTAATTTACACACTTCATATAACATTTCCGAAATATTAGGTATAACTTAATTTTTACAGATTTTTAGCAAATTTATTTAATATAAAAAATAGAGAACAACGAACTTAATCTTGGAAATATTGTCCATCGTTTTCTATGACCTTGCGCCATCTCTCAGGTAACATACGTATGCCGTCGCGAGAGAAACTTGCAGGCTTCGAGGCGATAAAGTCATCGACGAATTTACGCACATCGTCCAGAGTTTTGAACTGTTTATCCACTAATCCATGTAGAAATTGACCATCAGCCCAGCGCTGGCTCAGTGTCGAACTTGATTGGCCGAGGCTCGGCAAAAATGCTTGGCCTAGGCATGGAAATATGACGCGCGGCTGACGCTCGGCAGCCGAGGGTTGGCTACGATGCCAGGACGACGACTGTCTCATGTATAAATTGAGCATCGGCCCAGCGCTGGCTCAGCGTCGAACTTGATTGGCCGAGGCTCGGCAAAAATGCTTGATCCAGGCATGGAAATGTGACGCGCGCCTGGCGCTCGGCAGCCATATATTGGCTACGATGCCTGGATCACAAGGATGATAATTATATTTATAGTTTAAGAGAGTAAGAGAGTGCGAGAGTGGGAGAGTGGGAGAGTGAGAGTGAGTGAGAGAGACTGAGAGAGAGGGCGGGTGAGAGGGTGGATGGATGCATGAGAATGTGAAAATGTGAAAATGTGAAAATGCAAAAATTTGAAAACGCGGAAATGTGAAAATGCGAACATGTAAAAATGTGAAAAGCGCGAAAAAGTGAAAAATGTGAAAATGCGAACATGTGAGAATGTGAAAAATGCGAAAATGTGACAATGTGAAAATGTGAAAACGCGAAAATTTGATGGATAGATGAAAAGTGAGAGAGTGAGAGAGCGAGCATGTGATAATGTGAGAGAGAGCAACTCATATTATTTGCATGTACCTTTTTCTTCATCACCCGAAAAGTCTGATAACATTTTCAATGCCATGAAATAGTTGCACCTTGTGCAATATCTATAGATTTTTTCTAATAGGAACGGAATACTGAGCTGATATATCAACCAGCTATATCAGCTATATCAAGGTTAATAAACCTTAAAACAATATAAAAAGGTTAAAACAAATAAAACTAAAAACTAAAAAAACTATGTAAGGGGTTTATACTATATAAAGGTTAAAGTATACAAAAAGATAAAGATTTGAGAATCATATGAGAGAGTTGACTTTAAAAAATATATATATATTCTAGCAGAAAGTGAAAAAAAATTCTGAAAATATATTGTTCGGAGTAGAAAAGTGAATTATTGGTGTTATTCAGTATTATTATGAAATGAATGAACTGAAATGAGAGATGGTTACTGTTGCTTAGTTTTATTATAGCTGAAAATTGAAATGCATGGTCCGAAGAATAAAATTCTCCTTCGCTAGCTAAACTGACAACAGTATATAACATTATTAAATACATTAGGACAGAGTAAAACTGTAAGCTAAGACTGCAAAAGCTTTAAAAATACAATGCGGTGATGATTTATACGACCAATCCATACAAAACAATGCCAGCATATAAAAACAACGATATAAGTTATTGATACAAAATTATTACTCTGAATTAAACCTTCGATACATTACTCTGTAGTTCGTACGAGGTTTATTTGGCCACTAAATAAAGGCTTCATTGAGAGTAAGAATTTGTTTTAAAAAATAGCGAGGAAATAGTAAAGAACATTTTCAAATCATGTCGCAGATTGCAAAAAAGATTATGTGCATGCTACCGCAAGGGGAAAAATACATCTTCGGTAACTAACCGCAGCGTGAAAAGTGTTTTAAAGGGCATTGCTAAGCGGTAAGGCCCTTAACATATCAGAGAGTGAAAAACCTCTCAAGGCCATATGGGAAAAAGTGAAAGAATTACACCGAGGAGAGAGAAAAATATTTTTAAAAGATATTGGAGAGCGAAAAAAAGATTATGTCAAGATATCGGAGAGAGAGAAAAGTTTTTTAAAAAGATATCAATGAGAAAGAATAAGATTTGATAAAGATATCGGTGAGAGAAAAAGATGTTGAAAAGATATCGGAGAGCGAGAAAAACAGTTTATAAAGATAGCAATGAGAGAGAAAAAGATTTTGAAAATATATCTGCGATAGCGAGGGAAACATTTTGAAAGGATATCGGGAAGTAAGAAGAATATACAAAAAAGAAATCGGTGAGAGAGAAGATTTTATAAAGATATCGGTGAGAAAGAAAAAGATTTTGAAAAGATATCGGTGAGGGAGAAAAAGATATAACAACATATTAGCAAAAGTTAATTAGGTTTCAAAAGTGTGTTCTAAGGTTATGAGGCATGTATCTAACTGATGAAAATTGATCCATTGGAAACAAAAAACATCCAAACAGATATTAATATAAATTCTCGTCTGATTTTCCGGTCTCCATTGTGATGTGGTATAAACACCAAAGAAACGAAAAAGATAACAAATTATAGGTTAGTTTTCGTCCGTGAAGAGCCTCACCTCCAGAGATTATCACCAATTTCGGTAAAATTATAAGTTTTATATTTTTATATCACGATAATCATATTTTCCAAAAATAGGATATTGCTCCACGAAAAAAAAAAATTTTATCACGTTATATCTAAAGCTAAAGTTTACGACTGAATTTCAGAAAACAAATTGAAACATACAATTGGCTATTAATAATCCCGATTCAGAAAACACTTCACCATAAATATTGGCTGTCAATTCGTTTGTATATCTGTAATTATCAATCACACAAATACTTTTTTTCACTTGGTCGTTTAAAACAACACGAGGAGATCTTCCTTGTTCCAACACTGAAAACTCTGAACAATATGGCTGCATGAGCGTAGATGTACACACATGTATAGTAGCGAGATTCTGTAACTCCGTGGCGAGTGTTTTCGTCATAGCTAACGACAACCAATAAGAGGCTCCCTTTGTTCTGTGTTCGTGCATGTAATTGGCTGTCGGTCCAATTTTTGCCTTTTCCCAACGCTGGCTCTGGCGTTGAGCCAGCGTTGGATCTGTTCTGTACCATCGACATGCTGACGCTTGGTATCCAGTACTGGGCCAAGTCTCAGCCGATTGTCCATTAACGGTTAAGCCAGCGCTGGCTCTGGTGTTGAGCCAGCGCTGGGTCTGTTCTGTACCATCGACATGCTGACGCTTGGGCCAGTCTAGAATGCCGACGCTTGGTATCCAATACTGGGCCAAGTCTCAGCCAATTGTCCACTAACGGTTGAGCCAGCGCTGGCTCTGGCGTTGAGCCAGCGTTGGGCCTGTTCTGTACCATCGACATGCTGACGCTTGGGCCAGTGTAGAATGCCGACGCTTTGTATCCAACACTTGGCCAAGTCTCAGCCGATTGTCCACAAGCGGTTGAGCCAGCGCTGGCTCTGGCGTTGAGCCAGCGTTGGGCCTGTTCTGTACCATCGATATGCTGAGGCTTCGGCCAATCTAGAATACCGACGTTTGGTATCCAGTACTGGGCCAAGTCTCAGCCGATTGTCCACAAGCGGTTGAGCCAGCGCTGGCTCTGGCGTTGGCTCTGGCGTTGAGCCAGCGTTGGGTCTGTTCTGTACCATCGACATGCTAAAGCTTGGGCCAGTCTAGAATGCCGACGCTTGGCATCTAGTATTGGGCCAAGTCTCAGCCAATTGTCTATTAACGGCTGAGTATTGGCATTTCTACGTGGGAAGGCGTGCTGCATTGGCCGGAACAAATGGTAGTCGGATGGGGCCAAGTCTGGTGAATATGCCGCGTGCGGGAGAACTTCCCATCCCAAGATCAGGAGGGTCTTCTGAGTCGCGCGAGCAACGCGAGGTCGAGCGTTGTCATGCAGCAGTATGACTTGCCTGCTTCCTTGCCCAGTAAATAGCCTTTTCTGATCAAGTTCTTCGCTCAGTTTTTTCAATTATTGGCTGTAGCGTTCCGCAGTAACCGTCTGACCAGTTTCCAGGAGTTCGTAATAAAGCACACCCTTCATATCCTGTCCAGGGCGCGGCTGGTCACTAAGATCGAAATCACCACTTCTGAAACGTTTGTACCAATAATTATACGTTTCATAAGACACAACATCGGCACCAAGAATACTACAAATTGATTCCCGTGCTTTAGAAGCATTTTCTCCTTGTTGGAATTCGTATAAAATGCAGTGCCGAATGTGCTGTTTATCAGTTGCCATCGTAAACTCTGCTATTCTGAGAGGTTATGTAACTCACGTAGACTTGTCGTTCGGTGTTTTGAAACCTTGCGTCCGATCCTTTCAAAACCACAAAAGACCGTGAAAATATTTCTATTTTAAATATAATTTTAAGCTCGAAGAAAAAATCTGTTAAAATTAAGTCATACACCTAATATTATATTTTCTCGACAACCGTACCAGGCACGAGAATTTTACAACGACGTATTTCTTCGTAATAAAAAAAACTATTTAAAAATGACTTAAAATAACTTCTATTTACTTTCCAAGATAAGCTATATAAATTCTCAAAGTCGAGCGATCTGCTTAAGGTGACGATTACTGCGTCAACTACCTTAACTTTACGACAATCATTGCTACTGATTGTAAGTAAGAATTACGTTAATATTAATTATTCGTACCATATTGTATGGTAATAATTACAATAATTATAATATGAAACAATTATTGTATTATTATTGTGCAATACTCATAATATAACAAATACAGCACCTTACAATCACAATGGCACTAAAGGGTATCTCAAAATGACCTGACATCTGAATTTATTAATATAACGTATTATTTATTTTAAAAGTACGAATATTTTCATTTTATTATAAGGTAAAAACATGGAAGTTATGTCTGGAACACAATATTCAATAAATGGCCGCCTCGTCCCTATTTGCAAATGTTCACCCTTTTGATGAAATTTTCAATAACATTTTGGTATAATTGCGGACTAATTTCATTAATAGTGCGCCTAACTACTTCCTTGAGCTCCCGAATGGTCTATGGATCATTGGCATCCACTTTTCCTTTCAGAAAACCCCAAAGAAAGAGGTCCAGTGCTGTCAAATCGCACGATCTTGGTGGCTAATTGACATCGCCGCGGCGCGATATAACACGACCATGAAACTTCGTCTGCAATAACTGCATTGTTTCACATTGCATTTTCATAATTTCTATGCGTTGCTCGATCGTGTAATTCTCCATGGCTAAACCTCAATACTTCCTGATGCCAGTTGTTAAAGATTAATACTCAATGCCCGCTACAAAAAAAATGGCGCGCAATTTAAAATGTCAGGTCATTTTGAGATACCCTTTATAATACAATAATTAGAATAACGCTAACAACGTAACACTGCAATGGCGTCTTCAATATTAATTGCCATCACAGTGTTAACGTAAAAACACAATTTAAAAACATTCGTGTAATCCCATATTGCATTTTAATTGTAATAAGTGTAATCATGTGTCGAACCGTATCGTAATTGTAATAACGAATAAACCGGTTATTACCAAGGCCACCATTGTTCGAAACTCATTGTCTGAAAATACGCACGAGAGGGCCCAAACAGTGAATTTAATTAGCATTGAACGCGTTGTAAATTCTGTCGAGTTAATTAAAAAAGATTAATATTGAAAGAAAAGATCGTCGAATCGTAGAATACACGTATTGTTATTATTATTATTGTTTTGCAAATACGCGTGCGGTGAAGGTAGAACAAAAGAGAGACCATGTGAGAGAGAGAGACCATGTGAGCATTTTTTTCGGCTAACCTTGCCGTGATCGCATATTCATAGCCCGTTAATGCGCTATTCAAGCGCGTTGACATTAGTATGTAAAGGATGCGGGTAATATTCGTGGGGGTTTATGGGTGTTGTGCGTGGGAGGGAGGGAGCGATCAGATGGGGCGCGACCAAAGACTAAGGCCGAGGGTGAAGCACAATAGCGTCGTTCGCTCGTACATCGTAATAATCCCGTTAGAACCGCACCTGGCATGCGGAAAATAGTGGATACGTGGCTGTGCAACAAAACCAACCCTCCATCTTTCAGTTCTATACGCTCGTCTGCTCACCCCATGGACTTCCTTTCGTCACTGCAGACACGAACTATTCGATACGCTTCTATAGTTCGGCTTCATCATGCCCGGGGGATTCGGAACTGATGCGAAATGACGGAAAATCGTTCTTATCCTTCAACTTATTACCACAGTGCTGAAACAAACCGTCATTGACAGTTGATTCTATTCGCTAAAGACATCGTGGCTTTTGTTAGTTTTCTTCGAATCGCCACCTGCGATAGTGAAAGAGTTTAACTGCATATTCATCCATAGATATAGTCAACGCACAGCCTAAACTACTGAAGCTAAACCCATGAAGTTTCGAAGATCTAGAGGTGCACTAACCTCTAACTATGAAATATTAATGTTCCACTTTTAATAATAATTAAAGTCAAATTCGACCATATTGGCGTGTGCTTGACTGAGGTTTTGTTAGTGACTGTACATCTGTTTCAACTGTCCAACAAAAAAATCTCAATTTTGAAGTTTAATTAATACGTCCAGATCATCTTATCATTATCAATAGTTACCCAAAAACTCAATATAATGAATGAAACAAAAAATAATATTCTAAAAAAATTAATTTATTATTATTTTATCAAGATATCTTTCCTCAAATTTTTAAGTATTTTGGCAATTTTTTATTATCAGCTAGTGATACTTTAAAGTTGTAAAACCATTTTTCTACGTGTAATCCTAAGGCCTTAGGGAGGTACGATCATGGGGTCGAATCCAACTTTCAAGCCTGAAATTTATATATGATGTTGACGAATACGTTATGCACCCTTTGGAAAAATTTGAGCTATATTGACCATCCAGTTTTTTCGTAATAAAATTGGAAAGTCGAGCATTTTCAGCTAGTGAAGCACGTCGTCTTATGGAGACGGTCGACTGGAAGTGCGGTAATCACGGTTTTTCTACTCACGTATCCAACTAAGTTCGTTGGAAAACTGAAATTTGATAAATTAGACATAATAGATATTGTAAAAAATAAAAAATTCGCACTTCACCGTGTAGTTCAAGCACTACATTCTAAAATAGTTTCAGCTTCCGGTTGAATATTATCATAATGACGAAATAGTACCCATAGACTTGCCAACGTGGGGCGTAACAGCTGATTCGTTTGGCGAGCATAACCTAGTTCTGTAGTGACAGTTTTCGCTGTCGCCGGCTAGCGACAGCCAATCGCATGCACGATCAGAAGAAAGCGAGCCTCTTATTAGCTGTTGCTAGGTAACGACAACGAACACGGTCGCTGCAGAGTTTCAGAATCTCGGTACTACTTGGAAATCGTCGTGAAGACTCCAGAGTCGTTAAGGGTATAATTTTTCAGTTTTGATTAGTAAATATGCAATAAATAAAATATGTACCACAAATTTGGCACTTTGGGATCGACAATACGAATATTCAACATAAGTTAACATAAATCAGAACACCCCGTGGGGTGACATAAATTTAGTCTCTTTTTTGACCCAGAGGGAGTAATCGTACCTCCTTAATTACCCCACCCTTACCTCAGTCAGTCAGTCTACACCGTGCCTGAGAAATATCACGCCTCTATCTTACTTTTTTTATTGCCCTACTTTCTTTCTCTCTTTTGTTTATCTCCTCTCTGAATAAAATCCTAAAGTCCTTGCCGCGGACGAAGTCACGGGCAAATGCTAGTGTATCTATATATATTACTAATATACTAGAAAAGTCTCAAATTGATGGGGTATATTTCTTGATTCTTTCAATCCGGAAGAGCGACGGCTCACAGGTAATACAGGTGACAAAAATGAGAACTGTGATGATGATAAAAATCATGAATGCTGTCTTGGGCTCTCTTTAAACTCTCACCTTCGTATCAAAGATTCGTTTTCCAATCGATTTTATATCTTTGCGTGCTTTGGCATTGTAGCAATTTGCATTGTCGAAAAACAGTTGACCAACAACGCCCAAGTTTCAGCGGGTTCTTTTTTTCGCTTC
>OZ010717.1:11348305-11581615 GCA_963932345.1 Ophion ventricosus
CATCGATACAACGGGAGGAAAAGGGACAGTTCGCGAGTATTATCACGGACTCACCCCTGAACTCCTCAGACTTGACCTCGGTTGGAGAATTCCCAAGGTGAACAACGGGAAAACTCATTTCAGCTCTTTGACCTGTGAGTATACAATAGAGGCTATCGACGATCGCGAAGGTCAGATAATAGCGGTTGGATATTAGAAAAATACGTTCAACGAAAGTTCTTCCATCGTCTCTGCCTCTTCTTTACTGCCCGGACAATGGCTGAAGGAAATGAATCGAACCTCTCTACTGATCCCCTATCATTGACACCCCCGCGATAAAACATCGAAGGGACGATCTTCTCGACCTGTACTCCATTATCATTCTTGGAGCGACCTTCCGATCGACTGGAGTTTGCATGTTACGAAATCGTCGCCGGTACTTTCAGAACGGTACATGAATTAGTCTGAAGGCGAGCCTTGAGGCGGCAGTGGAGAATAAAATACACTACATTTTTATGCAAGCAAACTGCACTTGAACGTGCTAATCCGTTAGGAGCCGTTGCGAAGCTTTTCTTTTTTTTCGGGATTGCCGAGCCAACAGACTGTCTGTCTGGCGCCAGTGAGTCGCTCTCCAAGAAATTCGATCCACATCCCTCCCGCTTTAAAAAGAGCCTTGTGATTCTTTTCCTCGCTGTGTGCAAGTGTTGCGTTTGTAGCTTTGAACGAATACATACCCATGTATGCCGTTTCTATTCTAGTCCCCCCGTAATATAATATTTCATACCGTATATAAAGAAGCTGGTGCGAATTCGGACCACCACTTTTATTTCGACGTAAAATCGTTTGGACAAATTCACCAGACACAAGCGCACTCTTCGATTTTCCACAGTTACGAACTAGAAGTAAGATGATTATTTTCAAAGTTCCTTCGGAACCCTCTTTGGGCTTTTACGTTCCCATGCATTTTTCTTTCACTCCATTGTCGTCGCTTCACTATTTCCAATTTCTCAGAGATCCCCAAAGTGGTGGCCACATCCATTCGTCCCCTAATGCACTACTGTATCGCTATTGCACAAGGGCACAGAGAAACTGTGTACAACGGTAGTCGTAATCCAGTACTTGACATTGCGATTACCCATCCAAGAATTGTCTCAATCCAACGTAGCTTGACACAGGACATTGCCGAAGCGGCGCACTTATCGCACCCCGTGTAGAAATTTGAATCGGGAAAAAGTACTGCCCCTTATCTGTCTTCGATAGATAATAGTGATGGTCAGGTCGTCGAAGGTGGATCAGGTTCGCCATGTAACAGATCTTAGGCCAGGTCCTGATCTGCCGTTTCCTTTTTCGGGAACTGATCGATAGGGATCGGAAAATCGTCGCGAAATTACGACAAAGGTGACAGTGTACTGACAGGGCCATGAGGAATTAACCGGTGGACGGATAGAGTAATAATCAGGTACTGGAAAAGGGCTTTTCCCTCTGCGTAAAATAAATAGTATCAGGTCGTACGGATACTTATTATTTCACAAGCATCACAAGATCACGTGCACGCTGCGAGCGTGCACTTCTGTTTGCGATATAACAACGGGTCGAAGTTTTATCGTTGTGGGACGGGTACCATGGTTACGCGAAGCGCTTCACTCCAAGCCACCTGGCGGATTGTTGGCGAAATACATACGGGTAATGTCTTCCTGATCAAAACATTGATATTTCCTGACAAGGTGACGTCAATTTAAAAAACGACGAACCACCTCCCTTACTTTTTTATCTTATCAAATAATTTGGTTATTCGTTATGTCCACATTAATACTTGTTGTAATACCATTATTTATGATGAGCATTTTTATTCTCGTAGATTATCATCAATGAAAAAAAATGCTTATAATTGTGAATAGAATTACAACAGATGTATTAGTTTCATCCTAATCAATTATAAATATATTTGATGGAGTAAAAAGCAAAGCAGCTTTAGACAGCTCTTAAGCTTCACTTTTCAGGAAATGTCAATATTCCGGCCAGCTATACGCCAAAAACGATTTTGTGATTTTTCTGGTCTGCTCCATGTAAGGGCTCGGTCAGATGAATCGGACGAGCCAAGCCTGGCCAGGACCCGACGCAAATCAAAGAATGCCCGGTCACATTTCTCCACGGGACGTCTACGACTGTTGAAGTTCTGCCACAGTAACGAATTTACGTGATTTAATTTATCGTATTAGGAACAAAACGTAAAAACTTTCCAAAATGATTCAATTACTTTAATGCCTCGAGGGAAAAAAAGATTTCATCTTCATCGATCGTTTTATAGCGGACCATCAGGAAGTTCTTCGCGAACGGCTAGAATATATTTGCGAAGGAATAGAGAGGGATAAAGGGAGAGAAGGAGAGAGAGAAAACGACAGCGGGAAAGAGTGGAAAAGATAAAGAGTGAGCAATGAAAGAGAAAGAGAGAAAAAGGGACTTTTATAAAGCGCAGAGAACGACAAGTTTCTCTATCCGACGGAAGAATTTTATTTCCTATTCCATCTATCTTTTCTACCGCTATACCCGTCTCGATATCCCATTCCATCGACCGAAAATCCCGTACCTCGGTCCGTTCCCTCAGTCTATGAATAAGAAGCTCAATGGAACCGCCGAAGAGAGCTAGAGAGAAAGAGAATATCCGTATCTGAAATCTTACGTGTGCGGGCTCGTTGCATATGATTTTCTCACGTATCACAGAAGTCCAGGAATACATTAATACGATATCGTCACGGGGTGTATATATGTATGGATTTTCGGTGGAAAAGAATATAAGCATAGATCAAATCGGGCGCGAGCATTACGTATAGTCGAATAGCGGATATGGCGAGGAAGTATCGAGAAATTGATCGACCTTTCTCGACGAAGAAGAGTTATGAAACTGCGGTGGAAAATCGTCAGAAATATATTCACTCGTCGAGAAAAGATCCCTGTGTGTTTATTCCAATTCTTTTTTTCTTTGTCGATGTTTCTTCCTCTCTATTTCGTGTATCCCTCTTGCCCCAGCTGGAAGAATGATTCATCACGTTTGGTTTACCCGGGAAACGCGCTTTCGAATCTATTTGATCTTGAACTTGAACAAACAAATGTACGAAGAATTCGATCACCTACCCACGAATGGAAAACGGAATGATGACAATGCCGTACAGGCGACTCCAATACTTTCTCGTTCTTTCGCCAGCCTGCTTCGCTCGTCCTGAAAGAGAGAAAGGTGGAAGTGAGAGAAAGAGGAAAGGGAGAGAGTACTTCTACATTTACCTTCAGGGTAGTGAAAACTAGTTACCCGAATTCAATCTACTTTCGATTTAGAGTCGAAACTTGCAAGTGCAACCCGAACTCCGGTTAAACATCGCCGCTCTCGATCTCTGCCGCGCATCCAGCATTGACGCAAGAGCGACTCCACCCCCTCAAGGAAACTCGCCGTTTGGCTCGGTCTCCGCTGCCGACTGGTGCAAATAAATATTCCACGGGCGGATTTTCACTTTGATTTGTCGACCCATCGCGATATTTCTAATCGCCGGAGAGTCATCCTCGAGCGTGAATGATCCTCTTCGATCAATGAAACATACGCGTGTGAAGAGAAATCGCTGAAGCGTTGCAACAACTATCTTTGCGGGAAGATAATTACTTCATCAGGCTGCGGCCTCTGACATCGAACGTAAATGGGCGAATAAACGGGAAACGAATTGCGCTTACGAGCCGGGATTATTTTTTTTTTAAGATTTTTTAGGCTTAAAGCCTTAGTCTAGTGGCAAAGAAGGGCATATTTTGTGATTTTTTTTCAGCGAAACCATAAAATAAATCGGAATTACAAAATAGGGATTTTATTATACACGTAATGGACTATACAAAATTATTTTTTCACAGGGATACATGTCAAAATGGCGACTGTGCAGCATTTTTCCGATGACGCCTTTATTTCTGGAAGGTCAACGGCCGGACCAATAGCTCCTATAATTTTTGAATTATGATGAGACACTAAAGTTTTTTTCGTTTATATATAAGAATAGCTATCGAAGTACGTAGGATTTTTTTTACATATTGTTTTTTGTAAAAATGGTGAATTTCTAAAAGAAAAAGTGTAAAGTGCCATCCGAAAATCGTCAGAAAATTGCTTATAAAAAAGGACCTATGCAATATAATTTAAAAAATCCTACGTAGTGCCTCAGAAAATGTAATTCTAAATATACAGTTAAAATTTCAAGTGAATCGGTTGAAATTTGGTTGAGGTATGAGTCCGGCCGACTTGAAAAATATAGTTTTTAGTAGATAAACGCATTTAAAGTTAGTAGAAAGTCACAACATGAATCAAGAGGGGTTGCGCTAGAATTCGAAAATCGAGTACTTAGAGATTTTTCACACCTATAATCTTTTGGAATATAATTTTATAGGGACTAAGGTACATTTTTGACAAAAAAAAATCGATTTTTGGAAAATCCTAGAGTACCCTAAGGCCTTAATGGTGCGAAACTTTTTCGAACTTTCAGTTCTAAAAAGTCTCGCACCATTAAGTCTAAAAAATATATTTTTTCAGAGAGATTCAAAAGATCATTTTTTTCAGAAGAAGCAATTTCGAATTGACGGTGACAAAATAAGAATCCAAAATTAATTTTTTTCATAAATTTGACTTACGTTTTGTTGCCACGACGTTTCATTTTGTATGATAATAAAAATTGATTCCAAGACAACTAAACCAAGTGAAAAATATTCAGATTAAATTGATTATTTTGGAAAATGTAGAAGAAAAGATAGTGTACCTATTCGGGACGGCAATTTGCGTACATAATTCCATCCATATATAATAAGGTCACTCCATAAATAATGCGGTTTTTATGCTTCTTTTATTTTTTCAAAATGAAGGTAAACAAAATTTCTTTTTTAATCTAAAATATACTCCCCCTCATTTTCATTTATTACCTGCTTTTGTAGCAAGGTGATACTGGTAGTTTACCCCCCTCCCCCCCCCACCCGCTCCCCCTCCCCCGCCGACTTTTAATGCATGCATTTGAAAAAACCGCATTATTTATGGGTTGCATCGCGATCGATAAATTGTATATGTATATATTGCATATGTATATATCCATTCATTAACATGATTCAAGAAATTAAGAGTGAGCGTGAAAAATGCAAGAGCATTTCATTGCCAGTTCGCTTCTCCGTGTATCCGTCTCTGCCTACCGTTCTCAACTGCACATGAGCAGAGGTATTCATACATGCACAAGTGCATATACGATACAGATGCACCGTTGAAAGAGGGCGAGAGACCAGGTATCACGCGGCAAGTCGGTAATAAGCCGCCGCATTAAACTCGAGCAGCCAGTCGGATTGAGTACTTTGCTGGAAAAATGCCTAATTGCACGCTCCAGTTTGGTAGCAGAATCCACAATGGCGAGAACGAGGGATGGTCCCTGTCTGGCAGAACTGCTGTAAAAGTTCATTAGAACTGAAAGATCTTTACCAGTGTACAAATATATCGCGAGACTGCCAAGCGAATTCGCGTAACTTGATACGATTTTAAACACATACGAGGTGTGTAAATTAAGTAATGAGACTGATTTTTTTTCATTTTTTTTTCCTAAGGATATGAAATTAGTGAAGTGACAAAGGCGGGATAAAAGTGAAAGAGATGTGATGGCAAAAGTCTGGAAAACCACACGAAGGCACAGTGGAAAAAATCGAGCAAATTAGAAACTTGCACATGGCTCCCTCATCATTTTAATCCACTGGTAGGGCTTTCCCTATGAGCAAGTCGTTTCATGATGGCTTTCGCATAGAGGAAGCTTTACCAACGAGGTAAAATAATGAAGAATATGCAAGTTTTTAATCTTCATGCCTATTTTTTCTAAAGCAGCACTGCGTATTGCTTTATTTGTGTCAATGAAATCCCACAATATCACGAAATTGAAGGTACAGCTTTGATTATCGAAATTCATTATCTAAAAATTCGACATTCGAAGGTTTTGAAATCCAGAAATTGCGAAAAATTCCGTGTGACAATACTTTTTTATTTTACTCTGTTTCGGAAATTGAGAATTTTGTAATCTGGATGCCTTCAGCGATTCATTGAAGACTCAAGATTGAGTATGCTTAGGCGCCAGTGTATTTGTGCGGAACGTTCTGTCTGAATAATTTTAAATTTATAAAAATTATATCGAGTATGTAAATATTTATGACAAAAGAAAATTCCAAGTTTTCTTAAAAAGCCTTTAATTCGGAAGTCAATAAAATAAAAATTACTACATCGATTTTGACGAGTCGTATAGGCCATTTTCAGCTCTATATCTGAACATCTTAACGACTTGTACGAAGTGCTTAAATTAAGTAAGGAGACTGATTTTTGTCAATTTTTTTTATTCAAATAGCATTACATTTCCATATTATCTCCCTCAGGATAATTTTCTTAGGAAGCCACACACCGCTGGAGATGGTTCTTCCAACCCTTATAGCAATGCTGGAACTCGGATACTTGAATAGCCTTCAAGCTTGGTCGGTTACAGCCGTTTGAATGTTTTCGGGTGTCCCAAAATGACGTCCTTTAAGGCGTCTTCTCACTTTAAAATTTTCAAAAAATCGATTTTTTTTTATAACATTTTTCGAAAGTATACATATCCAAAAGTATCATACTAAAATTGTATGAAGATCGGAGGAGTCTAACTGTATTTTTGAGTTACTACCTTTTATGAATCTAGTACCCCTGCTTAAGTCTATTCATTTATGGTCCTTTATTCTTCGAATTGAACCTTTACACGTGCATTTTTGGAGGGAAAAGTAACTGAAAACGACGCTATACTGCTCTTTCAACATCAGTCGAGTTTGAAACTTCGAAACGGCAACATCTCTGCGCTCGTGATTGTTACAATGGATAAAAAGTCCTCGCTCCAAAATTTTGGAGGTGATGAGCATCAAAATCGGTCCGATCGCCGCATAGTACGTCGCTAAACGTGATAGTGAGCGTATACGCGTAGCGAACCGCCGCAGCTCCGGTGCCTCAAAAGAAGCCAGAACAAAACGCAGAAACGCTATTTTAGATGAAAATGAAAACTATGAAAAAGTAGTGCATACTCTATGGTGCAGGCATCGCTGATTAAGCACAGGTAAGATTTTTTTACGATTTTTCATTAAAAAAAACTTTAAACGCCTTTTTCTCGAAACAACGTTGTTCGACGGCTTGTTGATAAAATCTTCGAAACTACTGAATCGATCCTTATGAAATTTTAACCACACATTCTTTACAACTATAGCTATAGCGTCTATCAAGGATTTTTTTAAATTTTGATATTTACTATTTTTTGCCAAAAACAGTGAAAAAAGACGTTTTTTTCGAAAAATGTCCGCCATTTTGTTATTTTTGCATATATCAAAAATCGTATGATATGCGCTATTGCCATTAACATACTGAACCTAAAACCGTTTGATTTTTTTGTTTCAGATGATCCATCTCCGAGATTTCATTAACAGCGCCGACCTACATTTTTTTTAGGACATTTTTTTAACTACCATTTTCGTCTATAAATGGTGACTTAAGTAAATAAAAAAAAATGTCCTGTATTTCGAAAGTGTATTTATTAAGTGTAACAACTTTTATATCAATATCTATAATATAAACCTATCAAAAAAAAATCATGAAAATAGCCTTTTTTAGCGTCTAAAGTGAGAAGACGCCTTAAGATGATTTTTCAATCTTGAGAAGAGAAAAAAGTCACACGGACTTAAATCAGGCAAATAAGCAGGCTGAAGAGCCACATGAATGTTTTTCTTGGCCAAAAACGCGTTTATTGAAATTGCTGTGTGACAGCAATTTCCAAATATAATTTTCTTACTGTTCGAAACATTAGATCACTCTGGCATGGCATCCTATTTTTTTTTACGAAAAAATCGCTATCCCTATTGGGAAGAGGTAATAATGGAATGCACGATGTTTATTGCGTGCCTTTGTAGAGGACCGAAAAGGCTTGATGGGGTTTTTGACTTTTTGAGAGTTCAAGCCCTTTCGAGAGGAGCATTCTGCACGAAAAGCAAAACAAGTGAAGAGTCTTGATGACTTGTGGAGCTTGTTTTTCAACGTCTGTTAATGACTTTGAGGGGCTGTGAATTTTCTGCGTTGAGTTCGAGCGAGTGGCTGCCCAGTGGCCACGTGCTTAATTATTATGTAGATGAGTTAATTAGAATTTCTCGTGGCATTCGCTGTTCTCAGGAGAGCAAGAGAGAGAGAGAGAAAGAGAACGTGTGGATTCATTGGAGGTAACGGGCATTATTCTTTTGCCAGCAGTAAAGCTTGTAAAATCTAGAGAAGAGAAGCTTGTGGCCTTTTTCGCCCAAGGTATGAGTGCCTGTGCATGAGCTCGTAATTGTAATGTGAATCCTGATGATTTTTCATTACAATACGTCCAATTTTCCCGACAGTTAAGGAGAATCGTGTCTCTCATCGATAAATGTTGCTGTGCCTGAGGAAAGTTTAATCTCAAAGTTTCCAAAAGTTTCACTGCATCTATTTCGCAATCGAAAAAAAAAAACATCGAAATGTAGAAAAATTAGCACAGTTTCTCATGGAAGAATGTTAATTACGGTATTTTAACGCCAATGGCTGTGATGATGTTCCCGCAAGAGTTGTCAGCTGCAGTCTCATTCACAATTTTTTAATTAGATATTGTGTTAGAAAGAAATTGTAATGTTCTTTTTTGTTTCATTTTATATTTTAATGTTTTATTTTTAAATTTTATTTCTTATTTTATAATATTAGGTGTATGACTTAATTTTTACAGATTTTTTCTTCGAGCTTAAAATTATATTTAAAATAGAAATATTTTCGCGGTCTTTTGTGGTTTTGAAAGGATTGGACGCAAGGTTTCAGAACACCGAACGACAAGTCTACGTGAGTTACATAACCTCTCAGAATAGCAGAGTTTACGATGGCAACTGATAAACAGCACATTCGGCACTGCATTTTATACGAATTCCAACAAGGAAAAAATGCTTTTAAAGCACGGGAATCAATTTCTAGTGTTCTTGGTACAATGCGATGTTGTGATACAAGGCCGATGTTGTGTCTTGTGAAACGTGTAATTATTGGTACAATCGTTTTAGAAGTGGTGATTTCGATCTTATTGACCAGCCGCGCCCTGGACACGATATGAAGGGTGTGCTTTATTACGAACTCCTGGAAACTGGTCAGATGGTGACTGCGGAACGCTACAGCCAACAATTGAATAAAGTGAGCGAAGAACTTGATCAGAAAAGTCCGATAACTGGGCAAGGAAGCAGGCAAGTCAAACTGCTGTATGACAACGCTCGACCTCACGTTGCTCGCGCGACTCAGAAGACCCTCTTGAACTTGGGATGGGAAGTTCTCCCACACGCGGTATGTTCACCAGACTTGGCCCCATCCGACTACCATTTGTTCCGGTCAATGCAGTACGCCTTAGTGGATAAACAGTTCAAAACGCTGGACGATGTGCGTAAATTCGTCGATGACTCTATCGCCTCGAAGCCGGCAAGTTTCTTTTGCGACGGCATTCGTATGTTACCTGAGAGATGGCGCAAGGTCCTAGAAAATTATGGACAATATTTTTAAGATTAAGTTCGTTGTTCTCTATTTTTTTATATTAAATAAATTTGCTGAAAAATCTGTAAAAATTAAGTCATACACCTAATATTATATTTTATTTTTCCACTTCATGTTTTAAATGAATGTTTAATTTTCAATGTCAGAAAGTACCGTGCTAAATTGGCCTTTTTTCCTCCTCGCAAAAAATGCAGTAGACTTTTCGGAAGCTTCAAATTTGAATGTTTATTGGACATATTATCGTTCTTTACCATTGATCGGTAAGCCGATCGACGCTCCTCAAACTCCGTGTGCTCGCTATACGAAAAAGCTTCATTCGTTGTTCGTGAGCGTTTCCCACACAAATTGGTAAAAAAAAAAATACCACTCGTATCGGTATATCGGACGAGGCACTTACGGCAAAATCTTGAAAAAGAGCACGCTATCGACATCGATGCTTTCGCCTGGTTGAAATTTCGTATCGGTCATCGGAGTGACGTGGCTCGGATACCCCGAGGTCAGGCTTAATTACCTCCGCCTTTATCGGAGCCTTTATCCCAAACGGATGTGGTCACGACGGCGTTAATAATATCTAATACCATAGTGCTGAGTTCTTCGAGGCAACAACACTCCACAAAGTTCTAGATCCATCTGATATCGGCTATCGGCACATCCGTCTTTTTTGAGGACAGTCTTCAAAATTTGTTTAAATGTATGAGAGATTTCGGTGATAAAAGAGTTCTTGAAAGTGGCGTTTGTATGAATGTGCTCCATCCAGGGGTGATTTTGAAGACATTAGGATTCACGTAACTTTGGGTATGGGGACATTTGGCTACTATGAGTACGGTTCTTAAAGTCGAATGACTATGAAATCAGCGTATGGCATATATGTATAGAAAAGGGCCAGTCCAAAGAGCGGTATCGTCAACTCGCGTTAAAGTGCCACCTGTACCCGTAACGTTCCGCAACCCCTTCCTTCGAGTACAATATATATATATATATATATATATATATATGTCAAGCGGCAGTTTTCGGGACTTTTTGAGAGAACTATCGGGTGTTGGTGGGACACTTGGCAGTTTTCAGGACAGACCTGAAAGAATTTTTTTGTCGATCGTTCATTAACAGGACAGTCCTGATAATGTACGATACATATAAAAAAAAGTTTTTCTACGTTTTTCGAGAATATGCTAAGGAAAAAAGTTTTTTAGGCCTCAATTTTACTACCCATCATTAACAAAAATGTCAGTGTTTATATAGAGCTCGAAACCATGATTCAGTATAATTATATGTGTAACGTGTGCTTTCGAGACAGATTTATTTGGCAATCGGTCGTTATCAGGACAGGCTTGGAAACAACCGTACGATCTCTAAAATTTTGTATAACTTCGTTCTACTATTATATATCGATTGCTCAAAGCGGTTTTTTAAAATCAAACTTTCTTTATCGGGACATTCTCGAAAAGGGAAATAATAAATGAAATTTTTTCGATCGGCCTTAAGGTAAAATTTGACTCTAAACGCTGTTATTCATAGATGTAATCGGATTGTACGCAAGAAATTGTAGAGTTTGAAGGTTTTATTATATTTTGAGAATATCCTAAGGAAAAAAATGTTTTTTAGGCCTCAATTTTACTACCCATCATTAGCATAAGTGTCAGTGTTTGTACAGAACTTGAACCCGTGATTCAGTATAATTATATGTGAAACGTGTGTTTTCGAGACAGATTTATTTGGTAATCGGTCGTTATCAGGACAGACTTGGAAACAACTGTACGATCTCTAAAATTTTGTGTGACTTCGTTCTACTATTATATATCGATTGCTCGAAGCGGTTTTTTTAATCAAACTTTCTTTAACAGGGCAATCTCGAAAAATAAAATGAGTGAATTTTTTTCAATCGGACTTAAGGTAAAACTCGACTCTAAAGCGCTGTAACTCATAGATGTAATCAGATTGTACACTGGCTTGGTACGAGGAAAGAAAACGAACGACGTTCAGATCTGATTCCATTTTATGTGGTGTTTGTTCTTCCGAGACTATGTGTTTCTTCATTGCGAAATATACATTTTTCGTGAAAATAACGCGAGCGAAGAATTCACTGGCATGTGATGCAAGACGTGCGTGTAAATGCAATTCACCGACGACAATATGTAATACATTTGTCGCATAACATCGAAAAAAGGAGACGTATTCTGTGCAAAGCACACCGATGGTGGCCGATAGTCAGTTCGGATACTCATGCTTCACGGTAAGTACATTTTTGAATACGTTAATGATTTAAATTTAATGAAATTAATTCCATGCTCTCTCTCTCTCTCTCTCTCTCTCTCTCTCTCTCTCTCTCTCTCTCTCTCTCTCTCTTTCTTTCTCTTTCTCTCTTTCCCTCTTCGTGTATCGCTCTGTATCTCTATCTCCCAACTCTCTGTCGGCTAGTCTCGCACGTCTCGGTCGCGTGACGGTTTTCGCGCCCCCGAGTCAAACGGTGCCTTTGCCTCGATGTATATGCGAATTTTGCGAGGTCGTTTATGTTTTGATAAAAGTCAAGTGTGTGGCTTCGGAGGAGGGGATTACCTTCTCTTCTATCCACGCATACTAATGATTACTAAACAGCATTAAGGAGCCAGTCCACTTTGAAAATTTCAAAAAATCGATTTTTTTTTACTGTTTTCGAAAGTACATACATTCAGAAATATTCTGTCAATGTTGTGTCAATATTGCCGATTGAGTTTAGGTAAGAGTTTTTCATAGTATAAACTTCAAACGCATTTTTCTCGAAACAACGTTTTCAAAATCTAGCTCCATCGTATCTCTAAAACTAATAAACCGATTCTCTTGGAATTTGAACCACATATTATAAACATGATTCGCAACAAGATGACCCTCGATGGTTTTAAAATTATGATTTTTTCCTCTTTTTTTGCGACAAAATGCGAAAAAAGCGTTTTTTTACTTTGTTCGTTTTTCATCTGCCATTTTTTATTTTTTGATAAAACTTTATATCCGAGGGTCATTTTATAGCTGGTGTCATACTGAATCTAATGGACTTTGATTTTTTTGTTTCAGACAAGCCGTTGCCGAGTTGTGATGGAGCTACCTAGCCCACCTATTTTTGAGGCGTTACGTTAAACTATAGTTTTTTGTACTTAAAAATGAATAAAAATGAATTAAAATTTTTGTTTTATGTATTTCAAGACTTTATTTATCAAGTCCAACAACTTTTATATTCATATCTTTTATAAAATCCTAAAAAAAAAATCGCGAAAATAGCCTTTTTTTCGTGGCTCCAAAGTGGACTGACCCCTTAAACTGTTTCCCGAATTCATATTATAGAATTTATAATATATAAGCTAATTATATAATATAATATGTAACTTCTACTCTGTTACTCGGAAAAAAATAGTCAAGTTTGCTGAAAAAGTTCCAACTGTGAAAATTTTGAGAATACAAATTTGAAAGTATTTTATACATTTTATAATTGTTTCAAAGAATTTTATTTAAAATTTAAGTAAATTTAAAGAAACAAAGTAAATTATCATTTAAAATGTATATCATACCATTGTGTTCCGTTCTTTGATTCGATTAGAATTTGAAGGGATTATAAATATTATATCATTGGTAAAACTGATCTAATGAGTTTTATTGAAAAAATTATATTTATGTAGCGTTATTTTGCTATGAATAAGAAAAATTCAAGGATGAAACAAAGTGGTTTCAAGTTCATTCTGTTACTATTATTCCCGATGATATGCTCACTCCATGCTCTCCTGGAAACTGGCAATACAATTGCAGGGACCTGAAAAATGCTTATCTCTTGGTAGTGCTGCCCCGAAAACTGCCAATACGTATTCGAAAAGTCCTGAAAAATACCGATCCCTCTAAAATGTGCTGGAAGCCGCTTATATATGCGAAGACCTGAAAAAGACCCATTCGTCCCATAATGTCCCGGAAACTGCCAATTAATCGGTAGTCCTGAAAACTACCAGTACATACTTTTTGTTGTATATACCTTTGATGGGTTTTATATCTTTGATGGGTTTATATAATGAAAAATCGTAGGGGTGTGCGGGTACTCGATTCACTCGGGTACCCGATGTTCGGGTCGGGTCGGGTACCCGACCGGTTACGTTTTTGCATTACTCGCCACTATCGGGTACCCGAATTTGGTCATCGGGTACTCTCTAATTTCGGGTACTCGTAAACGTCGAGTACTCGTGAACTTCGAGTACTCTTAAACTTCGGGTATTCGTAAACTTGAAGTATTCGTAAACGACTCGGAGATCCGTATTTATTATTTATCTAGTCGTTTCGATCGAATAATAGGAGAAAACGAAAACTCGCAAAAGGCGATAAAACGAAAAAATGATAATACTGTAAAAATCTTTTTTCGTCTCACTTTTCTATTCTTTGTCTTGTTTATGTTTCGTGTTTCGCTTGTATACAATGTAAACCCTTGGAGCTTGGGAGCAAACGGCACAGCTACTTCTCTCTCTCTCTCTCTCTCTCTCTCTCTCTCTCTCTCTCTCTCTCTCTCTCTCTCTCTCTCTCTCTCTCTCTCTCTCACTCTCTCTCTCTCTCTCTCTCGCTCACCACCAAGAGAGAGAGAAGAGAGAGAGAGTTCTTTCTCGCGACTTGACTTCATGCATTGCCGCACCGCTCTTATAGTTTTGTCTGTCTCATGCACGAACTATTCGGCTTTTTCGATTTGTTGTGACAATCGTTATGTTGCTGAGCAAGCGAGCACTCGTAAACGTCTCGTTATTTATTGTTTTTTGTTTCACTTAATAATTTAATAATGTCAATCACGAAATCTTCAGAATCGAGTGATAATCGATTGATTGTTTATAATCTTTAATCTTTAAATGAAGATAAACTATCGGAAAAACTTTTCATTACAAGAATACAAAAAACTTTTTTGTATACTTAATACTTATATTTAATATTAAAATATTGAATTAATATGAATATGAATATTAAAATTATTAAATTGATTATTTTTATTTCTTATGATCTCCAACCTATCGGCGAAGGATAGAGAACATAAAGCTGGAGTCTATTTACCCGAATATACTCGAGTATCGTCGGGTACTCGATAAAATTCGGGTACTCGAAAAATTCGGGTACTCGAAAAATTCGGGTACTCGACCCGAATCATAGTTGAATTACCCGACCCGACCCGACCCGACTAATTCTGCTACCCGCACACCCCTAAAAAATCGTGAAAAATATTAAGGGCGATAAAAAATACGGAAATCGCGGTAAATTTATGCCCCTTGAAATATGGAACGTTACTGAACCACGTATAATAATAATTCAAAGAAACGAAGGAAATTATCATTTAATATGTATATCATAAGATTGTGTTCTCTTCCTCGATTCGACTAGAATTATTAAGGGATCATAAATATTATATCATTGATAAAACTGATCTAATGAGTTTCAGTGAAAAAACTATATTTACGTAACCTTATTTAGCTATGAATAAAAAAAAATGAGAGAATCAAACAAAGTGGTGCAGAGTTCATTCCGTTACTATCATTCCCGATGATATGCTCACTTTATATGATGAATAAAACTGCCCCCTGTGCTTGGAGAATTGTTGGTTAATGTGAGGTTTCAAAAACACCAAACACTTTGCATTGTCTCCGAACTTGTGAATACCTGCAAGGCCGTGAAAAGTAACATTCTATTTATACTGTCCCGAAAACTGCCAATATATATTTGGAGACATATAAACTAGGCCATATATACTGTCCTGGAAACTGCCAATACACTTGCAGAGACCTGGAAAATGCCTATCTCTTGGTACTACTGTCCCGAAAACTGCCAATATATATTTGGAGACATATAAACTACGCCATATATACTGTCCTGGAAACTGCCAATACACTTGCAGAGACCTGGAAAATGCCTATCTCTTGGTACTACTGCCCCGAAAACTGCCAATATATATTTGGAGACATATAAACTACGCCATATATACTGTCCTGGAAACTGCCAATACATTTGGAGAGACCTGAAAAATGCCTATCTCTTGGTACTACTGCCCCGAAAGCTGCCAATATGTATTCGAAAAGTCCTGAAAAATGCCTATCTCTCTAAAAGGTCCTGGAAGCTGCCTATATACGCGAAGACCTGAAAACGACCGATTCGTCTCATAGTGTCCCGAAAACTGCCAATATACCGATAGTCCTGAAAACTGCCATTACATACTTTTTGTCGTATATATACTTTTAATGGGCTTATATAATGAAATAACCTCCTGAAAAATGTTAAGGGTGATAGAACGTACAAAAATCGCGGTAAATATATGCCCCTTAAAAAAGTCCCAGAAACTGCCGTTTGACATATATATATATATATATATATATATATATATATATGTATGTATATATATGTATATACATATAATTTGTATATTACGAGTCTACGTCGCTTTTCCACTCAGCCGTCTCACACCCTCGTCGCTTCTATACAGGGTGCAAAAGGGCTTTGCGCGCTTCTGCTTCCGCCACCCTCGACTCTCTTGAACCCGCATAAAATTTTAATCGGCCTAGCAATCTTACGAGACCAGCATCATCCCCTTCTCTCCATTCTCTCACCTTTGTCGCTGTTAGGTCTCTCTCTCTCTCGCTCTTTTTACCCCATTGACGACCTCACTTCTTGCCTCCGTTCCATCTTCATTCACCCTCCTTCATCCCCGTCACCTTTTCTCGCTTCCGGGCGCAGCCATTTTCCACCTACCACCTAGACAAGACGAACTCTTTCCTCGCCGCAGCAGCTAGTCGAGTAACTGTGTAAACGTGTATTATAACACCGTGGTATACTCGGTACACCCACGACAACACACGCAAGTGAGTCAGCCGCTTCTTTCGGTACAGCTTCGAGAACGCTCGATAAATACACCACTCACTGGATATCGGGAACTTCAATCATAACTTTATTTACCGGCGATTATAATAGTCCGGCGATGGAAAAGTGCCAAGGAAAATGGATTTCGTTAAAAGAGTTTGAATATTTATGAGGATACCTCGTATTCCATTTAGTCGGGTTTTATTCCTCATCAATTTATCAATTTGTCTTCGTTATTGTTGATCATTATTTTTTTTATTGATACCATCAATTAAAACGATTTGTCAAATGACTATCGTGTATTTGTTGTTTATCTTTTTTTCATAATTTTTTGCTTTATTTATTGCAGTCAGTTGTTTAAGGCATCTGCATATAGTTGGGGCCCAAAAAACAGGCCGACTTTCAATTTTTTTTTATGACGAGATTATTGGGAGAATGAGATAGGCATTTTACACACGATTGGTACATAGTCTTGCGAAGTTTGAGTTTTTTTTATTGAAAATATTGATGAACAATGAAGTTATTATTTAAACAAAGTGTCGTCGATGCTACATGGCCATTCGGCAACGATCTGAAACGAAAAATGAAAAAAATGTACTTTCGGTATAATAATAAAACTTTTTTAAGACCGGATGCTTCTTTGAAATTTTGGAAATTACGAAAGAACATGTAAAAATAAGTTTGATGTTCGACAACAACAAAAAAAAGCTAAAATTATTTTTTACTCTCGATTGACCGATCGTATAAACTAGCGCTGTCTCTTTTCCCTGATTCTGTTTTTCCATAAATCAACAACGAATCGATCACTTTTGCAATGGCTTCAGCAATAAATAAAAATAATTCGTTTTTGCATGAGGCAGCCTGACCGCGCAAAGAAAATCGCGCAAACGCGACTGCGATAGTAGATATTCGATTAGAACGCGACTGATGGAGTCCGAGGGCGTAATTGAAGTCCATTTTATAGTCGATTTTATTATTCTCCTTTGAAGATTGATAACCGGCGTTGCCCCAGGCTCAGTCCTTTTTCTCTCTATCCCAGCTACGTCGGTCCCGCAAATTACGTCGGTTTTCCACGATGTTGAGTCCGCGACAGAATTATTTAACGATTTTTCAAGCGCGAAACGAAAGGCCATCACGCGTCTCGTTGGAAATGCTTATCGACCGATAACGCATACCCGCGTTCATGTATTTATGACGAACTACCTATGGTTTGGGCAAATTATACTGTGCTGTGAAAAAAACTGCAAACCGGACACTGGCTGCAATGCACTCGTTTATAAACATTGAAAGAGCGTAAGCGTTGTATTTTTTTACTCAGCCTTTCAGATTCATAATGACGCATTGAATATAAATATCTAGATAAAGAATATTTTCGACCGGTTATATAAAAATTAAGGACCGCTTCTAGCAAACAGCCACCCGCATCGATAGCCGACTACACATAAATATGTGTAGTTGGCTATCGGCACCGATGGCTGTTTGCAGGAAGCGATCCTTAATTTTTTTTTAACAAGAGTAATTTTGAAGACAGCACGATCCTTGAATCAAGCTTCATATGGATGTGCCTTCATTTAGTTGAAGGTCGTGGTAAAGCCATTAGCGTTTACATAACGAAGAGTAAGGGTAGAATTGGATACGATGAAAGTCGTCCTCGAAATCGAATGTCCTCAAAATAAACACTGCCTATATATACAGTACTGGACAAAAAAAAGTACGCAATAGTCGAAATTTCTGACCGCACTAAAATTTACATAGCGGACTCAAAAATGAAGCTAATTGAATTTCCTAAGTGGTGTTTCAAAGAGGACAAGTTTACCTTTATTTTGCTTTTTTAGAAAATTCTCTACGATTTTTTTTCGCCCCGGTGCGCACTTTTGAACGTGGCCATTTTTCGGCTATTTTTTGGCCTTTGAAAATTAACTGCAAAGTTTGTAGAACATTTTTTTCTCGGTTTTTTCTATGGTAAACTTAAAAAGGATATCAAAACCTACATTTCTATTTTTTAGAAAGTCTCGTACGATTTTCTTTCGCCCCAGTATTGCATTTTTAGCTAAAAAAGACATGTTTCAGAAAAAAAGGCGTCATCGAAGAACTATGGGATTTCAGAGGAAATGTCAAGAGGGTAAAAAGTTGGGTTCACACTGGAGTGGCTAGAATTTTTTCAGAATTTTTTGATGAGTGGAGAGGCTCCACTTGAGAATTATGGGGTCTAGGACAATATATTGAGAAAAGAAATTTGTCTACATATTTATTTTTAATTAACATCGATTTTTTTATAATTTTTTTTCATTTTTTTCATTTTCATTTTTTTATTTTAGTTTTCAAAAATAAAAAAAAACATCTAGAAAAATTTTAGTTAATTAAAAATGAAAATGTAAACAAGTTTCCTTTCTTAATTGTCCTAGACCCTATAATTTCCAAGTGGAGCCTCTTCACTCATCAAAGTTCCAACCAAAAATGGTAAAAAAAAATTTCCAAGAAAAGTTCTGAAAAAATTCTAGCCACTGCAGTGTGAACCCATGCAACTTTTTACCCTCTTGACATTTCCCCTGAAACCCTATAGTTCTTCGATGACGCCTTTTTTTCTGAAGCATGTATTTTTTAGCTAAAAATGCAATACTGGGGCGAAAGAAAATCGTACGAGACTTTCTAAAAAATAAAAATGTAGGTTTTGATATCCTTTTTAAGTTTACCATAGAAAAAACCGAGAAAAAAATGTTCTACAAACTTTGCAGTTAATTTTCGAAGGCCAAACAATAGCCGAAAAATGGCCACGTTCAAAAGTGCGCACCGGGGCGAAAAAAAAACTCTTTAAAACATTCCTTCGGAAATTCAATTACCTTTATTTTTGAGTCCGCTATGTAAATTTTATTGCGGTAAGAAATTTCGACTAGTGTGTACTTTTTTTGTCCAGTACTGTATATATTACTAGCTTCCGCCCGAGTAGAATTTAGCCCATAGAAACTTCATTAGAAGTAGCACCTCGCATTAGGGGTTCTAAAAAATCCAAAAATATGCGTTTTACTATTTGTCTTGAAGAATATTTACACCGAGTTTCAAGTTGATACACGCAAGGAAAGTTTTCCATACAAACGTTTACACCCCATTTCACACCCTTAAAAGTTGATTTTTGAAATATCCTTTTTGAGTGCACTTCTACACCTTATAAGGAACATATGTTCCAGGTTTCAAATTGATACACGCAAAGAATATAATTTTCCCATACAAACTTTGCCACCCCTTTTCACCCCTAAGGGGTAACATTTCGAGAAATCCCTTCTCTAACGATGCCTCCAATATAAAATCAATACCCTCTCTAAATTTCATGTTTCTGCCTTTAGCGGTTTAGGGTGGGCGATGATGAGTCAGTCAGTCAGTCAGTCAGTCAGTCAGTCAGGACTTTGCCTTTTATATATTTATAGATTTTATATACTATATATAATATATAATTATACTGTTCTTTATCGTCAGCGATAAAATTATAACAAGCAATTTGTTATAAGTAAGCGTGCGATTTATCGTGAACCGTCATGCGAAGAAAAGCTGTAAGAAATATATATCCAACCTTCCTCACTCCTGCCATTCGCGACAAGTTTATTATTTTTTTCTGAAACAAACACGCAGGCGGTTTTTTTTCGGATCATAATACTTTCTTGATTATTACGTCTTTGTTTGCGCTCTCTTGGGCACGAGCACTTGATGCATATATATATATATATATATATATATATATATATATTCCCCAAAGAAAATACGTTAGTGGTTGCCTCTATTGTTCAACTTTACTCTCATTCTTTCTCCTCCCCTCTCTCTCCCTCCCTCTCCCTCCCTCTCTCTCTCTCTCTCTCTCTCTCTCTTTCTCTCTCTCTCTCTCTCTCTCTCTCTCTCTCTCTCTCTCTCTCTCTCTCTCTCTCTCTCTCTCTCTCTCTCTCTCTTCCTCTCTTTTATGTGGCTTTACGCTCGTCACAGCTGTCGACATATGCGAGAAACCAGGACCAAGAGGAAAAAAAGTGTTTGAAGTGGAGGAAAAAAAAGTGGATGGAAATGAAAAGAAAAAACAAGTAAACGCGTACCGCGCGTTGCCGTCGGTTTCCGTCTGTTCCTCAGCGCGGCTGACCTCGCATGGGCCATAGCTACTGCGCCCCAATGACTTCATCGTTCCATGCATCTCTCCAGCGGAGCCATAACCTCCAGACTTCATCCTCTCGTCCTTATCCACTTTTGGCTAGGTGAGGAAGAGGATTAATGAAAAGTTTATCCTCGCGCCCTCCTGCCGATGCTGCTTGTACTTTGCTCCTCCTGCCAAAGAAGTTACGCCCGCGGGAAAAAACCGAGAAAAGAAAGCAAATTAAAACCCCAAGCTACGAAGTGTGGAAATTAAGTAATGAGACTGATTTTTGTAATTTTTTTATTCAAATAGAATTACAATTTAATATTGTCTCCCTCAAAATAACTTCCTTGGGCAGCCACACCGCGCTGGAAACGGTTCTTCCAATCCTCATAGCAGTGCTGGAACTCGGATACTGGACTAGCCTTCAGCTGGTCGGTTACAGCCGTTTGAATGTTTTCGAATGTCCCAAAATGAGGTTGATTTTTGACCCTTGAGGTTATTTTTTAATCTCGGAAAGAGGAAAAAGTCACAAGGACTCAGATCAGGCGAATAAGGAGGCTAAGGAGCCACAGGAGTATTTTTACTGGCCAAAAACTCGTTTATTGAAATTTGTGTGTGACAAGGCGCATTGTCGTGATGCAACACCCAGTTGTTTTTTATGTTTGGTCTCACACGCATGACCCTTTTTCGAAGTTTTTCATGAAACTCTCGGTAAAAGTTTTGCTTGACCGATTGGCCTTGAGGCAGAAACTCTTTGTGGACGATTCCCTGGCTATGGAAAAAAAGCAAATCAGCATGCATTTGATGCGCAGTTCATCTTTAATCGACTCTTTTCCTTATGAAAATGCTCTAAACCACCGAAAAACCTGAGCGCTTGACAAAACACTGTTTCCGTTGACCTGCTGAAGTTTTGCAAAAGTTTCCGTTGCGCTGTGCCCAAGTCTGAAGGAAAACCTGATAGCACACCGTTGCTCGAAATTGAAGTCACTCATTTTCAGAACGCACTAGAAAAAACTGTTTTACGAAAAAAATCGCTACGGACAACCAAATGACTCTAGCGAGTTCGAACTTGTACTGAAAGTGTATCACATGTTCACCTTCTGCCCCTCCAAGTCCCGCGTTCTAATTGTTGCCAGATCGAACGCTACGTTGTGTGTCTCATTACTTAAGTTCTCAAGCGTTCTCATTACGATTGAGAATTGTTGAGGCAAATTTCTCATTACGGTTCTCAAGCGCGTCCGGGGTGGGCATCTACCCCTGTCCAGAGTTGCCTTTGTTGTTTCGTGGCGGTAAGTGAATATTACTTTTCTTTGCCAGAATTAATCTATTCTACGTAATTAAAGCGTCAATTATTGTACACACCCAGATAGACAGTCATGATTATCACGGCGTGCATACTATGGATGAAGCAAATTTTACTGCATATTGACTACATGCTGTGATGCAAAGCCATGAGCTCATTTAGTATCATGCATTTACAAAACATTTTGATCTTAATATGTCGTTTACAAATGCATCGTGCGTTTAGAGCACGACGAACTCATATCGCTGTGCTCAAGTGTCCGCAATTAACATCCGCAAATCTTACGTCATATTGAAGTCATGTGTATACATTTTGGTGTGTATTCACTATGGTAACATCAATTGTTCTCATGAATTGTACTTAACATGAACGCAATTTGGTTTACGTTGGTGAATACATTACATGAGCTCATTCAGTACCTTGGATTTCAGATACATCGTGACTTAAATTTGTCGTTTCGAAATGCATCATCCATTGACTACAAGATGAACTCATAAGAGGGCAAATTTGAATTCTGCAATGAATATTTGCAGATTGACGTCATATGGTAGTCATCCAATATTTTTTGTTGGTGTATTCACTGGGTTAGCATTGGTAGTAGACATGCCATGTAAGCAATATGACGGCGATATGCATATTTCTCAGTGATACACCCCATGAGCGCAATATGCCGGCAAAATGTATGTTTCTCAGTGATACATTCTATGACGGCGGTATGCATGTTCTCAGTGATACATTCGATGAGCACAATATGACGGCCATATGCATATTTCTCAGTGACACATCCCATGAGCGCAATATGACGGCGATATGCGTGTATCTCTGCGATACATTCGATGAGCGCAATATGACGGCGATATGCATGTTTTGCAGTAATACTTCCTATGAGCGCCATACCACGGCGATAGTAAGTACTATATAATAAAATAAAATTTCAATACAAATTAATTTCTAAGAATTTGTTATTTTTTTAAAATTCAAATGGATGTATTATACTGTTTGTTTCATTTTTTATAAAATATTTTGTAAAATATAAGAGGTGTTTGATATATGATAAATATTGAAAGTGACAATTTAAAACACTAAAAATGTGACAAGTGGAAAATGGCTAATGATTGTGGAAATAACCCACCAAGTTCTAGGTTAACTGAATGTACGTTTTATTTTATCTTTTTCTATAATTCTTAAAAAGCAGGACAACAACTGTATTCTTTATTTTTCCATTCTCAGACATCTCTCTTCTTAAATATCTCTATTCTGGAGGAGGTTTAATCAGAATCACCTCTATTCCAAAATATTCCAAATATCTCTATTCGTAAAGATCACTATGCCACAATAACTCACTTCTGAAATATTACTGCTTCTAAATATCTCCATTCGACAATCTTTCGTATCCGAAACTTCTGTATTCTTAAATATCTGTATTATTCAAAATCTCATATCTCATCCAAAACATCTGTATTCCAACAATTTCAGATCACAATATCTCTCTTCCGAAACATCTTTATTCCGAGAGCCATAAATAATAAAAATAAAAGTGACGACAAAAATGATAAATGAAAATAATCAACAGAAAATTTACCGTGAATTTAACATAAACTGCTCTTTAAGATTGTGAGCCACGTTAGGGGTGAAATGAAGTTAAAAATGAGAAAAAATTGAATTCAATTGAATTTTAATTGCAATCATCCGGAAGTCAATCAAGTTTTCAATGAATTTCAAATTTATAATTGAATTGTCAATGCAGAATTAAGTTTTTATCAACAATTAAATGAATAAAAGTTAATCTTGTTATTTTGCAATTTAAGAAAATTCAATCAAATGTTTTATATTTCTTTTCAGAAAAAATTGGTATTTTCATTCATCAGTAACATAAGTATTTGAAGTTTCACTTCTAATGAGTCTGGCTACCACGCATACAATTTTATAATGTTTGAATCTCTTCTGCCAATGACGAAAAAAACAAGGATAACATTGGCGATCATTTATTTTATATCCCATAAGTATCAACTGACAATTTTATCCTAAAAACTCAAAAAAATTAGGGCCTGCTAAAAGTGATTACTAAAAAATTTATATGTAAAAAAATATTTTTAAAAAACAAGCTTTTGTATTTATATAAGTACTAAAAAGTAGAAAATATAATAATTATTTTTACCAAGTCACCTGTATGTGACTATAAATAAAAGCTTGTGCCGCTCAACTTTTTAAATGTTTAATAAATTTAATAAATTCAGTTTCATTAAGCGTATTTAATTTGCCACAATAGTAATTAGAGAAATTATTATCACACGTTTATGCTCAGTTTCAGAATTTTTATTTAAGAAATGTGAGGTTGTTTTACAGTAAATTAAATAGAGTTGATATGTTAACAGATTTATGTCAATTAAAGATTATATGTCTACATTTTGAGCGCCCTAAGCTTTTATTTGGCCACATATAGGTGATTTGGTATAAAAAAAAAATTGTTCTTTTTAGTACATTAGTAAAAAGCTGGATTGAAAAAAAAAATTTGTTTACAAAGTCATTACTTTCTACTTTTTAGTCTTCAATTGATTTTACTAGAGCTCTGAAATGTTTGCAAAGAGGGATTAGTTAATGAAACCCAAACAAACAAAGTTGAATCATGCATTGCCACCTCTTAGATGCATGTTTGCAACATTTCATAATTCTAATGAGTCGGGAAGTCGGTGAAATATCGATTTTCCGTTTTGCATCTCGCACTAAGTCAAGTTAACTAAAAGCTTGTAAAAAAATGATTCTTCAAAAAATTGACCGGATGTTCGGGTTTGCTTGAACAATCAAACAAAGCCAAACATCTCTGTTAGTTTGACGCAGTCTAACCACCGTGAATTTACCCCATGGGGTATCCTAGCGAACGGATAAAAAAAAACCCACACTTCCGATTCACATTCCCACAAGTGGATATCGATCTATCGGTCATACGAATGCCAAGAGTGGGGCACAATGTGTCATGGAGCACAGTGAGCCACCTGCAATTTCTCGGAGGTTTGTAGTTCGTAAATTCCGAAATTTTATGTGTTGGACCGCGATTTATATTAGGTTTCGTCAAGCCTAAAAGAAAGTCGATACTAGCCCACAATCGATTATTGAAAATTGAAAATTGATTTGAGGCTTGCAACAAAAATATTTCGCTCGCCGGGAAAACGTAAAATATAACGTAACTTTCTGTAGCGACTCTGGTTTACGGTCCTAATCGATAGTTTTATTATTTATGATGCACTCAGTGACTCGTGTTTTTCCATTCGTAGTTTAATTAATCGTTATTTTCATCAATAATCAAATATTTTACTAGTGGGGTACAATGTGTCGCCGAGTAGTGGGGAAAAATGAGTCGTCTCCCAATAAGGAAACAAAGAAGTGACGACGCTCCAAAGAAGCGCAATGTGTCACGAGCAACTGTCGACCACATGCGATTTCTCAGGATTTTGTAGCTTTTAAATACGAAATTTTTTGTGTTGGTCCGTGATTTATATTCAGTTTCAGCTCGCCTAAAAGGAAGTCAATAGCAGCTCACGAAGAATTATTAAAAGTACCAAATTAATTTGAGGCCCGAAAAAAAAAACTTCGCTTGCCGGGAAAACGTCAAATATTGTAGGGCAATTGTGTGAAGCACATAGTGTCATCGAGTGGTTGAGCACAATGAGTCGACTCCCAATGTTATTGGCAAATAATACCCGTTGTGAAATTATCGGTATGTATGAAAATCTGTTATCTATGTTAGGAAAATATTGAGTGAAGTTAAAAGTTCTGAGCGTTTTCCGCTAGATATCTTTAGTGAGCCATATCTCATGATTTATACATCGCAAAGGGTCATACTATACGGCGATTTAAAGGTGACATTACGCTTCAAAAAAAGTTCTTCGACAGTTTTATGTTTGGCGAAGCCAGTTGTGTGTTACAGCTTTCCAAGCTGTAACATTTTTATATACCCGAATGGCCAGTATAACAAATTTGCTACTAACATTTTCACACTCTCGGTTCGAACTATTATTCTAATTTAATGAAAATCTTCAAAGCCTAATTCGTCCAGTCTAACTTCCTTTACATAATTCTATCAAAAAATATTTCAAGAATACCCATTTACTTATTTTTTTGGACAAAAAACGCACAGCAGATGCAAGCGTCGTAAATTTTCACGACAATATTGTTGCCATATTAACATAATTCATATGTTTACGTTTGAATTTCAAGCTATCCCGACATTTGTAGCTTTATCTAGCATAGATTGATGGAACTGTGAAGTAGCCTGTCTGCTATATCGTTCTTATGCTTTTACTGACGGGGTCAAAGTGAACGTATCAAATTTGCTACGATAGCAGCTAAAGGGTTAACGACGCGCCAGAAGCTCCGAGAGCTTGGATGGGGAGTTCGATCGCACCTGCCGTATCACCTTTATCACCTTTTCAAGCATTTGCAAAATTTTCTTGATTGTACAAAATTGGCCTCAAGAGAGGCTTGTGAAAATAAGCTGGTCAAGTTTTTTACCAATAGGGACGAGGACTTTTTCAATCGCGGAATTAAGAAATTTCCTTCAAAATGGACAAAAGTTATCGAACAAAACGGCGCATATTTGATCTAAATCGGATTATCCTAACTATGTTAATTTCATCGTCGAAATAAAGCGAAAAAACGCTCAGAACTTTTTACTTCATCTAATATAAGAGTTTCAACCGGCTCGTTGTACCCTACGTTTCGCAGCACTTGACACACTGTACCCACCTATCTGACGCATTGTACCCCACCCGTGGGGCACAATAAGCCAAACCGCAATTTTTTTTCGAACCCATTATTTTAGGATTCCTAATCTTTTTGCAAAAAATATGGTAGCTTTATTCTAGGCACATAGGTCTATAAAATTGGATATGACCTTTTTTTCTAATCAGACTACTTTGGTAAAAGTAAGAATTCTATAGAAAAAAAAGTGACACACTGTGCCCCACCTTCCCCTAATGCTTTTTAAAAGACGCATTATTTTACTCTGTCCCTTATCGCGAGATTACACAAAGGTACGCTGTATCCTTACATAATTATTATACTTCAATTGATTAATACTCGAGAAGCCAAACTACTCCGTGCTGCCACTGCGGTGTACACGTATCCGTACTTTATTACTCCGTGAAGCACCTCATTCCTTGCTGGCGCTATGTACATTGCAGGAATAAATCTCAACGATGAATTGCCAAATACCAGCAGCTGGAAATATTTCGAATGGAGGCTTCCACATTATTTTGCAGCGACATTTTATACGCATATAGGTCAGTCTAGTATCACGGCGTTATCTGTTATCGTTAATCAATTTATCCCAAATTCCATATAACAATAATCTACAATGTAATTAAAACAGCGGGCCATAGGTTGGCTGCAGGGAATAACATTGAGGTAGAGTGACATGATAACGTTTTTCAATATATACAATATATATGTGTATAGCGTCTGGTATTGCTATGTCCGTGTGGGGGGTCATCCTTGCGAAGGATCCTTTGGGCTAGTAACGCGAGTTCGCAGCGTACGCCGGTTTGTAATTCCAGAGGCGGCTGGATGCCTAAAGATCGAAGGCTACTCTGCAAATCCATGTGTGTTATTTGTTACACGTAAGATTTATAAATTTTAGAAATTAACACGTGTAAATACCGTACACAACTTAAGACAACTCACTTATGTGTGTTATAGAGTATTCAAACACATTTAAGGCATCATCACAGTATAATGGTTCGAAAAATAGCTGATTTTCGCGATGTTTTTTTCGATGTTTAAAATACGCTAAACAGTCTGACTTTTTCATGTCAAATCAAAGCACTCATGAACAACAGAAAATAAATTTGTAAACGTTTATTTTTTTTTTACGTTTGAAAATGTCTTCGAAAAAAGAGTCCTCATGGTGTACACGGTTGTGGCCGTAAATATTATCTGAAAGAAAATTTATAAAAAGATCATTCATCATCAGCCGCTATCTATGGAGGTTTTTTTTATCGGAATTGACAAAATGGCAGCGGTTAAAAAAAAAGTATCGAATTTATCCTATTTTTTCGATAGTTTTTCGTTAAAAAAATATGAAGAATTCAAAATAAAAAGAAAAGCTTCCTTAGTAAGATAAAGAATGACGTGAAGAATGTTGTGCCAAAATTTGAGACAAATAGCTTGAAAACTCTTCCCTTAAGAACGCTGTTGAGTACACCGTTTTGAAAAACGACATTTCGAGAAAAACGCGTTTAAAGATTCAAGTGCAGAACTTTCATATAAATTGTTTACTTACGATCAATCGGCGATGCCAGGTCCATGGTTATAACCGTCTATACTATCGGATAATGCAAAAAAAAGTCGATTTTTTAAAAATGTTACACTGTGATGATCCCTTAAGGCCTTAGGCCACTTTAGACGTCAAAAAAGGGCATATTTTGTGATTTTTTTTCAGCGAAACCATAAAATAAATCGGAATGACAAAATAGGGGTTTTATTATACACGTAATTGACTATACAAAATTATTTTTTCACAGCGATACATGTCAAAATGGCATTTGTGAAGCATTTTTCCGATGGCGCCTTTATTTGTGAAAGGTCAACAACCGGGCCAACAGCTCCTATAATTTTTGAGTTATGATGAGACATTAAAGTTTTTTCGATTATATATAAGAATAGCTATAGAAGTACGTAGGATTTTTTGATATATTGTTTTTTATCAAATTGGCCCATTTCTAAAACAAAAAGTATAAAATGTCATGAAAAAATCGTCAGAAAATTGTTTATAAAGAGGAACTATTACTATGCAATATAATAAAAAATCCTAGGTAGTGCCTCAGAAAATGTAATTCTAAATATACAGTTAAAATTTCAAGTGAATCGGTTGAAATTTGTTTGAGTTATGAGTCCGGCCAACTTGAAAAATGTAGTTTTGAGATAAACGCATTTAAAGTTAGTAGTAAGTCACGATATGAATCAAGAGGGATGGCGCTAGAATTCGAAAATCGAGTACTTAGAGATTTTTCACACCCATAAACTTTTAGAATATAATTTTATAGGTACTAAGGTACATTTTTAACAAAAAAAAGCGATTTTTGGAAAATCCTAGAGTGGCCTATCGCCTTAATGTGTACTTTCAAACATTTGAACCGCATAAAATCTTAACACGTTATTCCTCTCTTATTCATAACATGCAAAACGTGTAAACGTGTAAATGCAAAACGTGCAGTTCGAATAGTTTTTACGTGAAATGGAGAAACGGACATAGAGAGAGAGAGAGAAAAAAAAATTACACATATATATATGCATATGTTCCGTTTGAAAAAATCTATCGCATGATAAAGCGTGTGTCAAGCAGACCTGATCTTTTTATTTATCAATAAAACGTATTATTTATTTGAAAAATACGAATATTCCTATTTTATATAAGGTTCAAACATGGAGGTTATGTGTTGAACAGAATATCCGATAAATGGCCGCCTCGTCCCTCTATGCAAACGTTCACTCTTTTGACGAAATTTTCGATAACTTTTCGGCATAATTGCAGACAAATTAATAGTGCGTCCAATTGCTTCCTTGAGCTCCGGAATGGTCTTTGGACCATTGGCATACAGTTTTCCTTTCAGAAAACCCCAAAGAAAGAAGTCCATTGGCGTCGAAACGCACCATCATGGTCTTCTGCAAGAACTCCATAACGTCGACGCAGCGTGCGTCTAGGTTGTAGGTTCGTTTCCATGTAAAGGCGAAATATTTTCTTCGAAAACATAATTTTCGGATGTTTGTAAATGGCAAATTGTGATAAAAAATTATCGATGTACAATTCTGAGGTTGACTATTTCATTGTATTTTGGATTTGTGAAATATTCTATGCATTTGGTAGATGAGCTGTGATACCTTGAATCAACGCGCATGCAGTGTGTTGAAAGTAATCAAATAACACACCAAATATGCATAGAAATAATACCCTTAAGGTGTATCATACAAAACGCATAAAGCGGATCCGGAAATTGCACATTTGCAAATGTGTAAAAGGGTGACCACAAGGTAATGACATATGTAGCTATGTTAAAACAACCCATTCGGATTTGTAGTGTAAAAGACGATTAGGGTTTTGCAGCTAACACTCCGTTCTCCCGGACCGAGCGATTTTCCGGTGAGGAAAGATGGATAGGAAATACCGTTGAGTTAGAAAAATCGCGAGGTCATTAAGAAGGAACGGGCGGTACTGCTCGTGAACCGGAGTATCGATGTGACTGTTCTCGGTACCCTGGATATCGGCGATGGTGCCGGATATGTCGGAGGAAAGTGATTAACGTATTAAAGCCTCAGTCTCCATCTATTGCACATATATTGAAGAATGTTTTTTTTTTTCATAATACAATTTATCTCCATATTTCAATCTTTTTATATATAAAAATAGAAGTTTCAAAGTACAAGAAAAAATGTTAAATTTTTTTTTATATTATTTTTCTTGGTGATCTAGCTGCCAGAAGTTGCTCTGCTTTCACCTTGTCGACATGAAATGTCAATGAAACTTTGGAGCATCTGAAAACAAAAAGTCGAGTATTTTATCATAAAGTGGAGTTGTAGTTATGACCCCTACTAAAAACTTTCATCCGCGATAAAAAAAAATATAATGGCACACTTTTGAATTTCTCGACTGTTTTTTACAAACTAAATTGTTTAAAATTAGGATTAAACATTCCTGAATATTTATACCGTTAGTGGGGGTCGAAGAGGTACATGCATAGAATAATCCCTGTGAATTTGAGCGTAATCGGTACAATAGATTTCCCAAAATCATGTCGACAAGGTCGAAAAACGTTGTTTTGAGAAAAACGTATTTAAAGTATCTCTTGTAAAAATGTACACAAAACTTAAAAAAAAGCCTCTTACCCTCAATCAGCGATGCCTGGTCCATACATTATTTCTTAAGCTTCTTCAAAAGCTTGGGATTTTTGGTTTCGGATCTCTGTTCTGCGAGCTTTGGACGCTCGACACGGCAGTTGCGCGCTGAGCATGCAGAGACGCTTCTATTGTATCACTCTTTTTAGCCCCTTATCGGTCACTCCAACCTAAATAACATCCTCTACCGTATTTTTACAGATATGTAACTATACGAAACTGATGTTTTTAGAAATTCGAAAATTTCCGAAAATATACTGATACTGATCCCTTAAGTACAACAGAAAATTATAAATGCCACCTCAGGTGAAGTGACAAAAAGTGTTTTTTTTTGTCAATTCCAACTGAATTTTGAATGATTTAAAAAAATAAAAAATGCATTCAAGGCTATTAAATCACTTTTGCAAATGAAGCAAGATTTATTACGATCAGTTGACAATTGGCTGATCGCGGAAGGACTTATCTCTTGGTGCAACGAGGGCTTTTGGCAATCGGCCCGAAATTGACATTGGCCATCACTGAACGTCTCCCTAAGCCGTGCCAATTGGAAGGGCACCTCAAGGCGGGCAAGCAACGGCCCCATTAATTCAGTCGGTCCATTCTACACAAAGACCCTCGCCGAGGAAGTGAAAATCGTTTTTCTGCGAGAACATTGGAACTACTCAGTCGATTTCACTGAGGTTTATCGTGGAGTCGTTTTTTGTCATGCTTCTAGACTTCATCAGCTGGCTTGATGGGTTTCCTTCTAAACGAGATTCAAGCATTTTCTGAGCGCACTGTTCCACTTATCGTAAAACGACAAGCGGGCCTAGGTTATTCGCGTTCTTTGTTTGATCTTCCAAGGCTTAGCTATAAACCCAAATAGATCCAACTATAAAGCCAAACCTTCTTCGACAGAAAGGTCGAAAAAAATAATGTTTCGAACCAAAGTTAAGTGTTTTTTTTACCTAGAATATGATTGCGCCTTAAAAATATATCCATTCACATTAAAAAGAAAAAAAAACGTTGATTTTGTGATCACATTTGTGATCACATTTTGTGATCACACCCACGAATGAAAAATGAATCATGACATTTCACTCGCACTCCAAATCTTTTCCACAAGAATTTCAGCGATTTTTGTTAATATTTATAATGTACTCGCTTTAGCCCGCGACTTCGTCCGCGTGGACTTTAGGATTTGATACAGAGAGGAGATCAACAAAGAGAGAAAAAAGCAAGAAATTAACAGAACTAAGGTAGAGCATCATATTTGTTAGGCACGGTAGTAGATTGACTGATTGTGAGTGAGGTAAGGGTTGATAATTAATGAAATATATATATATATACACACAAAAGGCAAAGTCCTGACTGACTGACTCATCATCGCTCAGCCTAAACCGCTAAATATAGAAGCGTATAATTTGGAGGGCATGGTTATTTTATTATGTAGGCACCATTTAAGAAGGGATTTTTCGAAAATCAATTCCTAAGTTGATGAAATGGCGTGTTAAAGTTTATATGAAACATCTTATTCCGTGGGTCGATTGACTCGAAACCCGATTTATACATTTTTCAAATTAAATAAGAAAATACGTGTTTCAGGGTTTTCCAAAAAATAACCCCTAAGGGGGTGAAATCAATATATATGAATGGCCAAGTCTTGACTGGCTGATTGATAGATTAACGCACAGCTTAAATCGCTGAAGATAGAAATATGAATTTTCGAATATATGTTCCTTAGAAGGTGTAGACGAGCATTAAAAAAGAATTTTTCGAAAATCAACTCCTAACAGGGTGAAATGGGATACAAACGTATGTATGGAAAATTGTATTCCTTGCGTGAATCAACTTGAAACTTGTTATAAATATTCTTTAAAACAAATAATAAAATGCATATTTAAGGATTTTTTAAAAACTAACCCCTAATTAGGGGTGCAACTGGGTGTTGAAGTTTCTATGGGAAAATCGAATTCCCTGCTTTTATTTCAATGAAATTCGGAAGATATGTTCCTTAAAGGGCGTAGAGGTGCACCAAAAAAGGACTAACTTTTCGCATAGGCTATATGTGGGCTGTTCGACAGTATCCAGTATCAAAAACTTGAATTTGCTTACGGTAGACCATAAATCATACAATGTTGTCTATAGAAGTATGTTGCAAAACCGTATACTTCTGTAGACAAAAATGACATTTTATGATACTGGAGTTGAAGGTTGGCACTTTTATACTACTATTTCATTAATTACCAACCCTTACCTCAGTCAGTTATTCTACTACCGTGCTTGAGAAATATGACACTCTACCATCTTTCTTTATTTCTTACTTTTTTGTCTCTTTGTTTATCTCCTCTCTGAATGAAATCCTAAAATCCACGCGGACGAAGTTACGGGCAAAAGCTAGTAGTAGTATAAAAGTACCAACGTTCAACTCGAGTAGCATATAATGTCATTGTTGTCTACAGAACTATATAGTTCGGTAGATAATATTGTATGATTCAAGATTTGAGCTCTCGATATTGTCGAACAGCCCACATATACTTGACCATACGAGAAGCTAATACTTTCTTATGGATGTATGGGCTGCAGCTGAAAATCATAATGAACTGTTCAAAATTTGGCATATCATTAAAAAATCCAATCTGAATTCATGTGCAAAAATTTGAAGACGATTGACCAAACACATCAAACGTTAGACAATAACTAATTTAACGTGCGCTCTTATGACAAATAGCACTTTCTCCGATATTTATACTATGAAAATATAGATAAAATTATAGGCACGAGTTGTAAATGTTTCCACGTGTATAGCATACATTCAAGAATTTATTCTCAATATTTTGTACGGCTGGTCAAAGTAATTTCAATGATATTTAATTAACACTAGAAAACCGGAACCCAAACAAAACCAAACAGTTTAGAAATATTATTTTCTTTGATTCAGGAGCTCATTAAGTGGAATTTCACGAATTTCAAATTTCTGTGTTTTTCGTTTCCAACAGATATTGGTGTAATTTGCGTCCAAAAGTTTTTTTCTGGCTTGCTCGAAATAGTACAATTTTTTCAAGTTTTTAATTTTTTTCATTCAAATAACGTCTAGACATATGAGTTAATGCATTTTCTACTATATACATAATTATTCGAAACAAGTTTACTTAAAATTATCATGGATAAAAGTGAGAAAACTGATTTCACAATACTTTTGGCAGTGACAAGACCTTCCATACATTCTTAATCCTCTATGCCCTTTAAGGAACACATTTCCCGAATTTCATTAGGATAAAAGCAGAAAATTTGATTTTCCCATCCAAACTTCAACATCCGATTGCACCCTTAATTAGGGGTTGTTTTAAAAAATCCTAAAATATACGTTTTATTTTTTGTTTTGAAGAATATCTATACCAAGTTTCAAGTTGATACACGCAAGGAATACAATTTTCACTACACATTTTTACACCTCATTTCATCACCTTAGGAGTTTATTTTCGAAAAAATCCTTTCTTAGTGCACCGCTGCACCTTCTAAGGAACAGATCTTCCGAATTTTATGTTTCTATCTTCAGCAGTTCAGGTTCTGCGTCGTCTATATGTCAGTTGGTCATTCAGTCAGTTCGTCAGTCACGGAACTATTTCATATGTATAGATTATTATTAATATAACATTTTTTGATTCTATTACAATAATATTATGTAGATTACACTGACAAAAAAATTCTGTTGATATTAAATGGATGCATCCAATTGATTTCTTTTTATTTTAATTAACAAGATTTTTCGTGATATCAAATTTTTCGTATTGCATTCCATTATTAAAATTATTTATTTTAAATATATTTATTTATTCAAATCATGATCTATTTAATATCGTCCAATAACTAAATATTCTATTTATTCCTAATAAATCTGTGATTTGGTTTCATCTGGTAGTATAAGACAAAAGAGACAGACGGAAAAATGGTACACGATTCAGTCTCTCAAAAATCTCATGGCTTTGTTTTCATTAGAAGACTATTGTAACATTCTGCAGTTGAAGAAAATGGTTAGTTTTTCTACACATAAATAGTCGCACCTGTTAATAAAAGGCACGACGATACCTTTCTTTTTTTCCAAATAACAGCCTTGTTATTGAAAAAAAAGAAAAATAATTTAACTTTTTTTTACCGCACCTTTCTATTATGAACCTATATTCCTTTCTCGTATTCGTACGATATATCGTCTTTTATGTTTATTCATCTAATTTGAATCTAACATTTATTTATTTAATTTTCATATATTTAATATTTAAAAAGAATAGCTTGAACAAATGAAAAAAAATTGAAACAAATATGGTCGTAGTAGGCCGAGAGCCAAGAAAAAAACCTATTTGATCTAAATAGATCTTATTTAATTTAAATATTTTTTTGGCTGTGTAGAATCCAAAATTTTGACAACATACATTTTCATAGAACTTTATTAAATACCCTTTCGTAATTGCGTGGTCCCCCCCCCCCCCCCCCAACCCTTTCCTGCACCGGCCCCATTACTCCGCTATATCACGCGCACAGCTTTCGGGAGGATCTGCATAACAGTTTAACGCGCTCTTATTCTCCATTTTGCGCTACGTGTGCGCATGCAGAGCTATCGCCCTACAAACGTTATACTCATACGTATGTATATAATAACAGTTATACGAGAGTGCACTTGAGCTGCACGTGCTTGCACGGGACTTCTCCCTATTCCGCGTGGTGTCCACACGTATACGTATACCAGCATCTTCAACGTGGGGAATACACATTCACGCATACGTACTTGGTTAAATGCTGAGCCCCCAGGCCGTTAAATCTATTAGATTTTACGGTTCTCGTAAAACCCTGGGCATATACTCTCCGCTCCGTCTCTCTTTTCTCGCCCGCTCTTATTACACCTCGAGTACTGCCATAGTTAGGGGCGGAAAATGATCACGACGTCATACGAGTGGAAAATCATCATGAAAACCACCAACTTAATATATTTGGAAATCTGGAATTAATAATTCTATTGAAAATTTTATCGAGTGGAAGTCAGCATCAAACTAAGGAAGAAAAATAATTTTGTTCTACGTATACACATTCTTATAGGGATATCTTATGATTTTTTAAGTCCTCTTCGAGAAATAATATTGCATATTTTTGTGATGATTATTATTTGCCAGAAAAAAATTGAGCAAAATATCCATTACGAGTTCAGCAGAATGAAGATAAATAAATGTCGAATACGAAACGCTCCTAAAAAAACTATTTTCAAATGAAAGTCAATTTCGTTTATCCACTTTAAAATGCATCTGTAAACATGTTTTATCTTCTCGATGACGGGATGCAGAAAACATTTTTTTCCAGAAGCGTTTCATATTTGGAATTTAATTGTCTTCAGCTCTGCTGCGCTCAAAATGAAATTTTGATTTTTTCCAGAATGCTCGATTCTTCTGGCTGGTACTACTCGCCATAGGCTATATTTTTTTCTGAAGAGGACTCGAACAACCGTTTAAAATCATACCTCTTTTAATTCCGAAATCTCTGCGGAAGCTCCTTCAAAACGCATGACGTCCTTATACTTGTTACCCTATATACGGGCAAATTACATTATGGATCCGTTATATCCGGGTAATGTTGGCTATCAGCACATCCGACGGTTTTCAGAACAGTCTTATGAGTACACTTTTTTTTAACGAAACTTTAACTTCGCGAATGTAACAGTCTTTAAAATTATCTCTATTTAAATTTGTTTATATTTATATTTATACATTACATCATATATTTATTACGTTTATTGTAAACAAATAAAATAATATTTAATTATAATAAATATTAATTATATTGTAAAATAATTGTAAATGTGATAAAATAAATGATATTTATTACATAATATTAGGCATGTGCGATAATTCAAGATTACTTTTCCGCATATATACAGGGTGGCCCTCTTTTCTCTGCCACCCGAAATAACTCGATAATTATCGACGTCGCAAAAAAATGTTCCAGATAAAAGTTGTATGGTGTGAAAGGGGCCATCAAAGCGACCATTTTTTTTTATTTCGGTGGAGCCGCTGACGTACAGCGAAGGTCCGCTCCACTTTTTAAAATGGAATGGTACATTTTTTTCCACTTCTTATGGAGCACCTCAAGCTACATAAAAAAACATTAGGGGCTCAAAGTCGTTCAAGGTCATTCAAGGTCAGTATCGATGAAAATCGTATCGATACCAAAAATATTTTCAAATTTATATTTTATTTCAATAGATGTTCAAAATGACCTCCACCAGCCTCCAAACATTTTTGCATTCGGACAGTCAGACACTGTTTCGATCGTAGAATGCTTTCCGGAGTGATGCTGTTACACGCATTGATGATGCGTTCTCGCATGTTCACCGGTGTTGTAGGCATATCTTGATAAACGTTATCCTTTAACGTCCCCCATAAAGAAAAATCGAATGGAGTTAAGTCCGGTGATCGAGCAGGCCAGCCTATTCGTGATCCTCGGCTAATCTGCTTAGTACCAAATTTTCGGTCGACAACATTGCGAGCTATCCATGCAAAATGAGCTGGGCAACCATCATGTAGATACCAGAGTTTTTGCTGATCCCAAAAGGTTAGATCTCAAGCAGCACAGGTAATATTTCTTCCGGAAAAGCAGCGTACTTAACTCCAGTCTGATTACCATCAATGAAGCGTGAACCAATAATTCTATTTTTCCATATGCCGCACCACACATTAACCCCGATTGAGCTACATACGATACAGATTAAAGCGGGTTGGTAAATAAACAGAAGGTATTCGAAGTGTTGTCGATGACTACGATCTCCGATATCTCTCATTTCAAGCTAATTTCGAACACCTATTAAAATGAAATACAAATCTGAATATCTCAGATCACTACCAAATATTTGGTAGTGATCCGAGATATTTAAATTTGTATCATCGATACTGACCTTGAATGACCTTGAACGACTTTGACCCCCAATATTTTTTATGCGGCTTGAGGTGATCCACAAGATGGTTGAAAAAAAAATGTACCATTCCATTTGAAAAAGTGGAGGTGACCTTCACTGTGCGTCAGCGCCTCCACCGAAATAAAAAAAATGGTCGCATTTGATGGCCCCCTTCACACCGTACAACTTTCGTCTGGAACATTTTTTTGTGACGTCGATAATTACCGAGTTATTTCGGGTGGCAGAGATAAGAGGGCCACCCTGTATATAACAATCAGTCAGTCACGGACCTGTTTTATATGTATATATAAAGGGTGTCTCGAAATGACCTGACATTTAAATTTTTTAATAAAACATATTATTTATTGGAAAAGTATGAATATTTTTATTTTAATATAAGATACAAACATGGAGGTTATGTGTGGAACACAATATACGATAAATGGCCACCTCGTCCTTGTCTGCAAACGTTCACTCTTCTGAGGAAATTTTCAATAACATTTTGGCATAATTGGGGACTAATTTCATTAATGGTGCGTCCAATTGCTTCCTTGAGTTCCGGAATGGTCGGTGGAGCATTGGCATATACATTTCCTTTCAGAAAACCTCAAAGAAAGAAGTCCAATTTACATCGCCGCGACGCGAGATAACACGATCATGAAACTTCGTCTGCAATAACTGCATTGTTTGCCTGGGTTTGTTTAGGTTTCTATGCGTTGCTCGATCGTATAATTCTCCATAACTAAACCTCAATACTTCCTGATGCTAGATGTCAAAGATAAGTACTCTATGTTCGCCACAAAAAAAATGGTGCGCTATTTAAAATTGGCAGGTCATTTTGAGACACCCTTTACAAGGTGTGTTCATAAAGTAATGCAAGTGATTTTATTGTGAAGCAACTGTACGTCGCAGCGTGTTCGGATCGCTTGGGCTAGTTGGGGGAGGGGGGGGGGCGCTTGGATTCACAACGGCCCCGAGGTCTGCTCCGAGCAGTGGTTGCATGAGTATCGTTGCTTTTGTGAACCTCGTCCCAAATACTGTGTCATGACGCGCAATGGAGAAAACGATCGAACAACGACTTGGCGAAGCACGACTTGGCAACACTGCACCAGCCCCCTTGCAGTCCCGACTTGGCTTCGGCAGACTTCTTGTTGTTTCCGTGGATTAAGACCTCAAAGGAGACTGTTTTGACGGCATTGAGGTGATCCAAGCTGCCGTGATAAGCACTCTGAACGAAGTTCCCGTCGAGGCCTTCCAAGGCACGTACCGTGCCTGGGATAACTGCTGGGAAAAATGTGTAGATGCAAGATCGGAGTACTTCGAAGATTTCTAAACACTTGTACCTGTATCTTAAATCATTTTTTTTTTTTACTATGACAATTGCATTTCTGTATGGAAACACCCTGTATATGTGGATCCACATAAAACAGTCACGTGACTGGCTGACTAACATATAGACAACGCACAGCCTAAACTCTAAAAGTTTGTATGGAAAACTGTATTCTTTGCGTGTATCAACTTGATACTTGGTACAAATATTCTTCCAAACAAATAATAAAATGAATATTTTAGGATTTTTTAGAACAACCCTGAATAAGGGGTGCAACTGATAATGAAGTTTCTATGAGCCCGATTCCAGGCAGGCAAAGCCGCGGGCGGAAAAGCTAGTATATAAAGCGTGTCCCAAAATTCATATGTAAGATTTTTATTTCGCGCCATTCGCGCGGTAAAGTGTTGCCAACGAAAAAAAGACAGCGTGACAGCTGACAGTTCAGGATTATCAAGAATGGAGCGCTACATGAAAGAACAACGCGGTTTCATTGTTGAGCAACGTTTTTAATATAATGAAGGTTTGGCAGCTACAGTTCACAATTTTCGTACAAAATATGGTCGGAATAGTGATTTAACGTCGTCAACTGTGAAGAGATTGATTAGGAAATTCACGGAGACTGGATGAATTAGTGATCTTAGACACCCTAGCCGCCCTTCAACAAGTCATTCAACACAAAACATCGAAGCAGTTCGTGAGAGTGTTGCTGAGAGTCCAGGAACATCAATTCGGCACCGTGGTCAAGAATTGGACATTTCGAGAAGCTCTCTACAGCGTATTCTCACGAAAAATTTGCACCTCCTTGCTTACAAAGTTCAATTGACTCAAGAACTGAAGCCTACTGACCACACACAGCGAAGAGAGTTCGTTGAATGGATTATGGAACAACAAGTGGATACTGATTTTTCAAACAAAATCATCTTCAGCGATGAGGCTTATTTTCATCTTGATGGCTTCGTTAATCGACAAAATTATCACATTTGGCGTTCAGAAAATCCACGAGGGATTGTTGAGAAACAAATGCATATGCTACTCCGTAAATAACTCTATGCTGTATATCTTATGAATCAATAAAAAATTTACAATTTTTAAATAAAAAATCTACAGATATTACACAAAGTGCAATCATTTCATTGCATTGGAAATGTAATCAGACTCTTCGGGTGATAAAAAAGGTACAAGCAAATAATATGAGTTGCTCTCTCTCTCACTCTCTAACTCTCTAACTCTCTCACTCTCTCATTCTCTAACTCTTTCACTCTCACATTCTCATTCTCTCACTCTCTCACTATCCATCCATCCATCCATCCAAACCAAACCAAACCAAACCAAAGCAAACTAAACCAAAACAAACCAGACTAAACCAAACCAAACCAAACCAAACCAAACCAAACCACACCAAACAAACCCAAACCAAGCCCAAACCAACTTAAACCCAACTAAGCAACCCCAAACCAAACAAACCCAAACCAACCCAAACCAAACGAAACAAACCCAAACCCAAACCAAACCGAACTAAACCAAACCAAACCAAACCAACCCAAACCAAACCAAACCAAACCAAACCAAATCACCCCAAACGAAACAAACCAAACCAAACCAAACAAACAAACCCAAACTAAACCAAACAAAACCAACCCAAACCAAACAAACCCAAACCCACCAACATTGTAATGTACACACCAAAATTGAAACTTCCAACTTGTAACCATAAATGACTACATGTAATGCAGTATTTGTCAACAAATCACAGACTTTTAGCATATCGTGCTACAACACAGCGGTAGTGGAGTGGGGGTAGCGTTAGTTACGTGTGACATCTCGCTAAATCAGACCCCATATACATCTTTAAAAGCATTTTCAATTTTAAAACCTGTGTTTTCTATCAAAATTACTTCTTGCGTGAATTTTGAGACACCCTTTATATCAAATTTCACAGATTGCATGTTTCACCGGGAACACTTTCTCGTCCTCGTACTCATCATTCGTTCGGAGATATTTTGTTAGTAGTTTCGTATTCCTAAACGTTTCCATTTCGATCTGTTGAATGCGAGCACGGAGCTTGAGTCGAGAGAATGGACTGTCCTGAATAACATTATGCAAAGTTCATTAAAACGGGCATCTCGGAGATCAAGATCGTCTATGTATCTGATATACATATTTACATATACGTATAGATATATACGTGTATGTGTGCATATATACGCAAATTATAGTTCAGGTCGTACGATAGTTTTGGCGGGAGGCTTGGTCGTATCTGCAGAGCTCTATATAGGAAAACGTGGTCCAGGCCCCCTTAGTTCTCGTACGCGAAGTCCGGGCTCGCTGGGACAAGAAAGATCCCAAGACAAAGGTAGAGAGGCAAGAGAGTGAATAAGAGAGAGAGAGAGAGAGAGAGAGAGAGAGAGAGAGAGGAAGGGAGGACGGAAGAGAGATGAATAACACTACCACGAGAGCCTCTCATCGTAGAACCACGCCCTGTACCTCGACCCAACTAACCGTCCGAACCGCCAGAGGGTTGAAAACTTTGTGCGACACTATACGCCAAAAGTCTCGGGGTTCAAGCACACCGCATATACTCTACAGTCCTATCATAACCGCACACCATCCTTCTCCTTGATCTCTCTCTCTCTCTCTCTCTCTCTCTCTCTCTCTCTCTCTCTCTCTCTCTCTCTCTCTCTCTCTCTCTCTCTCTCTCTCTCTCTCTCTTCGTTTATTTATTTTTTCGTTTTTCTTCTTCGTCTCATATATATACACCCTTATTCCGATCTGTCTCTCTCTTTCTTACTTCCCCGTGCCCGAGCTCAAGCCCTGTAGCGATTGCAAGCTTTCAATTTTCGAAATTTGATTTGGTTCTTCTGCCGCTGGATTGAGCTTCTTCTCAATTCTTATTATTCTTGCTCGACGACTCTCTTGTTGAAGTGCAACAGTCCGGAAAGTTACCGTCACAACTATAAAACGAATTACCGCGACAAGCAATTAAAGCTTTTCATTCGGCATATGTATGTGAGTCCTGGCAATGCTCTATTTGAAGCAGACTTTTTGTTCGACTTCTACACCAGTAGCCTTAAACTTTTAAGGCCACGGAACACTCGATAAATCATTTTGATTTTACAGAACCCCATACCAAATGATAAAAAATAAAAGATACTGCAATTTAAAATGCGAGTAAAAACATTCATTACAAACGATATTTCAAACAAACATTATTGCGACGAATGGAATTGCTTTACTATTTTATCAATTATTGCTTTAAAGTTCGGTTTTATACCTGATAATTGTATTTGTATACCTGAGGCAGCATCCATTCCAGACTTCAATTTGTTTTTCGTATAGGCATAAGCGAAAAAGCCTACTTCACATTGTTACGTTGTTACGAAAGGGAGCAAGGTTAGAATTGCCCTGTTGGCAACTTCAGAGTATTCACTTTCAGTACTAACCCAAAACTCATTAAGTGGCACAGACTCAAACGTGTGTTTTAGTGCGGATGAGCTCTGAACATCTATCAATGATTCATATTCCAGTACGATGACAGGATTATTTTTATTGACAAATGGATATTGTACCCACTCGTTGTCATTGTTAGAATAATTCGGGAAGTAATCTGATAAAGACTTCAAGGCTTACTAAATCACCCATTATGATATTTTGAATTTCATTTGGCAATTCTAACTCGTTTTCTTTCAGAAAATTAAATAAAAGTAGAAAACATTGAACATTGCTATTTTCAACGCACTCATGCCAAAAAATATATATATTTTTTTATACCTTAGATAATCCAATGCTTTAATGACAACAAGTAATTAATTCGCGGAACCTCGGTGACTTCCCCAAGAACCGCTGTTCTACACCATTTCAAGGGTTTATCCGATGGCAAGTTTTCCACTGATTACAAATATTATGGACTTTTCGGAATCTCATAATTACGCCCGTTGAACGTGGCAAACGTGTTTCCCATGCATACACGACGATTTTTAATAGAAATCGAGAGTTAGCCGTGCAGAAATTTGTTATGGAATCCCCAGATTCTGCCACATCCCTATTTGGTAGGGACGCCGCATGTAGAGAGTTCACTTTGGAATCCAAGTGGATTCCGCGCTATTTCCCGATTGACGTCGTTTGAGAACTTTTCCTTTGACATTATCGACCGGAATTTGTTGGGTCCCCCAATAAAAATATCCTTTCGTGATCTCGTATACAAACTTTTTGGGGAATCCCAAGATGCATCCATATATTTCTAGGGATTTTCAACTCAATTGGACCTGTTCTTTATATCGGCCAAAACTGACTATACACAAAAGTCATCTCAAAAACTTACTGCATTGCTCATACAAAAAAAAGCCTACATATACACACACGTGTCTATATTATTCCACTTTGCAGGGCACGTTCAGAGTGCAATTTTCAAATTGTGAATTACATTTTTCAAATATTCTTCAGTTACATACATTCAGTACATACAGAGTCCATAACGGAGTATAGGAAAGGGGACTTCTGCAAGACGGTAGCCATGCCCTCAGCTTGATAGTTGATAGCTGAGAAACGCGTACCGGATCCACATTTTCGAACCCACTCTCTCTCTCTGCCATCCTCTCAGTCGCGCCTCCGTTTCTCCTCGACATCCACTTAATCGAAAGAGGCTCCCTGTTCCTGCCATCTCTCACTCCTCTCTCTCCCTCTCTCGCGCTCTCCCCCTTTAAATATATATGTGTGTGTGTGTGTGTGTGGGTGCCTCTCGTCCTCTTGAATTTGCACACAGTAGTAACGGCCGCGCTACGTTGTCAGACGAATTTGTTACTGGCTCTTAGCCCAGCGGTACGCAGTTAGTGGATACTCCTCCAACTCGGAGAGTACCATTAGAGGAGGAACTTCTGGCTCCAAATGGGTTAGGTGGTATAACAAGCAGTGGTGCGAGGGGCAAGAGATAGAGACCACCGAGATGCGTGAATATGCCGAACGCGAGATATATGTTACGAAAATTACGAGTGATCGAATGAAACCGACGAAGACATCCGTAATGAAGGACGTCATGCCATTCGCATATACAACGTTTTTTGTATATGTATCTACGCGGGTCATTCCAAAATTTTCCGGCCTTTTCAAGAGAAATATATATCGAAGCAAAACAACATTTATTTTCCGACGTAGTCTCCCTTCAACACGATACATTTGGTCCAAAGCTTCTCCAAGCCTCCCATCAGAAAAACATTGATTATCTAAGTTCGAAAAATACTGGTCTACAGCGTCTTCCAACTAGGCATTTGATCCATATTTTTCCCCTGAGTTGTTTTTTCAAATTGGAAAACAGAAAAAAGTCGCTGGATCTGGCCTTCTTTTTGTCCAAATGAGGACGTTTTTTCTTAATTGTGTTGAATTTGAAATTAACTTGATTTGAATTTTGAACTTTTATTTTGATTTTCATTTCGATTATAAATTAAAATTAAAATTAAAATTTTCGTTTCACATTTTATTTAATTTTATATCTTGTTTTTTTTTTTAAATATTAATTTGAATTTGACTTGATTTTTTTCATTTCAATTTGAATGTTTAATCTTTAATTTATTTTTATTTTCAATTCCAATTGTTATTTCAACTTTTTCACATCCCTATTAGGTAAATGTAAGCATATATTTTTTCTCTTCACGAAATTCCCGTTCGATCACACTAATAATAGTGTATAAGGTAAATTCACTTTATCCAGGGAGAAAAGCAAGAAGAGATCTCCGGCACCTCGAGTGGCGTCAGTGAGTGGAAGGCTCTTCGCCGGCTTAATTCTTGTTTTTATTCTTTCACTCCTACCGTTCTGGACGGTCGCTAAAGCCGGCAAACTTGCAACAGTTCGTGTTTGCATATCGATTTTCTGGTAATCGTTACTCCGCATTCGATTCGAAAATCTCGAACTCGAGACGATCTATCTCCCGCGTACGCAACGAAAATCCATACCCGTCCGAATACAAATAGTATCGCGACGCGTATGAGCACGTGCGAAGAACGTGCGTGCGAAATCGAACGATTTTTTTCCTTCCCGAAACAAATTTACAGAACGATATTTTTCGTTTCGACAAATAGATACGGATTCGACAGCGTCCCCTTCTCCGAATGAATCAAATAACCCATATTTTTCTCCTTGCCTACACCTTTCCACACGGAAAATTACTCTTCCGCGATTTTATTGTTAGCTTTTGTCGGATTTTTGTTTTTTAGGTGTTTTTTTTTAATAGAAAGTTTTACACCAATAAAAATGATTCATTTCGAAAAGTCGATGTATTGGAACCTGTACACTAGGCATATGGGAAAGCGAATTCAGGTTGAGGGAAATGAAAGGGTCGCATGTTGGGCGGTATCGGTTTATGTGGATGTATCGTAGCATACACATGCGAACCCAATCTCTCGAGTGAACACAAAAAGGCAATTAACAACTTGGGGCGAAACGATCTCAACAGACAAGTGGTCCATTTTCTTATTCTTGCTGTCTTCGTCCGTGATTGTCTGGATTACTGAAATTCTGACTGACATACAGACAACACACAGCCTAAACCGCTGAACATAGAAATATAAAATTTCAAAGATATGTTCCTGAGAAGGTGTAGGGGTGCACTAAGAAAGGTTTTTTTTCAATAGATTTTTTTTTGTTATTTTGAGGACACATTCAGGACGCTATTAAGTGATTACCCGCAAAGTTTCAAAAGCATTCACCGTTGTGTATTTGAGATATTGGTAATAAAATATTGCACGGTTTTACACGTGTTCTTATGGGGAGCAGTGGAAAATTTCACATTTCACGCAATAACTTCGAAACTTTTCAGCGGTTTTTTTTTAATTCTTAATTACAGAGGAACATAAGACGAAATAGGTAAAATAAATCATGAATTTTGACCGTCTAGTTTCAGAGATATAACGATTTAAATTGCGCAATGTCTAGCGACGCCAGCACCATGAAGCGACTGGAGCAGTTCATGAATTCCTGCAGCTGTTTTATCGAGTTTTGTGCAGAACTTGATCGCCCAACGTTGTTCGGAAGAATCCGTCGGAGCACGGCAAAAAAAAACACATTGCATGACTTTTGGGGCACACCATATATACAGGGTGAGGCACATAAAGTGTTACAGAGCAATAGCACCCAAACTATTGATCATATCCAAAAATGTTTCAGACAAAAGTTTCAGTGTTCGAGAAGGCCGTCATACTGGACCACCCTATTTTTTCATCGGTGGAGGTGCTGAAGCTACGTTAAGGTCAACTCCACTTTTTTAACTGGAACCATGTATTTTTTTTCGATGACATTATTACCGATTTTAAGACGAATTCAGCGACCTCAACACAAGGTCATTCTAGTCACGCAAAGTATGAAAATAGTCGAAAAATATCGGAATAATCACTTTCAAAGGATCCACTAACCTTGGTTTGGGTCTACCTACAGAAGATGCTCGAAGTGATGACCCTCGACTTGTAAGCACTTGTTAATTCGCTAATGAAAAGACCGTCTAACTTCAGCCAACATTTGTGGGTGTAATTTCGGTACATGCTCGGCGTATTCTTTCTTTCATGTCGTCAGGCGTGGTAGGTGCTACCGCCATTACGCGTTCTTTGACAAAACCCCATAAAAAGTTCATTTTCGCGTTCCGATGTACTCACATTAGAAGGTAATGCGTGACTAACTGATATGTCAACAGAAAATGCGTACTTGCTGCCGATAAGAAACATTGGTATCGTAAGAAATGAAAACAGCGATCAAACAAGTGTTTACAAGTCGAGGGTCATCACTTCGAGCATCTTCCGCAGGTAGACCCAAACCAAGGTTAGTGGATCCTTTGAAAGTGATTATTCCGATATTTTTCGATTTTTCGACTTTTTTCATACTTTGTGTGACTAGTGGTATGACCTTGTGTTGTAGGTCGCTGAATTCGTCTTAAAATCGGTAATAATGTCATCGAAAAAAAAATACATGGTTCCATTTAAAACAGTGGAGTTGACCTTGACGTAACTTCAGCGCCTCCACCGATAAAAAAAAATTGGGTGGTCCAATATGACGGCCATCTCGAACACTGAAACTTTTGTCTGAAACATTTTTGAATATGATCAGTAGTTTGAGTGCTATTGCTCTGTAACACTTTATGTGCCTCACCCTGTATATTATATATATAGTGTTTGAATAATGTATATTATATATATATATATATTTTGCTAGATAAAAATTAGAAGATGTACAGCCTACATTATAAGGATATTTCGCAATATTTCGAAGCTTCCATCCATTGAACGTCCACAGTCACGTTGAATAAACTTTTCAACGTGACTGTGGCGAGCCTACTACCTTAAAGAGATGATATGGGACATCAAAGTTTCTATGGAAAATTGTATTCCTTGCGTGTATCACCTTGAAACTCGGTATAAATATTCTTCAAAACTAAAAATAAAACGCATATTTGAGGATTTTTTAACACAACCTCTAATAATGAGCGCAACGAGGTGTTGAAGTTTGTATCGAAAAATCGAATTCCCTGCTTCTATCTCAATGAAATTTGGAAGATATGCTCCATAAAGGGCATAGAGGTACACTATAAGTGCATAAAGGCTATAGAGGTGCACTAAGAAAGGATTTTTCGAAAATCAACCCCTAAAAGGATGAAATGAGATGTCAAAGTTTGTATGGAAAATTGTATAAACTTAATCTTGGAAATATTGTCCATCGTTTTCTATGACCTTGCGCCTTCTCTCAGGTAACATACGAATGCCGTCGCGAAAGAAACTTGCAGGCTTCGAGGCGATAAAGTCATCGACGAATTTACGCACATCGTCCAGCGTTTTGAACTGTTTATCCACTAAGGCGTGCTGCATTGACCGGAACAAATGGTAGTCGAATGGGGCCAAGTCTGATGAATATGCCGCATGCGGGAGAACTTCCCATCCCACGTTCAAGAGGGTCTTCTGAGTCGCGCGAGCAACGTGAGGTCGAGCGTTGTCATGCAGCAGTATGACTTGCCTGCTTCCTTGCCCAGTAAATAGCCTTTTCTGATCAAGTTCTTCGCTCAGTTTGTTGAATTGTCGGCTGTAGCGTTCCGCAGTCACCGTCTGACCAGTTTCCAGGAGTTCGCAATGAAGCACACCTTTCATGTCCCACCAGATATACAGGAGAACCTTCTTTAAGTGGATGTTCTGTTTCCGCGTCGATGTACTGGGTTGCACGGGATCTACCCATGACTTTTTACGTTTGGGATTCTCGTCAAAAATATGCTTTTCATCACCCGTCACAATTTTCCACAACAAGTCCTTTTTTTGTTGCCGGACAAGCAGTGGAAGGCACGTGTTCATGCGTTGACCTAGGTTGTGTTCAGTCAACACATGTGGGACCCACCTTCCAAGTTTTTACGCTTGGAAATAGCTGTTTGGGTGACTCCTAACTGAGCTGCAAGCTCTTCTTGCATTTGCGAGGAGTCTTCATCCAGTAGTGCTTGCAATTCCGCATCTTCAAACTTTCGAGGCTGTCCAGGGCGCGTCTGGTCAGTAAAATCGAAATCACCACTTCCAAATCATGTGTACCAATAATTACACGTTTCATAAGATACAACGTCGGCACCAAGAACACTACAAATTGATTCCCGTGCTTTAGAAGCATTTTTTCCTTGTTGAAATTCGTATAAAACGCAGTGCCGAATGTGCTGTTTATCAGTTGCCATCGTAAACTCTGCTATTCTGAGAGGTTATGTAACTCACGTAGACTTGTCGTTCGGTGTTCTGAAACCTTGCGTCTATTCCTTTCAAAACCACAAAAGTCCGCGAAAATATTTCAATTTTAAATATAATTTTAAGCTCGAAGAAAAAATCTGTAAAAATTAAGTTATACACACCTAATAAAACGCATATTTTAGGATTTTTTGAAACAATGCCTAATAAGGGGTGCAAATGGTAATGAAATTTCTATGGGTCAAATTCCACGCGGGCTGAAGCTAGTAGAAAACTTAAAAAACCGATTTTAGACGCGTTCTATTCATGGCATGTTGACTACCAGTGGATGTGGATGCTTTGAGGTCGGTTCTTAAAACTTGTTTAAACAAATCGTTGATTTTAGACAAAGGACCTTTCTTAAAAAGACATTCATATAAATATGCTAACAACTACGCGACGGTGGTTTTGAGGCCATTGGGGCTTGCATAAGGTTGAGTTCTAGGCCAATATAAGCGGATCCTCGAAGTTGAATATCTTCAATATCATTTTTGCCATATATATAGTATTCACGTAGGCAATCTTGGACGCCGGAACTTCGTAAAAATGTACAGCAAAAATTGGAGCACGTGACCGCGCGTGCGCGTCCATCTTGCATTCGTCGATTCGTATACGTGACGCGAGTATGTAGGACGAAAAAAAAAAGTGAAAAATATCGTAAATTGGATTTTTGAGGCTTACCTCCGCACGACGAACCGCCCTGGCACGTATACGCACGAGTAGAGTTCGAAAAATTCCAAAATTTTAGTGATATATCCACGCGTTCCGATACCGGAACCACATACCCCCCAACAGCCCCGACCGCAGGCAACAATTTTGTTGAAGTAACTCGCCCTGCGAATACCGTTCGATACAACACAAAAAAAAGTCACGGAGGCTCATGTTTTTTTCTGTTGCTGAGACATGTCCAGTGAAAGGTCAATTTCGACGTTCCCATGAGTTGCACTATATCGTTTTCGGGGAGAAAAAAGAAGGCAAGCAATTTTTTTTTCAATGAAATTATTACATTTACAAAAATTATAGCAATAATAATAGTAATCGATATAATAATTATTATAATCTATAATAATAATAATAATAATATAATATATAATAATAATAATAAAATTATATATAAAAATAAAAATAATAATATTAATATTAACAGAGGAAGAACAAGTGCTCTTACCTTCTTCTTTCGTATGCCAAGGGCATTAAAATTCATCAAAGAAGCACCCTTTGATATCTCAATGCGCAGTAGCTAATTGTCAAAGAAAATCCAGACTTTATTGACCCGTGCAATGGTTTTTGCCCGTGCTTTTATTCGTTTTTCAAACTTGCGAAACGTGACGAAGAGTAAAAAAAACATATCAACGTTCATGATGCACCCTGCGCTCGTAGAAGCGTAGTCGAGCGAGAAGGGGCGACGGAACGGGGGCGGGGAACGGAGGGGAAGACAGAGGTGGAAGTTCTGGGGAGTTCGAGGGTGGTTTCTGGGGTAGTCTCGCGGCATCGTGCTCTGAATCGGTAATGTCCTGAAAGAGGCGCGTACGTCCTTAGAAAGCATAGAGGCATCCGGTAAAGTGCCTATACAAGAGAGAGAACACGTCTTGAGTTTGCCGAGACCCACTAAGGTAAACAGATCGGACGAGATGGGGGAGGCAAAATCTTAGTGCTGGAAATGAGATGCTCTGCCGTACGGCTCAGTCACGTGCAATCGCTCTCGTTTTTTTTTTGGCACCGTACCCCCCCCCCCCCCCCCCTATATCTCTCTCTCTCTTACAACATATTCGAACAACGACGAAACGCTTCGGTAGTGAACGTCAGGAATAAACGTGCAACGATCACGTCTATTAATTCGTATTTATTTTATTTACTTAATTTTAAGGGACAAAATTAAGAACCTCAAGTTTTTTTTTTTTTATCATTTGATAGGTTTGTGAGGGTGGAATTCAATATGCGAATGGACCAAACGAGAGAGAGAGAGAGAGGGCGAGAGAGAGAGGGAGAGAGAGAGAGAGAGAGAGAGAGAGAGAGAGAGAGGGAGAGAGCGAGAGAGAGAGAGAGAGAGAGAGAGAGAGAGAGAGAGAAGATTGGTTGATAGTTGGCTTGCTATACAATACCCTAGCTATTATTATACAGCTGCAAGCTATATTGTTTATTATTTTTATTATTTGCATCTACCCTAAATAAGGGAGTTACAAATAATTTAAAAAATCTATAATGTAGAGAGCGATACTATACATTCTGGATTGCTTATATTTTCCCATTGCACAATCGTGAGAAAACACGGACAATTAAAACTAAGTTAACAAAAAAGAAAATTGAAACTAAATTAACCCTTTAGCTGTCATCGTAGCAAATTTGCTACGTTCACTTTGACCCCGTGGGTAAAAGCGTAAGAACGATATAGCGGATAGGCTACTTCACAGTTTCAACAATCTATGCTAGATAATGCTACAAATGCCGGGATAGCTTGAAATTCAAACGTAAACATATGAATTATGTTAATATGGCAACAATAATGTCGTGAAAATTTACGACGCTTGCATCTATTGTCCGTTTTTTGTCCAAAAAAGTAAGTAAATGGATATTCTTGAAATATTTTTTGATAGAATTGTGTAAAGGAAGCTTGACTGGATAAACTAGGCTTTGAAGATTTTTCATTGAATTAGAATAATAGTTCGAACCGAGAGTGTGAAAATGTTAGTAGCAAATTTGCTACACTGGCCATTCGGGTATATAAAATGCCAAATTTTTGGGTTCACGTTTTTATTTTTTATATTTTATGTTTTTATCTTTTTTTGTTAGGCCAAAATGAAAACGAGAAATAAAAAAAATAAGTTAAGGCCCATCGTGCCACCAAATCCTAATATTTCGGATATCTCCGATTCCGACGACGACGATGAACAAGATCACGCCTACAATCCAAGAGGTATTCTCGCAGTAGCAATCTTGGGCAGTACAGTATACGGGATTCATCCAGAAAAAAAAACCCTCTTACGGTGTAGTAAGGAGTCCAAAAGGAAAGTACATATCAAGTGCCCGAATATTGTGGCCGAATACAACAAAAATATGGGTGGCGTGGTCGAAAATAATTGTCTAGTTTCCTTGTACCGATCTCGGTGCAAAAGTAGGACCTTTTATATACCCATCTTTTATTATCTTATCGGCATGTGCATTGTTAATGCATCGCTTCTATACCGAAGAGAAACGGGCAAAAACGCAAGGCCCATGAGTCTAAAAGAATTCCGATATTCGATCGCGAACGGATTGATGAAGTGCGGTAAACAGAAACGTGATCGTCCTCTAATTCGTGAAACGTTGATCACAAAAATCAAATTACATTTACAAGTACAAATGGTTTTTTACATTTTCCACGGAAACTAGTGGTTCTGTAAGATTATTCTAGACATACTATTATAATCCTATAAGATAAATAAACGTTCATTTTAGCTTTTTCAAAGATCTGCAATATGTCATAATTTATATCCCCGAACCGCCAATGTAGCAAATCTGCTACAGTCCGAAAATACTACTTTCCAGGCCCTTATCGACCAAATTATGGTTGGACATTCACATTCAACCCTTTTTTAGCCATACTACCAGAGGAAATGATTTTGAGCCATCCAGAAATAGGCGTGGCCGTTAAAGGGTTAAACGATCAAAAAATCAAAGCAAAATCAATGAACTATGTACGTGACATAATACATTTTTTTAATAGGACTTGCTAATTCACAAATGTTATTCGTTAGTTCGATGGAATAGATAATTCTTTAAATAGCCTGATATGGCATTATTTCAATAAATAATTCGTTGAAATCCCTGAACGCCGGATTTGGTCAGCTCAAGTCTTTTTTTAGTGCATATATATATGCACTAAAAAAAAGACTTGAACTGACTTTACTGATATATTATCAGTAAAGTCAACCCAAGGGATATATTACTGATTCTACATAATTCATAGTTTTATTATGCACATACGAGTACAACATAATAATAATTACTGCCGATAAAGCAAACCAAAGACGCGTCGAGCATTAATGCCAAATAACAATATAACAAACAACAAATACGAACGGTCGTCAAGAGGAGATTAAAGCCGCCACTATGACACATTGCCTCTCAACTAATTTGGATGATGAAATAAACAAACAAGTTCTGAGTTCATCCAGCGTAAATGAGTAATGGAATAAGTCTTCTTCGAAAGTAGTTGGTGAACGAGGGATGAAGTGACGCTTAGGGCAAGGGAATTCGAAAAATATGCTGCTGAGCGCGGAAAGGAATATCTGTATGATGTGGCGTAGTATTTTAAGACAGAGAGAGAGAGACAGAGTGAGTAAGGGAGGAGAAAGAGAGAGGGAGGGAGAGAGGGAGGGAGGGAGGGAGGAGAGAGAGAGAGAGAGAGAGAGAGAGAGAGAAAGAGAGAGAGCTGGCTCGAGGCTACAGGATCGGGATTGAGAAGGGGCGCGATAGTAGATATATTAGCCGAGAGACATGTTGAGTTTGTGCCAAAAGCCAAGGGGCTCCGTCATACATATTTACATCGCCCACCGGTATACACATTATAATATTTACTCAATCGTCTCCTCCGTTGCAGCGCGAGTGAAGGATAGTTTACTGTGCGCTTCGAGAAATCCTTTGCCACAAGAGACGCGAACACAGCATCCCCGACGGTACACATTGTATATATATATATACGTATATAACATAATGGCACCCTTGCTCGAGAGCGTATTTTCACGAAGCTTCCCTCGGAATCGAAAATCTATTTCAAACTGATCGATATATATATGCATCATAAATTTGGTAGTCAACAGCGAAGTCAGCCAATATATTTCAAATTATTTATGGCGAACTTGCGGTGCTCGGTCCGGCCCCGAAAGACAATCGAATTTTACTTTCGTACTAAAGACGCCGAAGCCTCCTCTACCTGCTCTTACTACGAATTATTCATCGATTTCGGAATAATACTCGAAGTAATAAGGGGGTTTCGTTTTGCCCAATGATAACTCTACCGGAAATTATTTACCTCGATTATTTTAGCAATTGTTGATATTGCGACGTCGAAAGAAGAACAATAAAAAAAAAGAGGTGGAAAAGAAATCGCGTTTTTTTAAAAATACTCCATCAACGATGAATACCAAAGTTTTCTTTGCACGTACGTATGAAAGAATGATTAAAAAGAAAAATTCCCAATCTCGCGGGCACTAGCAATCTTCCATTCTTGGAAAGAACCACGACCCAATGCAATGTACAACCCGTAAAAAAAAGTGGAAAGCGGAAAAGCGCAGGTATGCGAGGAGGACGACCCAGTTTTTACGATGATGACTTCCGGTCGGCAGGCTCAGATCTTTTCTCGGCTGAAATCGCGAGTGTTAACGAAAGTGGGTCTTTGTGCTTTTGCTTCCTGTGTATATACGATATTCTCGGCGTTTCGGGCCATCCCGAGTCTCTTCCAAATAGCGCGCCACACGGAGAACTTCTCACTTCCGGTCGAAGAGATGCAGAATCCACGATTATTTATCATTTGTATGCACACACGGGTCGGATCATGAGCGCGTTAAATTGCGCGCGAGCTTGAAACCCGCTCACAGAAATAATAATATCTCTGGCAATTTTTTTTCCACTGTAAATATGTAATTCTAACTCCGAATTCTAAATTAGGATTAATAATGTACGCCCTCGCGGGCATTCAAGATCCTTATCACTTTTGTCCCATATCTGTCACGTAATTATTTCCATTTCCTGAGGAATCCCATCAATATGTTGCTCATGGACGATCCCAATTCCTCGCTATGTCGTATTTACATGAGGACACAGGGAAACTGAGCAAAACCCATGTAGATATAGAAGGCTGTATTTTTAGAGTTTCAGTTGCGTTATCATCGGAAACTCGGTGAAACTATCTCCCGCTCGGTACCCGCGCGGAAAATTGACAGGGCATCCCTAATACAATTTGGGGCCATCAAGGGATTGTTTGCGCATCCCATAGTAGGGTTTTCCGTAAAAGAGCCAGACCGGGTCCCTATTAGGGAATGGTAGGGTAGGTAGGTTGACTAAAACTATGGTCTAAGTACGGAGACCAAGCAAGGGCCTTTAAGGGGTATAGTTGTAGATTCCCTAATAGCGATTTCCCCAATACTACCAGGCTTTGCTATTATAGGGGAAAATCAGTATAAACTGATTGACTAAAGAATTTGTGGCATGATAATTATCGAGATCGATTAAATATAATAATTAAACTACGCGTTTAGGAGACGAGCTGTGATGCCTTGAACCAACATGCATGCAGTCCGTTCATTGGAATAACACGGGATCAAACGTGTTAAAATATGAGACAGAATTCTAAGCCTCAAATGTATTGAAATATCATATTTCTTCTTCACAGTGGACACACGCACACACGCATATGACCGCAAAATTTGTATGAGGCACCGTCGAGGCTATTTTAAAGGCCCTGGTTATTTTGCCTTCAATGGCCCTCGGTAGCAAAGTGTGACCGGTCACTGATGGCCCATGTTAGGCTTCCAGACGAGGGCCTCAATAAAGTTAGGAAAAATTTAAATGGGCCCGATCAAAGCTCGAACTCAATTTTCGCACGGGTAGTCGACGTGCAGGCCAGTGCTCAGCCAAGCGGTCATTCGTCCGAGTACTGGCCTCGGCCAACACTATTTGACACGGGTGAACGCCGCAGCTGTCCAACCTGTGCGGAAATTTGACCTGGCATTCCTTACTTTGTGTCGAGCCACGGCCAGGCTTGTCTGGTTTGATTTATCTGACCGGGACCTTTCATGGAACAGACTGGGAAGATCACAAAATCGGTTTTTGCAGCTTATACTCTGTGTTTGGAAATTACAATATTCTGGCCGGCATTCATTGGGAGTAAGTATACTTTCACATAATTCATACCCAGCCAGAAGATCGACAGTTCCTGACAAAAGCAGCCCAAAGACGTTCAAAATTGATTAGGATGAAAATAATACATCTGTTGTAATTCGATACACCATTGTAAGCATTTTTTTTCATCAATGATAATCTACAAGAATAAAAATTGCTTATCATAAATAATGGTATTACAACAAGTATTAATTTGAATGTAACGACTAACAACATTATTTAAGGTAGTAGTCTCGCCAAGGCATTTTCCTATACTTTTTAAATTTATTTTGAGGACTCATTCAGGACACTATTAAGTGATTATCTGCAAAATTTCAAAAGGATTCACCGTTGTGTATTCGAGATATTGGCAATCAAAGATTGCACGAATTATACGTGTTCTTATGGAGAGCAGTGGAAATTTTCACATTTCACGCAATAACTTCGAAACTTTTCTACAGATTGTTTTTAATTTTCAATTACAGAGGAACATATGATGTAGTAGGTAAAAAAACCCGAATTTTGACCGTCTAGTTTCTAAGATATAGCGATTTAATTCAAGCAATGTCTAGCGACACTAGCATCAAATATCACGATAAATTCGCTGGGCTTGCCACGTTGCCACGATCTTCGCGGTCGCTAGACTACACTAGTGTGTGCAAATCCGTATACACAGAGTATCTACGCATTAGTAGCCGAAATGGATAGTCTGATACAAAAGTGAGGGTTAGGTGATGGAGGGAACGTTGTTATTTTTGGAACTCCAAACATTATATTAGGCGTTTTTATCATTACTTTTTTTATATCCCGATACGATGTACAACCTACATTATAGGGATATTCCGAAATATTTCGAAGCTTGCATCGATTGAGCGGAGAATAAACTTTTCAACGTGACTGGGGCGAGACTACTATCTTAAGGGAAGGTTACCGTCGAGAGGCATGAAAAATGTATGAATTTTGGGAATTTGTTTTTTATATAAAATAAATACTTTTGGAAATGGGTTTCAACGTATTGTATTCTTATATCAATGGAGAGTAAATTCCAATTATATTTATTTTTAAAAATCCAAAATGGCAGCTCCAGCTCCCGTCAAATAAAGCCATGCACGGCGTGTTTTGGTATGCTCGGGACGTTTCACAGCCTTGCCAGTTCATCTTAAACAAAAACGAGTAAAACATCATTTAACTAGACTAAATTTGGAGGGCATTGAGTTTTTTTGTTTTGTGAAAAACCCCTGGATAGCAAAATGGCAACCGTTTGAAAAAAAAATCAATTTTTTTGCCCGGTTTTTTGTTTTGCTTCAACGGACGAAAAAAAATGTGTAAATCAATTTTTGGCAGAAATCGCTTTCTGATGGCCCCGCAAATTGAATTTCCTTCCAAATACGTAGAGATTCACGTTAATCGGTTCATCCGTTGAAGCTGTAGAGCACCCCGCACGCTGAAAAATGCTGTCTCCAGAAAAACGCATTTTAAGTGTAACGTTTAAGCTGTAAATTCTAAAATACTTTAGATATCAAAATATGCTTTTACCCACGTGTTCTAAAAACTGCAAGGATGCAAAGTATGTAAAAGAAAAATCGAATTTTTCATCACCATGAACGGTAACTTTCCCTCAATGAGACAAAAAAGTAAAGCAGGTGATTTGCGGTTTTTTAAATCGAGGTTGCCTTGTCCGGCAATATCAACGTTCGGACCGGGAAGAAGTTACCTGAATGTATTTCGCCAATTATCCGCATGGTAGCTCCAAGCGAAGCACTTCGCGTAAACAAGTGTCATCATACAACAATAAAAGTTCGACCCGTTGCTGCATCACGTACAGAAGTGCTATGATTACAGCGTGCACGTTTGCTTATTATTTTGTGGTACGTGTGAAATAATAAGTATCGGTACGACCTGCTACTATTTTTTTACTCAGATATAGCGCCAGAAATCCTTCCAGGACCGCATCATTACTTACTCCGGCCGCTGGTTTCTTTCTTATGCAGGATGCAGTCAGTATTATATATCCTTCACCTTCCTCGTCATTTTGCGACGATTTTCGAATTCCTTTCCTCTTTAATTCCCAGCCAGTTCCTGGTCAGTTCCCGAAAAAGGGAATGTTAGATCGGGGCCTGGCCCCATGGCGCATTTGATCCATGCTGGAAGGTCTGATCATAGCCGAATATTATCTAGGGAAGGCAGATAAGGGGCAGTATTTTTTCCCCACTCAAAATTCTGCACGGAATCAATCATGTTTTCACAGGATTTTGCTTCCACCCATGCAGAAAATTGGTAGGGCATTCTCAATAAAAATAAGGGCCTTCGGGGGATTATTTGTGCATTGCCTATGTGCATTGCCTAGTAGGGATTTCGACAATAGGACCAAACGTGACCATAATAGGGGCAAACCAGTCTAAATAGCTTTCATTTTTATGGTAACTAATTTCCGCTGAATACTTGTCATAGGGAAAATTATTTCTCCCGAAGACCTTGGTGATATTTTCCTCTCATGAACTTTATCTGAGGGTGTAGGATAAGTAAATAAATTGGTTTTCGTTTTCCAGATATTTTTCACAATCAAAAAAGATTCTAGAAACTCATTACATCCAAATAGGTTTTTAAATTTCTACTACACATTCATTGCGCACAAGCACAACGTTATCTTGCGTGGTAATGCTAGTTATACTTCAGTTATTGAGAATCAATTTTTCGACTATTATTTTCCCGCCTTTGGGTCTCTTTTCTCGTAACTGAAATTCGGGTGGAATTTCCGTTGCTCTCCGGAAAAAAGCTTTTTTCGTGCTGTCTGCGACAGAACTGAACCGCAGGTCTATTTGGAGTCCTAATTGAACGTTTAATTTTTCCAAGATGATTTTTAAAGGGGAAGCAATTTATTTTGCTTAAGTTACATCAAAAATGATCAACGTCATCCACTATATGGCAACGATTGTGCACGTTTATCACTTGAGCTTGTTCGCCATATAAAATTTAGTAGGAATACTACAAATACTTTTAAGGCCGGAGCCTGAATTAGAAGGTCCAAAAAAAGCGTTTTTTCGGGAATTTTTTTAGAAGGGAAAAAACAAGTGAGCCCCGTAAACATTGGTAACTTTTCATGTATTTATATTTGAAATGTATAAAAAAATGTTTCAATATGAAACAATAAATGACTGCAGATTTATCAGCCTATTCCATGTGCGTTTTGCTACTGTCCCCAATCGGCGGGAAAGATGCAGCTCGTAATTCTTGACTTAAAAAAAAAACCAATAAAATTTTCAATTGTCATACATTTTTCTCCTGGATGAACTAAGAAAAAGCTGAAGAAACCGTGAAATTATAACTTTTCTCAGATTTGAAAAAAAAAATATGTTTACAAAAAAAACAGTTCAACGTGCTATTAAAACTATTTAAAAAGACTTTTTCAGCGACTTTTTCAGTTCACTTAGAAAAGATTTTCATACTGAAGAAAATAAACTTTTGTTTGATTCAGTAGGTCGTTTAGTTTTTTTGCTATCACGCCCGCCAATTTGGAAAAATCGTGTGAATGAAAACTGGAGAAAACGCGCTTCAAAGTTTTCAATAGGAGGAAATATCAATTTTTGCTTACTTACACTAATAATCTGCTAATCAGCTATTTCTGGTTCATAGAGAAGTCCTTCTGCTTCCTCAAAGTACTCGTTCAGATTACTTTGGTCGAGTCTACGAGCTGTACGAGCCTCCTTGCTGTTAAATGAGTGGCACCTGTCCTTCCTCTCGATCCGTTGCGCGTCAGCGAAATCAGCAAACATTTTGCACTGCTGGCCAATACTCAAATTGAGAAAACTCAAAATCGATAAATACCCTTCATTGAACATACCTGCAGCCATGTAGGCGGTAATGTCAACGAATTTTTGGCCGGCATTCAGGTGTTTTGGAGCGATGCGTGATATCAAAAAAACTAAACGACCTATTGAATCTTTTTAAATACTTTTTATAGCACGTTAAACTGTTTTTTTTGTAAACACATTTTTTTTTCAAATCTGAGAAAAGTTATAATTCCACGGTTTTTTCAGCTTTTTACTTAGTTCACCCAGGAGAAAAATATATGACAATTGTAAATTTTATTGGTTTTTTTTTTCAGTCAAGAATTACGAGCTGCAGCTTTCTCACCAATTGGGGACACTGGCAAAACGCACATGGAATAGGCTGATAAATCTGCAGCCATTTATTGTTTCATATTGAAACATTTTTTTATACATTTCAAATATACATTTAAAGATACCAATGTTTACGGGGCTCACTTGTTTTTTTTCCTTGTAAAAAAAATTCCGAAAAAACGCTTTTTTGGACCTTCTAATTCAGGCTCCGGCCTTAAGTACCTTCTCACTTTTTTCTTTGTACCGCAAAGTCAACTCTTCATTGCATACAATTCTAAAGCTAGTGTAATATGGGACGATGAAAAACTGCAGTTTTTCATCGTCCCGTATCAACTTCTTGTTATCATTAGTGTGTAAGATTGCATGAAGCATTCCGCGATCGCACTTTCGTAAGCGTGCCACGTTCATATTGTACCGGTCGAATGATAAGGTCCCAAAGTTGAACTGCAATTGAGAACGTGATCCAATTAGAAGATTCCCAGCTACGAAGAGATATAGACAGTTCATGGTGGATTTAAGCTAGACTAGAACTTTGCTCGTAATGTGTGAACTTCGGAGAAGGTGTGATGTCGACGTGATAAAGGGCTGCGATTGTCCATATTGTCTCCATCTATCTCCCCCCCCCCCCCTGTCTCTCTCTCTCTCTCTCTCTCTCTCTGTTCGTGTCACCAGTTACATTGTATTACCACGATATATGAACCTCCCACTACGGTGGAATGGCCGAAATAAATCAATACACCTAATAATACTGCTAAAATACATTGATATGAATTTATAGTTGCGAATAAGGCACGTCCGCTCACATGGGACCGAAAGAGCAGTCAAGTCACGTCACCCCGCTGATGATACATTGGAATTTTCATAAATATACAATATCCATGCTAGGCGAGAAAAAATTACAGTTGATACGTTTATACTTCGAACGAACGGAAAAATGTAATTTTTGATAATGCGTGAATAAATCGCGCTCTCATCATATTTGCTCGACTGGAAGGAAAAGTAATAAAAAAAATCGCGAATGGATTAACTTATCTGTATATCGTACGTTTATTCAGAGCAAACGGGATTTTCTTACTTATTTTCCATTTCGCACTGCTCCGTAACTTTGTCGAAGAAATCCACAGCGAGGGCAATATAATTTTCTATTGAATTTATTTCCTATCTTGCGCCTCGGCTTAATTATAGTTTAATTAAAATTTGCACTCGTTCCTCTCTGTATTTCGCACCTATATATATATATATATATGTATGGTCAAACGGTATATTTAACGTTGCGAAAGAGCCGAGTGGACCACAAGCAAGTTTGAGAAGTTAATCCCTGCAGACTCGGTCGTACTTTCATATTACCCACGCCCCTGGCTGAGCCTGCAATAAAACGATGAATTCATTATAACGTGCTGAGAATTTTTCTTTTTTCATTTTTCTTGTCTCGTTTTTATTCGTATATTATCGAAATGAATTTCTCGAAATCGATGGCATACTGTAAAACAAATCATTGGGAATCTGTGCCGAAAAACCTCCTCTATGCATGGTGCATACATGGTTTGATTTTTCAGGGGGAGAACAGAAAAACAACATTAAAAAATAGTAGTAAGGGTTTGAAATATCGTTTATGCCTATGATGTAATAATAAGAAAAAACACGATCATTAATTTTTTCAGCAATGACCTCCGTTTTTCAAATATTTCTACGGAGATTTTTCGAAAGTATTGAAGAATTTCGTTTTACGTTGTTTCTTTTTTGAAAATTTTCCAAGAGTTTTGTTTTGTTTTTCAAAAATATTAAAAATATTTGTTTCGCATTAAAAAATTCTCAAATAACGAAAAACGAAATAATAACGAAATTCTTTAATAACGAAACTGTGTTTCGTTATTAAAAAAATATTAACAAATTGCGACTCAGGTTGAAAAATTTTCAAATAATTTTCATTAGTATTACAAAATACGCAACAATTTTGTTCACGTATTCAAAAATTCTTACACAATTTTATTTAATAAGCCAATATTCTTCAAGTTTTTTGCCTTTTATTCCAAAATGCCCGACTACATTTATTATCCATTCAAAAATTTCTCAAAAACTTCACCTCCTATTGCATTCGAAAAATCTTAAAAATGTCATTTTGAACATCCAAATTTCAAAATAATTGTATCGACAGTAAAAATAGATCGTGCTCAATATAAATTCGGATTATCGCCTATTCAATTTAAATAAATGATAATTATTTGGACTCAAGAGGTACTTTGTCCGTTGTAGATGGCGAAGAGAACATTGCGAACACGAGGTTGGGGCTAGAAGTGGGAAGCTGCTGTCTCTGAGCAGTCATGTGGCAGGAGCAATTTCTGATGTGCTGCTGGCTCGCTCTGCTGTCGGCTTCGCAATCTTATTCAGGTACGTTGCCTGGAACGCAATACGCATATTTATACGTGTACACTGTCGAAACTAGCCTCATGGCTCTTGCGCGAGTGCACGCCAGTCGCTAAGAAGAAGAAAGTACGATAACGTACGGCAACAGAAGGCACGAAATGGACTTTTGAGAGCAGGTACGAACGTCGGGTGTGAATAACGTTTGTCGCACTTGCGAGTCGGGCCAAATGTCAAAGAAGAATTTTCGCGTTTGAAGTTGGATGTGCTCGCACACACGAAAAACATCTTCCCTCTTCCTCACTCGGGGTTAACGTTTCACAATATTTCCTCGCTCCTTACGCTAAAAGGATTCATACAATGTACAAAAAAAATTAACGAAAAAAGCATTTTCGGTCGCACCAAACGTCGCTCTTTTTATCACGCGAATTGCCTTTTCTTCCTACCACACATGAAAGCGAAAAACTCCTTATATGTATATATGGGGCATTCCACGCCATTTCACCCAGCCCGTGATCCCAACCATTTTTGGTTTTCCTGATTTTTTTTTGTAAAATTGTACCCCATGAAAGAAAAATCCACAACAATTTTTAGATTTTTATTATTAGTGAAAAAATAATTACTTTTGCACAAAAAATATTCTTTTTCGTTAATTTCAGCACAAATAAAAAATAAATCGTTTTATTATTAGCATTATTGGAGATTAAAATAGAGATATATAGCATTATGAGAGATTAAGATGATAAAAATCTTCATAAAAAAATAGAAGGAAAAATGGGCCCATGATGAGATAGTCTTAAAAATCATAGAATTGATCACTCTATTCTAGAGATTTGTAATCTCTAAAAGTCCAATATAAATGTTATTATTTTTTTCATATTTGTTCATGAAAGTATGCTTTAAAATGAAAAAATATATATATATATTGACATTTGTCGATATCTCAATTAGTTCAGGCGTGATCCGCGTTTAACGTTTTAAAAACTTGCGAAATCGACATTTTTCGGAAAATTAAAACTCCTAAAAGAGAGGCGATAAAAATTTTAAAATTGGTGTGGATATTCCTTTCATAGTTTTACAAAGAAAAATCAGGAAAATAAAAAATGGTCGGGGTCACGGGCTAGGTGAAATGACGTGGAATGCTTCATATATATTATATATATATCTGCTTTCACACAAAAAAGTCGAACAATTTTTGCAACGGAAAAATTTCTCGTCGAGACGTAAGCGTGGAAAGTGACAGTATACAAAACGGCTGGGCAGCAGCTTTTTCATGTAAATTGATATATTGCGTTCACACGCTCGTAAGTCTGCGCGACTACAGCTGTAGAGTCGAGCCTTTGTACTCGAGATTTTGTAAAAAATAGCCAAACTTTTTGTGATTCTTCTCGACCACCGACTTAGTCGCGTACGCCCAAATCGGTGGTCGAGGACATTGACAAAAAGTTTTGTTATTTTTTTTATATGCATGGGTGTATAATTTTTTCATTTATATTCACTTAAAGTCGTGGAATTGCTGCTTGTAGGCCAATTTGTATGTGCATACATGTATTGAAGATACATATATATATGCCATTATTATATTATATTTATATTTATATAACTTATAAACGAAAGTCGGTCATTCTGTCTGTCCCGGATAAACTTCCGAACCAATGGTCCGATTTGGTTGCGGTTTTCACCAGTATATAGCGTATTTTTCGGTGTAGGTTCTAAGCTACGTATCATCACAGTAGGTTATCAGAGGGCTGACCAGTGAACAAAAATGTGAGACTCGCTGGTTAAAAAATTGACAGCGTAAGCATGCACGAGCGAGCACGGCCACCACGGGCTCCATTCGACCCGTCTCGCGTGCTGTTTCTGTTTTCATGCCCAGCCGAGTAGAGTTGAGGTAGGCACTGACTTTATTAAGCTTATTTCGATTCGATGCCGTTAAGGTATTACTGGATAGATATTTAAAAATCGACAAAATTCTTGAAAATTTGAGGAATGATAGTTCTTGATAGAATAATAATACATGAATTATTTTAGAATTTTTCACTAATTTAAAAGTTATAAACATATGGATTTAACACGGTCACTTATGCGAAAACAGCTTCTGCGGACGTTAATGGTTGCAAAACGAATGAAACTGAATCGTAATGAGGAGTATCGCCTTTTTCACCGATGAATTAATAGCAATCATTGAAAAACTTAATATATATTGAGTTTTTGGGTAATTATTGATAATAATAAGATGATCTGAACGTATAATTCAAATAAAAAAATTGAGAAATTTTTTGTTGTTGTAGAGTTGATATACAGTCACTGACCAAGCCTCAGTCAAGCACACGCCAACATCGTCGATTTTCACTTCAATTATTATTAAAAGTCGAAAATGAATACTTCTAAGTGTTAATTTATTATTAAATCAGTTATTTGTAAGGTTAAACATGTACGACATGATCTTGACTTGTAAATACACGATTCGCCCATTTTGGACTAACTTTTTGCGTAATGGTCGCTCCAATAATACACCTTAATTATGTACTTTCATCATCTCTGTACACTTAAAACGGAAGAGTCCGGCGATTTGTCTGTACCCGATAAACTTCGGAACTAATGGTCCGATTTGGATGCGGTTCTAACCAGTGTATATTGTATTTCCCGGTGCAGGTTTTAAGCTACGTATGATCACGGTAGGATTGCGGGGGGACTAAGCCGCGACCAAAAATATAAGACGCGCAGTAAGAAAATTGACCGCGTAAACATGCACGAGCGAGCGCGTTCACTATAAACATACTTTCTATCAGTGCCAAGTCCACGAAAAATCGACTTGCACCCAAGTGGTACCTGGCACAGCAGCTTATTCAGGATACGCTTGAATTTTTTTCATATTTTTCCTCAATGTTCGGAATATTTGGAACATTCGCAATGTTCAACCATCTGCAGGGAATTTTTGGAGCACGTGACGTACCTCGAGAACTATGGAGTTTACGGAAAAACGTCAAAGAGGCAAACAAGTCGTATTTTTTTCATTCTGGATACACCGGATTTTTTTGAGAATTTTCCGCAAGGTTCAACTGTTCACGAGAGATTTTTGCAGCACGGGACGTACCTCGAAAACTATGGGGTTTAGGGAAAAACGTCAAAGAGTAAAACGAGTCGTGTTTTTTTCATTCTGGATACACTAGAATTTTTTGAGAATTTTTCCCAAGGTTCAACAGTTCGCGAGGGATTTTCGGAGCACCGGACGTACCTCGAAAACTATGGGGTTTATGGAAAAACGTCAAAGAGTAAAACGAGTCGTATTGTTTTCATTCTGGATACACTGGAATTTTTTGAGAATTTTCTAAACAAAATATATAGATATACAAAATTAGTGAATTTTCGAAAAGTATAAATTTACTCGCAAAACGTATAAATCGCGTGGAAAAGTATATCTTGAAATTCAATTTACATTGGATCACTGAAATCCACTGTAATTATAGTTTCTTATTTATTTTACTGCACTTTGACATAATATCACCACACACGTGAACGCTCACGAAGCGTGCAAGTTATGTTTCAACACGCAAAGTTTTTTCTCGTGACTCTTCACATATTTCGATACGATCGTGATAAGAATTCTCGAATGACATTAATTGGGAAACAGTGCAGAATCCAATTGGATCACAATAAGAACTATGATGTTAGGGCTTTCTGCGGTGGCCCTAACAAATCCTTATAGAGAAATGGATGCATCTGGGGTTCCCCAACAAATTTGTGCACGGGATCACGAAAGGATAATTTTTTTGCGAGATCCAACAAATTTCGCTTGAGAATTTTAAAAGAAAAATTCTCAAACGCCTTCAATCGAGAAATAGCGCAGAATCCACTTGAATTCAAATGTGGGCTCTCTACGTACAGCGACCCTTTTTTGGGTCACAGAACACTGATTAATGCAGTACTAAGAAAAAATGAACCTCTAAACGGACGTTGTGGAAGAAAATTAATTTAATGAAATTCATCACATTATTTACAGGCGGAATCTTCCGAGGCCAGAGAAATTTAACGTACAAATGATAAAAACGTATAAGTGGAAATGGTATAACCGAAGTTTCACTGTATATATAATATATACTAGCTGCCATACTCGGCTCTGCTCGGGTACAAGTCGATTTTTCGTCCACTTTTCACTAATAAAAAGTAGGTTTATAGTGAGCAGGCTCGCTCGCGCATGTAGGTCAAATTTCTTACTGCGCGTCTCAGATTTTTATTCACTGCTCAACCCCCCGATAACCTACCGTGATGATACGTGGCTTAAAACCTGCACTGGGAAATACACTATACACTGGTAAAAACCGCATCCAAATAGGACCATTGGTTCCGAAGTTTATCGGGTACACACAAACCCACCGACTCTTCCATTCATAAGTATAGAGAAGAGAAGAAGAAAATGAAAAAAAAAAAAACACGACCTATGTTCCTTTTTGGTGTTTTTCCGTAAAATCCACATTTCCCGAGTTACGTCGCGTGCTCCAAAAACCCCTCGCGAACAGTTAAACCTTCCGAACCTTGCGGAATATTCTTAAAAAATTCCAGTGTATCCAGAATGAAAAAACACGACTTGTTTTTCTCTTTGACGTTTTACCGTAAGCCCCATAGTTCTCGAGTTACGTTGCGTGCTCCAAAATCTCTCACGGGATCCTTTCGTGATCCCGCGCACAAATTTGTTGGGGAACCCCAGATGCATCCATTTCTCTATAAGAATTTGTTAGGGCCACCGCAGATAGCCCTAACATCATGGTTCTTATTGTGATCCAATTGGATTCTGCACTGTTTCCCAATTAACGTTATTCGAGAATTCTTATCACGATCGTATCGAAAATATGTGAAGAGTCACGAGAAAAAACTTTGCGTGTTGAAACATAACTTGCACGCTTCGTGAGCGTTCACATGTGTGGTGATATTGTGTCAAAGTGCAGTAAAATAAATAAGAAACTATAATTACAGTGGATTTCAGTGATCCAATGTAAATCGATATTTAAGATATACTTTTCCACGCGATTTATACGTTTTGCGAGTAGATTTATACTTTTCGAATATTCACTAATTTTGTATATCTATATATTTTGTTTAGAAAATTCAACGCACAGAATGCAAGAAAAATTCTCACACGATGTCAATCGGGAAATAGCACGGAATCCACTTGGATTCCAATGTGGTCTCTCTACGTGCGGGGTGTCCCTATCAAATCCCAATAGGGATGTGGTAGGATCTGGGGACTCCCCAACCAATTTATTCACGGGAAAACGTTCCATATACATGCTGTATTTCACTTCCACGTTATTTTCATTTATACGTCTTACTTGCCGTACCCCTTGAAAAACGTATAACTGAAGTTTCACTGTATATATATATATATATATATATATATATATATATATATATATATATATATATATATATTTATATACATATATATATACATCAAATTATTCCTGCACACACACGCACACACACACACACACACACACACACACACACACACACACACACACACACACACACACACACACGCACGCACGCACGCACGCACGCACACACACACACACACACACACACACACACACACACACACACACATACATACATACATATATATATATATATATATATATATCTCTAGATGAAGTCTTGCCCATTTTCAGAAGAACAAAATCATTCTTCGGATTTCTTTAAAAATGATTTTCTTTAAAAATCGATTTTTAAATAATTTTCAAGCAAGAAAAATTCGCTCAATCTACAACAAGTCAGCCTATTTTTAAATTAGTTAAATCCAAGTGATATGTATTCACGTAAAGATTTTTTCAATATTTTAAAGGCAAAAAAAATCGTAAAATTTACAAGTTAGGCTATTTTTAAATTAGTAAAAGATTGGTAAAATCCAAGTTATATTATATATATATCTGCATAACGATTTAAAAATATTTTCAAGCAAGAAAAATTTGGTTCAATCTACATCAAGTTAGGTTATTTTTTAATTGGTCAAATGCGCTGTAATTTTTAATTGGTCAACATTGTGCTGTGAAACTCTTTTTTAGGGTCAGATCAACTAATTTTCATTCGCTGTCTACGATCAAATATCGATATTTTTTATAGGAAAAAAAGTATTGCCATTTCAACTGGGATATACTATATGAAAAAATCTGGACATTCGAAGGAAAAAAAAGTATACTAACAATGAGCTAATACGGAAGAACCAAGTGCGGGATATTTTTGTGCAAATAACCGCAAAGCTTGGATAAAACCTCGGCCAAAATGTTGCTCACCCCCTCCCTTATCGCGTATGTATGTGTAATCGATGGCAGATGGGGTCGCGAATCACATACGCGCCAAAGGATTCACGCCTTCGGGGATGTTCTTCGATTCTTGTCGGACATATAGCCATTGCGGTTACGAGTGCCCGTTGATCGGCAAAGGGTGAGGAAGAGAGTATGATCAGAAGAGAGACAGAGAGAGAGCAAGGGAGAGGAGCGAAGTAAAGAGATCGCGGTGGTTGGCTGGCTCGTTTATCAGGTCATCGTTGGCAATAAATTTATCTCTCGGGTTACAATGCAAGCGGCGAAAGCTGCCATTGCTTGTGCTCTGTGCTGCTGCTGCCTCCTGGAGCAATGCCAGTGCAGTAACGTTTTATTTTCTTTTTTTTCCCAAACTGACTTATAGCCTCGGCGCGCGTGTACGCACGCACACATGGTGGTGTACAAGCGGGCGCATATATACTCGGCCGCAAGGGGTGCAGTTCGCGGCGTGTCCGTTGGCTAGCTTTGTTCTTAGGAAGCTTCACTCTCGACGCCATGGTTATACTTCTGTCGCGCGCACCAGACGCCGATTTTACGCTTTCTTCATCCTTGTGTGACCCTGTGCTTTTATTCTTCGAGACGAGAAAGCGGCGGATGGTGAGAAAGGCAGAGAGAGAGGGGGGAGAAAGAGGGGGAGATGGAAAAAGCGAGAGAATACTTTAGTTTGACCTCTCTGAAAGATTCAGCAAAATGCAAGGCAAAACATATTTTGTGAAAAGACATTTCGTAGAGCTTTGAATAAATCTCTATCTCTCGCTCTCTTGTCCTTTATTTTGGTGCCAAATCTTCTAACCGCTTCCATCACTATCTTGAATATTTTTATTTCTTTAGTTCCAAAGTATACCCTTGCGGGGTTTTTATGTATTCGGGGAAGGTGGGGCACAATGTGTCACCTTTTTTTAACGAATTTTTACTCTTACCAAAGTAGTCTGATTAGAAAAAAAAGTCGAAACCGATTTTTATAGACCTTTGGGCGTACAATAAAGCCACCATTTTTTTTGCAAAAAGTTTAAAAATACCAAAATAAGGGGATCGAAAAAAATTTGCGGTTCGGCACATTGTACCCCATGAGTGGGGTACAATGTGTCAGATAGGTGGGTACAGTGTGTCAAGTACTTCGAAACGTGGGGTATGTATGACTAAAGTGAAAAAAGATCATTTTTCGCATTTGCACCTCAACGTCGGGGTCATATTATTTGCCAACAACATTGGGAGTCGACTCATTGTGCTCCGCAACATGATGGCACATTGTGCCCCACAACTCGATGCCTCATTGCACCCCACTAGTAGAATATTTGATTATTGATACAAATAATGATAAATTAAACTCCGAATGGAAAAAAAGTCACCGAGAGTATTATATATAATAATACTATCGATTAGGACCAAAAAGCCGAGCCGCTACAGAAAGTAAGGTTATATTTGACGTTTTCCCAGCAAGCAAATCTTTTTTCTTCGGCTGAAATTAATTTTTACTTTTTAAAAGTGATTTGTAAGCTGCTATTGACTGTATTTTAGGCCGGAACGAAACTAAATATAAATCACGGTTCAACACAAAAATTTTCAGAATTCACGAGCTACATACCTCCGAGAAATCACATGTCGTTCACAATAGCACTTGATACATTGCCATTCTTCGGAGTGTCGTCACTATTTTGTTTCCTCATTGAGAGTCGACTCATTGTGCTCCACAACTCGGTGACACATTGTACCCCATTAGTAAAATTTTTGTTTATTGATGAAAATAACTATTAATTAAACTACGAATGGAAAAACACAAGTTCCTGAATGCAATATAAATAATAAAACTATCGATTAGGACCGAAAACCCGAGCCTCTATAGAAAGTGACTTTATATTTTACGTTTTTCCGGCAAGCGAATTTTTTTTCTTCCAACGTACAAGTCAATTGTTAATTTTCAATCATTCTTTGTGAGCTGCTATTAACTTTCTTTTGGGCCTGCCAAAACGTAATACAAGTCCCGGTCCAACACCAAAAATTTTGGAATTTACGAGCTACAAACCTCCGAGAAATTGCATGTGGCTGACAGTACCCCGTGACACATTATGCCCCACCCGCCCCTACCCGTTCCCAATTGAACCCCCCTTTCCTATCACTCCCGCCACGCACATCGCTAATCTAACCTAACTTCCGTTGCGTCCACAGCTGCTTAACTCGACGGTCCGCCGGGGCCGGAGCCCGATCGCCCATCTACCAGTGTCGGTTTATCTATACATTTAATAGAACTATTAACTTTGCGTGACTGTACATTGAAAATATTTGCAGAAAATTTTTTTGAGCGGATAAAGGATAAGTGTTAGAATGCATTAAGATATTTTTTTAGAATGTCTGTCTGTTCGTCTGTTTGTCTCTTTGTTTGTGCATGCATCACTTAAGGCCTAAGGCCACTCTAGACGCTAGAAGCCAAAAAGGGCATATTTTGTGATTTTTTTTTCAGCGAAACCATTAAATAAATCGGAATTACAAAATAGGGGTTTTATTACACACGTAATTGACTATACAAAATTATTTTTTCACAGCGATATATGTCAAAATGTCGACCGTGCAGCATTTTTCCGATGACGCCTTTATTTCTGGAAGGTCAACGGCCGGACCAACAGCTCCTATGATTTTTGAGTTATGATGAGACACTAAAGTTTTTTCGATTATATATAAGAATAGCTATAGAAGTACGTAGGATTTTTTTGATATATTATTTTTTGTCAAAATGGCTCACTTCTAAAACAAAAAGTATAAAATGCCATGAGAAAATCGCTAGAAAATTGTTTATAAAAAAGTAACGTTGCAATATAATAAAAAAATCCTACGTAGTGCCTCAGAAAATGTAATTACAAATATACAGTTAAAATTTCAAGTGAATTGGTTGAAATTTGTTTGAGTTATGAGTCGGGTCGACTTGAAAAATGTAGTTTTGAGATAAACGCGTTTAAAGTTAATAGAAAGTCACGACATGAATCAAGAGGGGTTGCGCTAGAATTCGAAAATCCAGTACTTAGAGATTGTTCACACCCATAATCTTTGGAATATAATTTTATAGGTACTAAGGTACATTTTTAACAAAAAAAAATCGATTTTTGGAAAATCCTAGAGTAGCTTAAGGCCTTAAGAACTACTGGCCCAATCTAGATGAATTTTATAGTAAAAGATAAGGCTTGACTTGAAATAACATTTATTTTTCATCCTATCGCAATCGGTTAGCTCAATCAAAACATGCGCGAATTTAAAGTTTTGAAAAATTTACGCCCGCATAGCGCAGGGCTAGATGCTGCACGTTGGGGGCTGGGGCCTAAATGTCAGCTGCTTTTCGCTCTACGTGGCTCTCTCCCGTGTTAGCAAATGCAGCAATGTTTGTGCCCACAACCCCTGGTGGTTTTATTGCTAACCTTATTTACAGGGAAGGTTTGTTGTGGTTAAGCTAACTACTGAAGGAAAAGTACTTTTAATTGTTGTTTTTTTATTGTTTCCGTTTTTTCTTTCACTTTATTTTGAAGAGAGTCCAAAGCTCAGAGTATTTAAAAACGGCATTGGTACGTATTTCAGTGATCTGCGCGTTCAAAGTCGCGAGCACAGCTAGTTTGAATATATAAGAGGTGTGCAAATTAAGTATTGAGACTGGCAACGTAGCGTTCGATCTGACAACACTTGGAACGCGGGACTTGAAGGGGCGGCAGATGACCATGTGATACGATTTCAGTACGAGTTTGAACGCGCTAGAGTTATCTGGCTGTCCATAGCGATTTTTTTAGTGACATCATTTTTTTCTACTGTGTTCTAAAAATAAGTAATATCATTTTCGAGCAACGGTATACTATCAGGTTTTGCTTCAGACTTGGGCACAGTGCAACGGAAATTCTTGCAAAACTTCAGGAGGCCTACGGCGACAGTGTTCTGTCAAAAGCCCAGGTTTTTCCGTGGTTCAAGGCATTTTCAGAAGGAAAGAAGTCGATCGAAGATGGACTACGCAGCGGAAGGCCTTCATCTTCAAGAACTGATGAAAATGACGACAAAATCCGGGATCTTATGCGTTTAGATCGTCGGTTGACGGTCAGAATGATCGAGAAAGAGTTGAATTTGACTCACACCACCGGTCATCAAATTTTGACCAGACTAAACATCAAGAACAACTGCGGGCTGCATCACGACAATTCGCCTTGTCACACATCAATTTCAATAAACGAGTTTTTGGCCAGTAAAAACATTCCTGCGCCTCTTCAGTTTCCTTATTCGCCTGACTTGGATCCTTGTGATTTTTTTCTCTTCCCGAGTTTGAAAAATTACCTTAAGGGACGTCATTTCGGGACACTCTAAAATAACATTCAGACGGCTGTAATCGAACAGCTAAAGGCTATTCCAGTATCCGAGTTCCAGCACTGCTACGAGGATTAGAAGAACCGTCTGCAGCGCTGTGTGGCTTCCCAAGGAAGTTATTTTGAGGGAGACAATATTGAATCATAATTTTATTTGAATAAGAAAATTGAGAAAAAATCAGTCTGATTAATTAATTTACATACCTTGTATCTCGAACCCCCGGCATATCTACGTAACATGCGCTATTGGCACATCTGGCTGCTTTAATGGGTTATATCTACTTGTGGTCGGGAAAATTAAGGGATTTTCATGATTCATCGAACACTGCCCACGGAGAGTTGCACTCTCAGGTAGCGTGCTTAAAAAGCCATAAATTCCCGTGCAGAAATTGTCGTAGGGATCCAATTGGATTCCCATACTTGGTTCTACTTCCTGATAGGGATCCGATGGGTCATCGCATTGGATTTCTATACTAAAACGTTACGCTCGTACATTTGATTCTAATCGGGATTCCCCATTAGAATCCAATGTACTAATCTAATTTGAATCCTAGACGATTGCCACATTATCAAACAGAATCCCATGCGATTCGTGATATTGAAGTTACATCGTTGGATCGCAACGAAAATAAACCCTATTTTTATGACAATTCAAATCTACGGTAAACTTTTTAAAAGATTTTCCTCAGAGACATACAACCCAAACCTAACGAAAAAGATTTTGGATAACAATAAAAATGGAGAATAACGTATATAATATATATACTACTCCAAAGAACAGAACATTTCTTCCCTTTTTTTAGTGTTTTTTGGAGCGCTGTATCTCTGTGAAAAATAGTCGTATCGAGATGAAGAAAAAAGCATTTTGAAGCTTCAAGTCTCTAGTTTTGAGATATTTTGGCAAATTTTTTGATAAGCTACGGTTATCACGCAATCATGAGTAATAGCGCGAGACAGAAATTTTTAATTTTTTTGTTTATTTTTCAAGGGTCCACGGGCTTGAGGAATTTTTTTTTAGTTCAATCAAGGTATAAGTCAGTTATCTCGTTTATTCAGCTACAATTTCATTTTTTATCAGTCTCCCTACGTCAATTTTTGGCTGAGATATCGGACTTTGAATGAAAAAGGATGCTTTTGTCTTTGATAAACGATATCTCAGCAACCAATGATCGCAGAGAGAATTAAGAGGCAGTTTTGAAAACTTGAATACATTTCCTACAAGACCCTTTCATTGATTTTATAGAAACAATTTTTTTCTACCCTTACATCAATTTGAAAAAACTACGAAAAAATGACTTTTTCTGGTGTTTCAGTAAATCTACCATTTCTTTACAAATATTCATGGAAAGACTAACGTTACCAGGTTTTTGTTTCAGCTTAATATACCCCCAATAGCCCTAAAAATTATTTAATTGATCCATCGAACCGTTTTCCAGACCGATTGATTAAAGTTTTACAAAACAATTAAAGGAGCAAGTGCTCCTAAACATATTGTCATCATCAAAAAGAAAAGACGATTTTTTTCGACTTTTTTACAACTTTGGACTAGTTACTTGTTAAATTCAAGAAAAAAAATTTGAAAAATTAAAAAAAATTTGAATTTTTTTTAAATTTGTAAAACATTTCAGGAAAAAATACTGTCTCACATTTTCTTCTAAAAAAAGATGAGTTTTGAAAAAAACTGTTTTTTAACACTAATAATCGTCGCAGAAAATATCGAGAATTAATCGCATAAATGTTCTCAGATCCAGTGTTACATCCTAGCCAATATGCAGGATGTCTCTTCTCTCGATTATTCTCAGTATCATCATTCGCCATCACAAATGTATTATATATATTAAGAAATCTAACATACAACAGCGTAAACGCGTGCGATACCCTCTGTCCAAAGTTCTTCGCCCGGTTGAGTCTCAACGAGAAACGAGATCGAGCGTACGCAACACAAGCAGACGTAAATAATAATTCAAGTATCCGTTCTAGCTTTCAATAAATACACGGTCCTAGGCGCACATTCCACGTAGAGTCATACATCTTACGACAGCCATACGACAGAATCCAAATAGCGACTCGAGCAACGTCTAACTTCATCACCTCCTCTAGCATTCATCAAAAACATGGTCCCGAGCGGATATTCTACGAACAGCCGTATCACGTAGAACCAAACAGTGAATCGATTATATACATGTTAGGCCAGAAAGTCGACCCAAATAACAGAGCAGAGTGCGACAAAAACCCAGCGCACACCCGTGTCATACGAACCTAGCGGCCGCCGCGCCATCGCGAACGCCGCGGCATCGAATGTTGGCTACGCACATCATGCGCTCATGATTAACAAAGGGAATAAAGAGCGCAATTCCCCTTCCATCAGTACCATAACTCCCAAGAAGAAAAATTAAAGATTGAATCACTCCCTACCCTGACTAGAAATTTTCACAGGGACAACCCTATACGGCATAAGGACCTTTTCAGGTGAACCCTAAATAGGGAATGCCTCTCAAGGTCCTGATAAAGATAGTATTGGGACAACCCTGCGATGGGAAGTACCGATAACGTCCTTATAACGTTTTAACAGGGTTATCCCATTTGGGGTTTGGATAAGGTAATGATGTAAGGTGCCAACAATGTTTATTTAGGGGTAACCACATGAGTCATAGGTGAACATATAAACCTTATACTTCGCAATAATAAATAGATATACAAATACATTTTTGATAGATACTGCAATAATAAGTGGATCTTATGAGATTTTTTTTTTTCATTGTAGAACTTTTCTTATTTTTTTATTCGGAATTTTTTTCATTTTTATTCGGAACTTAATTTTTCATTTTATTTTGTTGTGCGGTATTTTGTTTTAAAAGTAAACAATACCTTCAAATTTTATCTTACCTATCTGTGGATTGGAGGAGGTGGGGATGAAAACTTGAAACGACATATATATCTATAGGAAGAGAGAGAATCGGTGTACGCATAAAATGTTGAGAGCCAGGCAAAGCAAAGAATTAACTCGATTACGAGTAAGAAAACATCGTGCCCTTCACGGTTTATCAGCAAAAAACAATCGCTTATCAATTGAAACGTCTAATTGGGAGACTGAAGAACAGTCGAATGATGAAAGACCGGAAGATTTTGGGGCTAGGCACAGTGACAATGATTTTGAGGTTAGGCACAGTGACAGTGATTTTGAGGTTAGGCACAGTGACAATGAACAAACCGAAGAACAGCCAAGAGAGGAATTTAATCGTGTAGTAGCGGAAAACAGTGATGAAGATAACTTGTTCGACGATGATAATGTTGGGCATCATGAAGATGATAACGATGAAAAAGCAGCGAGTGAAAATGGAGAATTCGACACACTCGAAAATATAAAAAAATGGGCTCTGCGAACCCCAGCAATCCCCCACTCGCGCTTACAACTGTTGCTCAATATTTTAAGAAAACAGGACTATCCGAATTTACCGAAGAGTGTAAAAACATTCCTAGGTACGAATAAAACGAACCGCGTCATCGAACAACTCGGCGTCGACGGACGGGGTGAATTTGTATATTTTGGCATCAGAGAAAATCTTATAAAGTGCGTGAACACGACTTTACATGCAACAAATTTTTATAACGTTCTAAAAAATTCCCAACTCAAATCCATGCAACGCTACTGATTTCAGTGGGTTAATGGTAGGACCGGTTAGGGTAGCCCGATAAGAACCCAACAAAAAATTGGGCTTACCCGAGTCAAAACCTGACAGAACCCAAAGAAAACCCTAGAAGATCGTTACACACCCTATACGAACCTGATAGGGAAGCCCGATAATGACCCAACAAGGAATTGGGTTGACCCAGCAATGAACTGTATAAAAACCCAACGTCAATTTCTAGTCGGGACTCCCACTCTGTTAAAAATTATAAGCGAACCAAGAAGGGCCAATACGCCAAAAGCCCAAATCAGTCTTCTATCGTTCCCCGTCCGACTCAGTCTTATATCATTCCCCGACCGACGCAGTCTTCTATCGTTTCCCGTCCGACTCAGTCTTCTATCGATCCCGATCTGACCAAGTCTTCAATCGACTTCCACCCGCGTTAGTCTCTTTCCGAATAAATCTCTATCGAAGAGTTCAACATCATCATCCGAACGAGAAAGATCTTTTCTATCGACTCCAACCTTGTATCGCGATTCGTACCTCTATTCCGCGCCTAATAAGCTAACTCTGTTTCTCGATCATTCATTTCCATTTCTATTTTACTTCAAAAGTATCGTGAATCTTTTCCGCGCTCTTCACCTTCGCGAAGTGACCCACTGACCCTTCATCGGCAACATTGTAAACACAGCGCGTGTGCGGCCCGTCGACTACCATTGTACCAGCGAGCGCACTAGGCAAGGCGCGAAGGCCCTTAAATTTCGAACTACAATAAACATCCGTGCGACCGAGTGAGCGACCAACACTCAGCGAATGTAAGCTACCCATATGTTTTTTCCTGTATTACACTTCGTAGCCCTGATCACCTTAACCCAATTAGTATCTTTTAATAAATAATATGGTGTCAATCGAACAGAAGTCTGTCGAATTATTCCTCGAACACCTACCCATTCGCGAAAATCTCCTAATCTCACTTACTTCACACACATCTCCTTTTTACCCTCATCCCGTGCTATTGCGCTAGGCGTAGGCAACAAAGAGGGAAACAGAAATATTATGCTCTTATCCCTTTCGGATGTGACGCCAGTGGTGAATGGGTTGATACTTGGGGGTATCAATTTTTAATTGATGCAATTGAAGATGAGTAAAATGATGGTACGCTAAGGTCGAATCGTGTCTAATATGAGTCAGTATTGTTTCCTGAAATGTTTTACAGAATAAAAAAAATAATATTTTTTTCTGAAATAAAAAAATCTCAAATTTAACGAGTAACTCATACAAAGTTGTAAAAAAATGTCTCTTTTTATTTTGATGATGATTACATGATGTTTTGGAATGATACACTTGTTTCTTCAATTGGTTTGTAAAACTTTGGTCAATCGGTCCGGAAGAACGGTTCGATCGATCAATTTGAAAATTTACTGGGCTATTGGGGGTACATTAAGCTGAAAAAACCTGGCAACGTTAGTCTTTCCATGAATATTTATAAAATAGTGGTAGATTTACTGAAACACCAGAAAAAGTCATTTTTTGTACTCTTTTTAAATTGATGTTAAGGGTGGAAAAAAAATTGTTTCTCAAAAATCAATGAAAAGGTCTTATAGAAAATGTATTCAACTTTTCAATACTGGCCCTTAATTCCCTGTGCGATTATTGGTTGCTGAGATATCGATAATCAAAGACAAATGGATCTTTTTTCATTCAAAGTCGGATATCTCAGCAAAAAGTTGACGTAGAGAGACTGACAAAAAATGAAATTGTAGCTGAATAAATAAACTAACGGACCGATCCATTGATTCAACTGAACAAAATTTCGCGAGCCCGTGGACCTTTGAAAAAAACAAACATAATTTAAAAATGTTGTCTCGCGCTATTTCTTATTATTGCGAGATAACCGTAGCTCATAAAAAAATTTTGCGGAAAAATCTCGAAACTAGAGACTTGAAGCTTCAAAATGCTTTTTTCATCTCGATACGACCATTTTTCACAGAGTGACAGCGCTTCAAAAAACATTTTAAAAAAGGAAAGAAATGTTCTGTTCCTTTAATTCTTTGGAGTTCCTTACATATATATATATAAAGTGCATACATTTGCAAATAAATTGCACCTGGTACACGACGTGCGCTTCTCCCAACTATTTGTGAGTCTCGAGATTTTTCCCTCTGTTGAATAGATGAGGAAACTTGGTGCAATATACTGCATCGCATACGCTGACACGACACTTTTTCGTGTACCAAGCTTTTTTCGATCTCACTTGTGCAGCGTTTTGGTTCCCCGAAATCGAGTCGCCAGAGAGACTTGTCTCGAGAGAACTGCTCCAGCGTAACCCAAGCATCCGTGTCCATTTTCAATTTTCTACGGGTCTGTGTGAGCGCAGATGATTGTACGCGGTATTCATGGACTGGGCATTACGCGACAAAAATTCCTCGACGTCATCGTTTTGGCATTCGAGTCAACGCATAAAATTTTTTGGGAAATCGCTTTCGTACGGAACTAAATATGATCGATATTTTTCACGGCGATTCTAATCCTGCGCAGTGTAAATTATTTTCCTCGCTTCTTTGTCCATTCATTTGTTGACGCATCGTTGGAATGGTCGTGCAACGTAATTAAGAAAAAAAAAGGTATTCTTTTACGAGGGAAAAACATGTTCTCGCAATAAAAGCCCGAAGGTTTCGCAAGCGAAAGTCTCGCAGAAAAGATCGCGGAGGTGCCTAGCGATATAGCGTGTGTTCGTAAAGATATAAAACGATCGTAAATCCTGATCCTGCGAGAATTCGATGATAATGCCGATAATCCTGGAGAATCCTTCGGTATCGCCGCGATGTACTTTTACTCCTTTTTCCAGGCTCAAACTTATTGCTCCTTTTCGCCGTATAGTTCAACTGAATATATGTTTGTGTGTGTGTGTATGTATATTTGATGTAGATATGGATACAAACATCGAAGGTATATGAAATATAGCTCCATGTATATGAGTATATATTTTAAAAAGAAGCTGAGAAAGGATGTCGATACAAGCGAGCGATTGACGTTGCGATCGGTCTTCGCAAACTTTGCCCCGAGTCTCGTGTCTACTGTCTATAAATTCACACCGAGTACAACAATGCTTTTCACTGTGGAACTTTAAGATCGTAAGTAAAATGAAACGGTTGAGCTTCGTTCCATCGCGAGTGCGTAATATCGTCTTGCAATATACACTGCAACCTCTCTAATCGGTACAGTGGCGGGATGGGCGCCGCATCACACTTGCAAACATAGAGATTGCGCACCATCCACTCAAGCTGACTCTGCGCAGCTGACGTAGCGGATAGCAGTACCCCTCCAATCCCACTCTTATTGTCTAGCATGCTTCGAGCCTGACGCTAGGGCCTGGCGCTTCTCCCACCATGCGCCATACCGATCGATATTCAGAACCAAGTGGGGGGCTGATTTCGGTTATGGAGGTACCGTTCGGAGAGGTTGCAGTGTACACAATACATAATTAATCAAATAAGATAATTAGGACCGATATATTGGGACATTGAAGAAGTACTCGTTGTTTTTTTTCGTGAAAATTAATATTTTATTTTAAAAAATTAGTAAAAAAAAACATGTCCCTGAAAGTATTGTTCATCGCTAGCCACTGCTTTTTTCCATCTTTCTGGCAGAATTTTAATTCCACGCCGGAAAAATGACACGTCTTTTGAGTTTATCTAAGAGTCGACCCATTTTTTGGCATCTTCATAAGAATGGAAGTGCCGCTCAGCCAGGTCATATGCCATCGATCAGAACAAGTGATAATCGGAAGGGGCGATGTCTGGTGAATACGGCGGGTGGGTTAGGACTTCCCATTTAAGCGTTTCCAAGTAGATTTTCATCGGTCTTGCAACATGTAGCCGAGCGTTGTCATGCTGCAAAATAACTTAGTCGTATCTCTGCTCGTATACCGGCCGTTTTGCGTTCAACGCTCGGCTCAACGGCATCGATTGTAGTCGATAGCGATCGCCCGTGATAGTCTCGTTTGATTTGAGCAGCTCATAATAAACTACACCCACCTGATCCCACCAAATGCAAAGCAGAAGCTTGGATCCATGGATATTCGGCTTTGCCGAAGATATTAATGCATGGACGGGCAATCGCCTTTTGTTGGAACAAAATTCGACATATTCAACGCTCAAAAAAATAATGTCTTTTAGACTTCGGCTAAATAACACATACTGAAAACTAAAGCCACATGATGATGCGATGTAGTACTAGTTATATCATTTCTTGAAAATCCCACAAACCTAATATGTAGATGGTGTGTCCCAAAAATCATGAAATATATTTTTTTACCGCGCCCTGACAAGTCGCAGCACGTTCGGGCCGTTCGAATTAGGTGAGGGGGACTCTCAGCTTTGCAGCGCACCCTAGGTCAGTCTGCTCCGACCATCGGAGGTGTCAGGATCGCTGATTTGGTGCCCCCTTGTTTTGAGACCACGTTATGGCGCATACTTTCGAACAAGGTTGGGCGATCACGTTCTGCACAAAGTTCGACAAAACAGGTGCACAAACTCATGAACTGCTTAAACAAGCCTACGAAGATTGCGGAAAAGGGTCATCCGCGTGCGAACAGACATCGCCGGTACCTGGCTGCTGCATTACGACAATGCACCCAGCCCCACGTCTCTCTGCGTCCGTGAGTTCCTGTCGAAGCATAACGTGGCAACGCTGCCGCAACCACCCTACAGTCCCGACCTCGCTCCGACCGACTTCTTCTTGTTCCCCAAGGTCAAGAACGTACTCAAAGTACGCCGTTTTGACAGCATTGAGCTTATCCAAGCGGCTGTGATAATAGTTTTAAAGGAGATTCGCGTCGAGGTCTTCGAGGGGGTGTATCGAGCATGACAGAGTAGGTGGATGAGATGCGTAGATGCTCATGAAGAGTACTTTGAAGAATATTAACCCCTTGTACAGATATTTTTGATAAATCTTTTTGAGAAATATATATTTCGTGACTTTTGGGACACACCGTGTCCCAAATGACACATATGAAATGTATCAATCGAAAATTCGATGTTGTTACGCTCGCCGGTCTTGGTCTACTTGGGACCCAGAAAACAGGTCGATTTTCTATATTTTTTTTCTGACGAGAGTATTGGGATAACGAGTTCGGGATTTTACACGCAACTACTACATAGTCTTGGCAACTTTGGCAAATAACTTGGCAATGAAATTATTGTTATTTAAATAAAGTGCGTTGATGCTACATGGCCTATCGGTGTAGGTGGTTCCGGCAACTAGGGTCATTTGAAACGATAAATTGAAAAAAATGACTCTTAGTATATTGGTATACTAAAAGTAATTTTTATGTATGACCAGATACTTTGTTAAAATTTAAAAAATTATGCAAATGTCTCTCCTTTCGCCGCGTTACCTCATAACTCTACGATCGAAAATTCCCACCTCTAACTGGCGAGACCACGTTTCAACTCTCTTTATCTACGTTTCAAACTCTCGCAGATACTTAGAACGAGAATCTCAGTCACGAATTGTCTCTCTTCTACGCCATCGTACTTTATGATGAAAAGGAAGCGCCGCGCAATCTTTCACGGACATTGCAATTTCCGTGTTATCAGCGAGATTCATCAATGAAAAAACTTTCCTCCCGTGATGGTGAAAGTTTTAAAAAGTAAAAAAAAGCACCCGGATAATTCTCTCGTGACAATGAAAAATTGTGCATTCGGAAGACGATCGTCAATTACGAGAATAAAAATTATCCTGTGCCCTCGTGTGAATGTAATATCGTAATGCATTGGGAAAGAGTAGCTGTGGACTCTGGGTCCCCAAGGAACCGGAAATAGCGAAGTAAAAAGTGTGGGACAAAAGGAAAAGGGATGATCTTAATGCAAGAGCGTACGAAGAAACATTGGAAAAAGAAATAAACAAAATTGTCAAGGATCTTTTATATTATTTCGTTTATCGTATCAAAATGTAGGTTCGACCAGTATACATTGGCGTAGCCAGCATTGTTTCTGGGGGGAGGGGGGGCCAACCTGATAGGAACTGGTTCCGTTCATAATAATCTTTTTTTTAAGTAAAATTTACATAATACTGGATGATCACGTAACACACATGAAATATGAAACTTGCTTTAATTACACGTTCATGTTAACATTAATATCAAATTCTTGCAATACCTTAAGGGAACATTCCAGTGTCACTGGCTTGAAACTTGTTGATTTTCGAGAAGATGACGTCAAAATTCAAAGTGGTAGTGAAGACGAGTAAATCCCAAGCCATGAGACAGTTTTCGCGGGTACCTCCGAAGAAGAGGAAGACGAAGACGAAGATGTTAATAGGGAGGATGCCAGTTTGGAGCAACGTCTTCTAGAGCTCATGGTATTTTGGATCAAGTTATCGTCAACGCTGGAATTCTCATGACATGCAAATACAGGAATAATAATGTTGATTAAAAAAAATACGACGATCGATTGTTCGGAAAGTTTGTATTTGTATTTCATTAAACCTTATTTAGAGCGACGATATGAAACTTCGACTCTGCGAAAAGACTTGAGGGTTGACATCGTAGGATTTTTTAAGAAAGATATTATCCCTGATCTATTAAAACTGCTTGTATTGATCACAGCGTCATTATGTACAACGATTGCGTTGGCATATAATAAATATGTACATTAGGATAGTCCACTTTTTACCTTGTTCTTAATTTCTTTGTGGGCTACCTAATCAAATTGTGACAAATAGAGAGAAAAAAAATATCGCAAAGGCTCCCTGTAATCGGAAAATATTGAAAGGTTTCTATCGAGCATTGTAACATTTTTACTATATATTTTTCCCACCATGGAGCCTCGACTCGTGTCGAGTATGTCATGGTCTCTATCGGATTGTGTTTAAGGTAGTAATCTCGTCACAGTCACGTTGAAAAGTTTATTCTCCGCTCAATCGATGAAAACTTGGAAATATTGCGAAATATCCTTATAATATAGGTTGTACATCTTATCGGGATTTAAAAAATTATAAAGTAATGAGGAAAATGCCTAATATAATGCTTACCTAACCCTCACTTTTGTAGCAGACTATCCATTCCGGCTACTAGTACGTAGATACTCTGCCTATACGAATATGCACACACTACTGTAATTTAGTTCTAGTCTGCTCCAGTCACTTCATCGCGCTATCGTCGCTAGATATTGCTTAATTCAAATCGCTATATCTCTGAAACTAGACGGTCAAAAATCATAATTTCTTTTATCCACGTCGTCATATGTTCTTCTGTAATGGAGAATAAAAAAAAATCTGTAGAAAATTTTCAAAGTTATTGCGTGAAATGTGAAATTTTCCACTGCTCCCCATAAGAACACGTGTAAAACCAGGAATGGTGAATCCTTTTTAAATTTTGGAGATCATAATTGAATAGTGTCCAGAATGAGTCTTCAAAATAAATTTAAAAATCTATAGAAAAACGCCTTGGCTACTACCATAAAGTGGCTACTACCGTCCTAAAAAAGTTCATGATCCATCCATGGTATCTGTCAGAAGAGTTAATTTATTTGTCTTTTTTCGATGACGACGTTCCAATTAATACGAAGCGCGAAATGACTGAATCCAGTGTGATTGAATCCAATTGACAACTGGTCCAGGGAGTACCAGTCGTCAATTGAAAGCTGATATAACAGTCCAGCCTTTTTAACATCAGATTGGCAGGCATCGTAACCGCTCGTAGCTTGCGATTTTTTGTAATAATAAAAATCGAACCACCTTTTCTTGCTCGAGACCCACTGGAGTAGAAAAGTGATGAAACCTTTTTGAAGTGTTTTGCTATTTGCCAAGAATTCCGTGTAGTAAACGACGCAGCAGAGCGAGGAATTGCCCTTATAGAAGAATTTAATCGGGCTATTACATATGATGAAGAACAGAAACAATATCTGCTGTTAATGGTAAGCGAACATCGGAAAAACATGCCAAATTTCAATATCAGTATGATTGCACATGCTATAAAAAATTAAGATAAAGTTACATTGTTATAAAAAGTATAAACAAATTCATATTCCGACAAATCGTTTCGAAAAAATATAAATCATTCATTTTCAGAACAATTTTGTTTAAATCCTGGTAGCGATCTCTAAATATTATCCAATTATATGGAGCCTTTGCAGTATTTTTTTCCCTCTTTGTCACAGTTGGTTCGGGTGCCCCGCAAAAAATAAACTAAAAATGGACCACCTAATGGACATACAATGCATCTATTTTATTGTTTACAATATATATACTTACTTCCGAATGAAAATCGAGTCAAAAATTGATTCCAATGATAAATACAGTAACATATTTTGACAAAAACACGTGGTTAATTTTTTCACAAAATTCCTTCCTTCATTTCTCAGCATAAATATCTTTTTTTTGAGAAGCCACTTTGCTACTATATTTTTTTCTTATAGTGCTATATCAGGAGAAGACACCGTTAAATTTTTAGCCATTTTTATTGAAAATTATAACAGACATGATTTTTTTTCTGTAAAATGTTCACTTTTTTTGCTATTTTTTTTATTACACTCAATTTTTATTTTTGGCTAAATAACCTACATGGTCTTTTAAAGTGAATTCTTTAGATGATTTGACAAAATGTCCAAGTCAATATATTCAATAGTTTTTCTTATAACAATTTTTATCGCTGGGGTGTGAACCAACCCGAGTGTGGCAAGTTAGGATTAATATGCTTTCTTAAGTTTTCAGCATTTATTTCATCATTTTTCAATCGAAGTATGTTTTTCATCATCATCGCTTCAGCTTCTAAGGTTAACGTATTATTAAGATTTTTCTATAATTATTGATGAAATCCTCTCCGTTCTTCATATCCAATTACAAAAATGCATCAACTGCATGAGCTAAAGGTAGATTCTCAAATCAGCGTTTTAAATTTACAATATTATCTACTACTTAGTAGTAAATCATTCACAATGAGAGCTTCACTTTTGCTATCGAAAAAGTACCAGATCTATACGTATGACCGTGAATAAGGCAGATATTTCGAAAAACCTGGACGGTGTGCAAATCCAGTCCTCTGGGAGGGGGGGGCGGACCCCCTGGCCCCTACCTAGTTACGCCAATGCCACTATATCGAGAAGTTGATATATCCAGAGAACAAATATTCCACGTTGCAAGACAAATGTTCTCCTACATGTTCGAATGAAAAAACTTGATGGCTTTACAAGCGTTAAAACTGTCCGAATTGCTCCTCATTTCCTCGCGCCCTCCCTCCAGTACAAGGACGGCCGGACAATAAGTTTTTAGTACCACGTATAAAAAGCGCTTGGAGCAAATTGCCTGCCGGAATTGTGAAGCGAGTCTATTTCATAATTTTGACGAAATAGAGAGCGGAAGCTGAAGCGGTTTAAATATGACAAGAGCCACGAGGTGGCGAAAAGTAGAGACAATTTTGGTAGCTGACTTCATTTTATACAGGGTTGCCCAGTGGAATGAGGAAGCTCCACGCGAATCTCGGTGGTGTTTAATGAAAGCAAGATTTCCGCTCGGAAACGGGAGAACAAGAGTGAGAACAGTCACAACGGTCCGAGAGCGCACCAGAGATACGGAAAAGACGTTTTGCGACTTTTTTTGTCGAAGGGCGTGCAGTTGTAGAACCGGCAATAGGTGCTTGCAGCGTTTAAAGAACTAGAGAATTCGGGTACGCGAAACTTAATTCTTTATTTCGGCTTAGCATTGACCGAAAGACAGACTCGAGTCACGTGATTGTAAAAAAATTAAACGATTGCCACTTGATGGCGAAAAAAATTCTGGCCTGATTATAATCAGGCCAGAATTTTTTTCGCCGTCGAGTGGCAATCGTTTAATTCTTTTACAATCACGTGACTCGAGTCTGTCTTATACTTATAATTCGAGCTTCCACTTCATAAGTAGATAAACCCGATGTGTGATCAGACCGGATCATGAGGCGTACTCACGACCGAGTGGAAAATATATTTTTTTTTCAACAGTAGTTTTATCTGCAAATGGAAGGATCTAGACGTCACCCCACCTTTGCGTTCGGAAAAATAGGTATCAAAATGTAAAAGAATTTGACGAGATTATTAAACATATAAAATAATTGTTGTTCTTCACAAATATAGTTTCATGAACGAATTGAAAAAAAACGCATAATTTTTTTTTCTCATGACCCAGATATAAGTCGTCTAGTGAACCCTCTTTTGAAAATCCTTGCCGATGGTGGATCTTTTCTCTGTCAGGCATCGTCTGGGAAAAAATAAAAAAATCTTGTAAAGAAAGGAAGCACAGGGGAATTTCTTATTTCATTTTTGTAGAAATGACAGCTGTTTGAAAAAAAGCTTTGATGTTTACCAAACTTTTGAGGCTTAAAAATTAATAAAACATACACGCACCATGCAATTTAAAAAAACATATGCTACAGCCTAGATAATATCATAGAGAATACAAGGTATGTAAATTAAGTAATGAGACTGTTTTTTTTCAATTTTTTAATTCAAATAGTATTACAATTCAATATTGTCTCCCTCAAAATAACTTCCAATGTTCATAGCAATGCTGGAACTCGGATACTGGAATAGCCTTCAGCTGGTCGGTTACAGCCATTTGAATGTTCTCGAGTGTCCTAAAATGACGTCCCTTGAGATGATTTTTTAATCTCGGGAAAATAACAAAGTCACAACGACTCAAGTTAGACAAATAAGGAATCTGAGGAGCCACTGGAGTGTTTTTACTAGCCCAAAACTCGTTTATTGAAATTGCTGTGTGACAGCAATTTTTCTCATCCCCAATTTATAGGTCAAAATCTGATGAACGGTGGTGTGAGTCAAATTCAACTCTTCCCCGATCATTCTGACGGTCAACCGACGATCTGAACGCACAAGATCCCGGATTCTGTCGACATTTTTATCGGTTCTTGAAGATGAAGGCCTTCCGCTACGTGATTCATCTTCAATCGACTCTCTTCCTTCTGAAAATGCCTTAAGCCACTGAAAAACCTGGGCCCTTGACAAAACACTTTCTCCGTAAGCCTGCTGAAGTTTTGCACAAGTTTCCGTTGCACTGTGCCCAAGTCTGAAGCGAAATCTGATCACAGACCGCTGCTCGAAATTGATGTCACTCATTTTTAGAACGCACTACAAAAAACGGTTTCACGAAAAAAAAATCCCTGCGGACAACCAAATGACTCTAGCGAGTTCAAACTCGTACTAAAGGCGTATCACATGTTCACCTACTGCCCCTCCAAATCCCGTGTCTCAAGTGTTGCTAGATCGAATGCACGTTGTGAGTCTCATTACTTCATTTACACACCACGTAAGTGGTATGAATTCCATCAAAATCGGTTGAGTCGATCTCAAGATACAATATTTTGTCCACCGGTTCGAAAAGAGGGTCCTACTAAAAGCCTTATATCTCCGCCATTAATTTTTTTTCATTCGTTTTTTTTTCAATTTGTTCATAAAACTATAATGCATTGGTAAAAAATCAAAGGTATTTTATGTATTCAATAGTCGCGTCAAAATGTTATTTTATTTTTATACCTAGTTTTCCGAGAGCCAAGATCGTGTAACCCCTTAAGAAATACCTATACTAAAAAATAATATTCTTCCAAAATCCAAATCGATTTCTCATTTGGCCAAACCGTGTACTACTCTTTGGCTGTAGATATGCACGAAGTTCATATTGTAAGGCCTTAGGCCACTCTGGAGGCCTAAAAAAGGGCAAATTTTGTGATTTTTTTTCAGCAAAACCATAAAATAAATCGGAATTACAAAATAGGAATTTTATTATACACGTAATTGACTATACAAAATTATTCTTTTTCAGCGATACATGTCAAAATGGCGACTGTGCAGCATTTTTCCAATGACGCCTTTATTTCGGGAAGTTCAACAGGCGGACCAACAGCTCCTATCATTTTTTGAGTTATGATGAGACACTAAAGTTTTTTCGATTATATATAAGAATAGCTATAGAAGTACGTAGGATTTTTTTTGATATATTGTTTTTTGTCAAAATGTCGCATTTCTAAAACAAAAAGTATAAAATGCCATGAGAAAATCGTCAGAAAATTGTTTATAAAAAAGGAACTATGCAATATAATAATAAAATCCTACGTAGTACCTAAGAAAAGTTAATTCTAAATATACAGTTAAAATTTCAAGTGAATCGGTTGAAATTTGTTTGAGTTATAAGTTCGGCCGACTTGAAAAATGTAGTTTTGAGATAAACGCGTTTAAATTCAGTAGAAAGTCACGACATGAATAAAGAGAGGTTGCGCTAGAATTCGAAAACCGAGTACTTAGACATTTTTCACACCCATAATCTTTTTGAATATAATTTCATAGGTACTAAGGTACATTTTTAACAAAACAAAAAAAATCGACTTTTGGAGAATCCTAGAGTGGCCTGCTGTAATTAAATAACAAACATAAAATTATTTTTAAACGATCGATTCTGGCCGCGAAAAAACCTGGAATTTATGCCTTATTAGTTTCATCTTTTTATTTAATTTATTTCACAAGTAAATGCAAATACCAGTATACAATTTGACGGACGTGATTAAATCACAAGTTCGTATTTTTTAGAAAATTCCAACGTATATACGCTTGTTTGTGGTCCATTGAGTAGAGTTTTTCTCTGGGCTCACGAGAGTCAGACACACTCCCGAAGAGAGAAGAGCAAGCAAACGTGGAAGCAAAGGCACAGAGATGAAAAGAAAACTCACGATAGAATACACCGTGTTTACCCGCGGGCTAAACTCACAACGAACTTCATTCACAGTCTGACCATATGTACCCTCCATCGAAGTTCCGACAAAATCACGTAGAACAAAAAAGACAATGTGAAAAGAAATAATACGTTCGCGACGTTTTTGTTTTTCGACACGATGTCGAAAAAACACAACCTTATAAAGCATACAAAATCGTATTCCTTTTGGGAAATAAAAGGAAAAAAAAAACTAAAAGCTCGTTGTCCTATACGTGAACAAAACACATCCGAGCCAGAGGGATGAACTTTTTGATTGCGATAGAATGAAGCAAACTTTGAAACATCGAACATTCACAGCTCTGGAATTTCGCCTTTGCATGATACTGGCCATCAACGATTTTCGGTTTTCCGTGCCGGAAATTAAATCTCGTTTGCGGATGAGGCTCCTGAATAAGTATTAATTGACATCAGTATTCGATAAAGTTATTGTGAAGTGCAATTAATTGAAAACGGCCGAAAACGATAGCTCTTATTTTAATTAGTCCCAAAATATTATCGTGTTTTATTCTCAAAGTATTTCCAGAGAATCTTAATTAACTTGTTTTTTTTTGTTCCTGATCTTTTTATGATTGATATCACCATCGAACAAATCGTTTTCTTTCTTATCCTTTTTTCTCCTATTTTCATATCGCTTAATATTACTGTATATCAATATCTTTTTAAATTATTCATCAATCTTTCATAAATATTAATAAATAATAAATTTCGATCTATATTTTTAATATAGTACAGCATGAGTGTATTCCACATGTAAATCTTAGCGTTTTTGTAACCTCTCGTCTGTTCTTCAGTTTCCTTTTTACATTATAGCATCTTTTACAACGGTTCATCTGCTTTTTACATCTTTTTACTTTCCATGATTCCACTTATTCTTATTTTTATTTTTTATTCCTGATTTCGCCCTCTCTCCTCTACACTCTTTCTTGTTAACTTCTTAAACTGCCCCACCATTTCGAACATTTCTTCAACTAGGCAAGAGTGGGGCACAATGTGTTACGGGGTACTTTGAGCCACATGCGATTGGTCGAAGGTTTGTAGCTCGTGAATCCCGAAATTTTTTGTGTTGGCCCGTGATTTATATTAAGTTTCGTCAGGCCTAAAAAAAAGTCAAAAGTCAATAGGCAGCAGCTAAAAAAAAGTCAATAGGCAAATAATATGACCACGACGTTGAGATAAAAATGCCAAAAATGATGTTTTTTATCACTTTGGTCATACAATATTCACTTTAGTCATATGTACATACCCCACGTTTCGCAGGTGGGTACACACTGTACCCACCTATCTGACAAATTGTACCTCACGGGTGGGGTACAATGAGCCAATCTACAAATTTTGTTCGATCCTATTATTTTGGTATTTTTTATCCTTTTGCAAAAAAAATGGTAGCTTTATTTGTTCACGCAAAGGTCTATAAAAATCGGTTATCACCTTTTTTTTCTAATCAGACGACTTTGGTAAGAGTAAAGATTCTTTAAAAAAAAGGAGACACATTGTGCCCCACCTTCGCAACTTCTATCCCTTCTAGTGACCTGACCCATCCCGTTGCTATTTCGCCCCCCGGTTGTTCCACCCATCGTTGGAATTTCCTTGTCACTTCGTCCTCCATTTGAGTCTTTGCCTTCTCACATTCTCATGTGCGCACCTGTGTTTCCTCTTCCTTACCGCACACTCTGCATCTCGTATTTCTTAAACCCTTTTCCTTTCCCACGCTCCCACACCTCATTCTTGGTCATATTTCTGTGATTTTTCCCATCATAGTTCCTTTTGTCCAGTACTCCCCCATCCCCACCTCTTTCTTCCTGTGTTTACCCGAGTGGAAAATACAACATTTCACCATCTAGCCCTGGGCTAGTAAAATGATAATTCAAGTCGCCAATAGCTAGCCGCTTTAGCTAATAACTGCCCAGCCTTGTAACGTTTTCGTCGTCTAGTGATTGAGTACAGAAAATTAGGTGGTAACTAGATTAAACAAAATATATCTTGCCGGTGCATAATATTTTTTCTTTAGATAATGTGCAAAACATTTTTTTCACATTATATATATCACGGCGCAATTTTTACGATTTTCACCCTCATCTGACAGTTTTGTTTATGATAATTGCGCTGCAAATATATTAATTTATTCATTTGAAATTATGTCAGAGAAACGCTTAGGTGCGAGGTGGTTTCGACTGCGGTCCCCCTGGGCGATAAATATCCACGTACTTGCCCACTGAGTCAGTTCTACTTAGTTAAGTTACTAATTTCCCATCGTCTACACATGCAATAAGTTGCTTTATTAAGAAATGGGTGGATTAACCAATTTAAATAACATTGTCGGATTGATTACTTTTTTTTCATTGAGAACTATATTTGCATAGAATTACATAACCTCAAATTGTATTTGTCGATAAATTTATTCTGGCTGGTGACGAACTAATGAACACGATGTTACTGCAACGAATGATATTCATTATATAACCTATTAATAACGATATAAACATTATATGAACTAATCACGATCGACTTGGTATTGGCTAATCAAAGAGAACATATACGCGCAGTTGGCTAGTGTTGGCTACGTCATCGCGAGATACCCACTTGAGGATCTTTTCTTCATGGGCAACGCTATCTTTAACTCAAATTGCTGAGCCAGCCATGAGCCAATCGCTCGATGGAACTATACATAGTCACATAACCTCACTTTATAATTTGTGATCATCATTGGCTAGCCAGGTACAACTTAGTTATTAGGTGGTATTTTTATCGTAAGACAGCGACAACCGTAATTAAGTTTGGCTAGGCAGTGACTTGCCAAGAGGTGCATAGCCGCAGTTAGCTACTGTTGGCTAGGTCATGACGAGATACCCACTTGAGAATTTTATTCATTCGCAACGCCATGTGAAACTCAAGTTGACTAGACAGCCATGAGTCATTCGCTAGATACGTTAAGTCACATAACCTCGCTTTGTTATTCGTAACCATGGTTGGCTAGTCCAGTACGGCCGAGTTACTAGGTGGTATTTTTATTCTAACGAAGCGACATCTATAGTGAAAATTGACTGGGCAGTGAATAGACAAGAGCTGGATAACAAAATATTTAGAATATAACTACCTGGTAGCGAAGCAGCCATTAATCAGTTCGTATGAGCTCAATTGGGCGAGCCAGTTACTAGCACGTAACTCAGACAGGCTAGCACAATTTCTACTCAGGTATACAGTAATATATTTCTAATTATATTTCCATTAATATTGATATATATTTATTTACTATATTTCTATCTATGTGCCACACGAATTGACGCAAAATAACCTTTTGGACCGAATTGATGCCTGCGATTCTTTGCTGAAACGTAACGAAATCGGCCCATTTTTGAAGCGGATGGGGACTGACGATGAAAAATGGATCACATACGAGAACAACAGCCGAAAAAGATCGTGGTCCAATCGCGGTGAGCCGGCCCAAACGATAGCCAAGCCCGGATTAACGGCCAAGAAGGTTTTGCTGTGTGTTTGGTGGGATTGGAAGGGAATCATCCACTATGAGCTGCTCCCATCGGTCCAAACACTCAATTCGGACCTCTACTGTCAACAACTGACCAGATTGAAGCAGGCGATCGACCTGAAGCGGACAGAATTGGCCAAGAGAAAGGGTGTTGTGTTCCATCAAGACAACGCCAGGCCGCACACATTTTTAATGATGCGCCAGAAGCTCCGAGAGCTTGGATGGAAAGTTCTATCGCACCCGCCGTATAGTCCAGACCTGGCACCAAACGATTATCACCTTTTCAAGCATTTGCAAAATTTTCTTGATGGTGCAAAACTGGCCTCAAAAGAGGCTTGTGAAAATGAGCTGGTCAAGTTTTTTACCAATAGGGACGAGAACTTCTTCAATCGCGGAATTATGAAATTGCCTTCAAAATGGACAAAAGTTATCGAACAAAACGGCGCATATTTGATCTAAATCGGATAATCCTAACTATGTTAATTTCATAAAGCGAAAATTTCAAAATAAAGCGAAAAAACGCTCAGAACTTTTCACTTCGTTTAATATAATTTTAAGCTTGAAAAAAAAATCTGCAAAAATTAAGTCATACACCTAATACTATCATTAACATGGTGATCATTATTTCTAATAATTTATTATTCACTATCAAATTCGTCTATTTGTCTCTATAATTTTCCATTCTTTATCTACCTATACCCAATAGTATTATATCTTCACGCAACAATACAAGGCACGTTTTCTTATAGCAGTCACTGCGAAATTTACTCTGACACTTTTGATTCACAGTAAAGTGCGAGGTGACAGGTCCATCGGCAAACAAACGCGAGGAGTTCGCTGTAAAAGCGGAGCAAAAGAAAAAAGCGCGCAACGTGAAAGAATGTTCCGCTATAGAACACGCGTCAACAAAAAAAAAGGGTATTTTCCTTTCGTCGATGATAGTCGACTTCTGGGTTGCGAGTAAACGCGACGGCCGAAAGAAAAAAGAAAAAAGTCACGTATTATCGACGTCAGGCCTTTTTGTGCCATTTTGCCGCTTCTCTCGTTAAACAAGACCGAGAAAATCGGCGCGTTTGCAGCTATAGGCGTGTTGTTCGTATACAGCAAAATGCTCGTGGAATTAATAGAGGAGTCATGTTCGTACGGGGCTTTACGAGGGTGGCTCGAGTAACATAAACGCACACGAGTGTGGTGTGCGGGGGAGAAAAAAAAACAAACAAACGAGAAGTTGTATAAATATGGATGAGCTGTGCGAAGCTAAACTTCCACTTATCCGCTGCGTAAAAAAGAAAAGAGAAACTCCAGCGGGAAATGTGATCCTGTGCGAGCGTTCAAGAAAGCGATAAAAAAAATATTCTAACAAATTACACATATCGAATAGCGGGGTGTTTTTTTCTTTCGATTATGCGAGGAGTGTTATGTAGCGTTTCCCGTAAATGCAATACAAACGAACAAACATTGCACGAATCAACGATCCGTTTTAACGAGCACCTGCCCTGCATAGAAAACGGAGGTTAATATATTTCTAGCAAAGTTAATTACCAAACCCCTCTACCCATTGCACACTCGCTACCTACTTACAGTGATTACGACCGATCGGTTTTAATTAGCGCATTACATCGAAACATTCATTTTATATCTGAACTGAATGCGGTATTTGTTTGACGCATGACTGAGCAAAGGCCCCCTCATCGATTCCAGCAGATTAATTGATCTCAATTTCCTCTCTCTCTCTCTCTCTCTCTCTCTCTCTCTCTCTCTCTCTCTCTCTCTCTCTCTCTCTCTCTCTCTCTCTCTCTCTCTCTCTCTCTCTCTCTCTCTCTCGCTCTCGCTCTCGCTCTCGCTCTCGCTCTCGCTCTCGCTCTCGCTCTCGCTCTCGCTCTCGCTCTCGCTCTCGCTCTCGCTCGCGCTCTCGCTCTCCCTCCCTCCCTCCCTCTCTGCCAACTAAACCCAAACTTAAACCTAAACAAACAAACAAACCCAATCTTAAACCCAAACAAACACAAATTTAAACCTAAAGAAACAAACAAACCCAATCTTAAACCCAAACAAATGAACCCAATCTTTAACCCAAACAAACAAACCGAAACTTAAACCCAAACAAACGAACTCAAACTTAAACCCAAACAAAAGAATCCAAACTTAAACCCAAACAAACATATCCAAACTTAAACCCAAACAAAAGAACCCAAACTTAAACCTAAACAAACAAATCCAAACTGCAACCCAAACCCAAAACGAACCCCAAACCAAACCCAACAACATTGTAATGTACTCACTAAAATTGAAACTTACAACTTGTAACCAGAAAGGACTTTACATGTCATGCAGCATTTTTCAATAAATCACAGGCATTTATCAAGTCGCAGCTCCCCCCACCCTGCTACAACACAGCAGCAGTGGAGTGGGGCTAGCGTTAGTTTCGTGTGACATCTCGCTAAATCAGACCCCCCCGTATATATCTTTAAAAGCATTTTCTCAAAACTCAATTTCGAGGACATCGTTCAAACAATGGCGACCAAAACTTAATTTCGAGAACTCGAGGATTTTTTTGAGGATTTCGAGCATTTTTACAGGGCATAACCATTTTTTTTCTTTGCTTTCACATTAATATATAATTCTTCTTTAATCCAATGACAATAACTCAAGAATTTGATATCCGACACAAAGAGTCGTATAACGCACGGCACGGGCTGAGTTTCTCATTATTTTATGGACATTTTCATCGGTGCAGAATTTTCTTCATCAATTCATTACGCCACCGTAGATCTCGCGAGTATTGAAGAAAAAGTATGGAATTACGTCCAGCGGACAGCCCTGCAAGGCTACAAAATTTATCTCCCTTCCCGTGAGTGCTTTTCCATGCATTGTTGGTTCTAATCCGCCAGTATTATTTTTTAAAAAATGTATCCAGGCGAAAATGATTTAGCGTGTACTACGTGAATTACGCTTCCACGAAGTATACAGCATTGTGAGCTGCCTTTTTGTTCTCCGCATGTACGTATATATATATATATACAGGGTGGATCAATAACTATTAGCACCTTAGATATCTTCGAAACTATAAGGTTCACAGAAATATTTGCTGAAATGAAATTGCACAGTACGAAAGGGGCCATCCGATAGCGATAATAGTTTTTTTGCAGGTGGAGGTACTTCGGACATTTGAAGGTCAACTGCATTTTTTTTAATGGACCGGTATGTTTTTTTTCTGTATCATGAAAGAGGAGCTTAAAACGAGTTCAACGACCTATAACATAAGGTCATTGAAGGTCATAGAAAGTACAGAAAGGCGATAATACTTACAGTTTCGGTAGTAAGTGTTACGGTAGTCTGAAATGTTTTTCTTCGACATTTCTTGGCAAAAGACGACTAGTTCCGTGACTGGGAGGTGAACTTGGGACCGACTGTATCGGTATAGGTTTTCCGCAGTTTCCCTATGCCCGTGACAGACATGTCACGGTGAATACGATACAGAGGGGGAAGTCGGCTGCGGCCGCAAGGTGGGGGATGGAATGAGTGACAGACGGCGGAGTTATAAGGGGGGTGAGGTGTGGAATAAGAGGTACAGCGAAAGTTGAAGTGGGTTGGGGCACGTAAACAGGTGAAGAACCCTGTACGACTGGAACAAACCAATAAAAAAATATATATATATAAATATAATATTTATACACACACACACATATATATATATATATATATATATATATATATATATGTATATATGGGGCAGTCCATACCAATTCGACCTGGGTCTGACCCTCGACCCCTCAAATCTGGTTCCCGATTTTTCCTATCATTACTCTAACTCTATCAAGCAATTAGAATTTTTTTCAGATTTTTCAAAATAAATTTGAGCGCGTCATGAATTTTTGAATTTTTTTTTTGAACACCTCGATGGCCGTAATCGAAAATCTGAAAAAATTCCCAAACATACAGTGTCAGATATAAAAAATGTTGGTGTAAAATTCATAATGTCTAGGCTTTTGCTTCAACCCGTTTTTTAGCTTTTTGAGCAAAAAAAAATGAAGAAAATAAGAAGCAGAGGTCAATTTACTGTAGACTGTTGCTCGAAATTTGGTATGCATAGTACCAGATTTTTAAAAAAATTTCTCCGATTTTTCTAAAGTGTATTTTGTAATTTTCGAATTTATTTTTATCATGGTTGAAAAAAACCCTAATTAGGGATTTGGAAATGATGCGAATTGCACTAACAATAAGCGTAAGATGCCTGGTGAGGTTCGATACACTCTAAACTACTTTTGAACTACTACTGTAGCCAGTAGCTTGAACATTTTTGATGATAGCGAACGGTTTTTGGAAATTTTTAAGGACTTTTTAAAGCATTTTTTTCTGTAATATCATCGTAAAATCATGATTAATTAAAAGCGGTCATGAACAGTGATCGCTCTTAATTAAATAATTAAGAGCGGAAATAATTTAACAATCAATATCAATTTTAATCATCAATTCGCATTGTTTTATCTACGTTTTATTCCAGAAACTACAATGAAATCATCGTAGAGAATAGTATTTCCATCACTGACAATCTGAGATGCGTCAACACATTTTTATATCACATGTGCCTTTAAAATGATTTTTGATATAATAAAAAGGTTCTGCAGACTCGTTTTTATTTTTTTTTCTTTATAATGTTGTGGATTTTAAATTAATGAATTAATTATTTAATTAAGAGCGATCACTGTTCATGACCGCTTTTAATTAATCATGATTTTACGATGATATTACAGAAAAAAATGCTTTAAAAAATCCTTAAAAATTTCCAAAAACCGTTCGCTATCATCAAAAATATTCAAGCTACTGTCTACAGTAGTAGTTCAATAGTAGTTTAGAGTGTACCGAACCTCACCAGGCATCTTACGCTTATTGTTAGTACAATTCGCATCATTTCCAAATCCCTAATTAGGGTTTTTGTCAACCATGATAAAAAAAAAAATTCGAAAATTACAAAATACACTTTACAAAAATCGGAGAAATTTTTTAAAAAATCTGGTACTATGCATACAAAATTTCGAGCAACAGTCTACAGTAAATTGACCTCTGCTTCTTATTTTTTTCATTTTTTTTTGCTCAAAAAGCTAAAAAACGGGTTGAAGCAAAAGCCCAGACATTATGAATTTTACACCAACATTTTTTATATCTGACACTGTATTTTTGGGAATTTTTTCAGATTTTTCGATTACGGCCATCGAGGTGTTCAAAAAAAAATTCAAAAATTCATGACGCGCTCAAATTTATTTTGAAAAATCTGAAAAAAATTGTAATTGCTTGATAGAGTGAGAGTAATGATAGGAAAAATCGGGAACCAGATTTGAGGGGTCGAGGGTCAGACCCCGGTCGAATTGGTATGGAATGCCCCATATATATATACATATATATATATATATATATATATATATATATATATATTTGTGTGTGTATATATATATACCTAATTTAAATCCTATTATATTTATGTAATTTTAGCTATTACCTCATTGGTATTTTAAGAACGGTCCTCAACTGTTTCAAAATATAATATTGATTTTGGCGGCTGGGTGGCTCTTGGTATGACCTATGTATATAAACTAGCTTCCGCCCGCGGCTGCGTCCGCGTTGAATTTGGCCGATAGAAACTTCATTAACAGGATTTTTAAAACAACCCCCTAATAAGGGGTTGTTTTAAAAATCCTAAACTATTTTGTTTATTGTTTGTTTTGAAAAATATTTTATTATTTGTTTTGAAAAATATTTCTACCGAGTTTCAAGTTGATAGACCCAAGGTCTACAATTTTCCATACAAACTTTTACATCTCATTTCATCCCTTTAGGGTTTGATTTTCGAAAAATCCTTCTTAGTGCACCTCTACGCCCTTTAAGGAACATATCTTCCGAATTTCATTGAGATAGAAGCAGAGAATTCGATTTTTCCATACAAACTTCAACACCCCATTGCATCCCTTATTAGAAGTTGTTTTAAAAAATCCTAAAATATGCGTTTTATTATTTGTTTCGGAGAATTTATATACCAAGTTTCAAGTTCATACCCGCAAGGAATACAATTTTCCATACAAACTTTAACACCCAATTTGACCCCCTTAAGAGTTGATATTCGTAAAAAAATTCCTTACAATTAGTGCACCTCTACACCTTCTAAGAAACATATCGTCGAAGTTTCAAGTTGATACACGCAAGGAATACAATTTTTCATACAAACTTTTACATCCCACCCTTTTTCACCCTCTTAGAGTTGACTTTCGAAAAATCCTCTCTTAATGCACCTCTCAATGCATGCCTTGTATGTATCTATCAAATTTTGTTTCTATCTTCAGCGGTTTAGGCTATGCGTTGTCTATATGTCAGTCAATGATGCAGTCAGTCAGTCAGTCACAGAACTGTTTTATCTTTTATCATACAAACCTAGCTACCTCTTTTTCCTCTTAAGGATTGAATATCCAAAAACGCTGAAATTTCATTAATTGTGTCTGGGAGCAGTTATTCAAAGTTGCAAGTAAATTTGACCCGGTTTTTTAAATTTTCTGTACAAACTTTTCCACCCACTTTCTCCCCTTAGGGATTGAATTGATAAAAGACGCTAAAATACGTGTTCCATCAATTGTGTCAAGAAGCACGAATACCAAATTTCAAATAAACCCGACCAGATTTTTTTTTATTTACATACAAACTTTGCCACCCTTTTCTCGCTTTAGAGGTTTAATTTCGAGAAATTCCTTCTTAAGTGGTGCCTACATAATACAATCAACATGCCCTCCACATTTCACATTTCTACATTTAGCGTTTGAGCCTGGGCGATGATGAGAGTCAGTTAGTCGGAACTTTGCCTTTTATATATATAATATATATATAGATAAATACATTTATCTAACGATAACTTTGAAAATATTGGGGCGATCATACTTTGTGTATGATCACATTTCTCCATTTAAAAAATGGTCGCTAAAGCCCCGAGGCCTTCAAAATCACATTTCAATGGGTACGTAAAAAATTCACTGGCACGTGCTTCATGCATGATATAAAAAGCTGAAAAAAAAATCTTTTATAATAGTGCGTTGATCCATTTCTTCCGAGGGATTTCACATACATTGAAAATACTCTGGGGCATATGGGTTCAATTTGACTGAATACCGAGCTTTGTTTGTCTACCTCGGAGCGCGACGTCACAGGAGTTCGTAAAATAATGAATTCTTTCAAAAAGGAGGGAAATCCGCGGTTGATAGGCCCTATTCGCCCTTTCTGATCCTCTCTCTCTCTCTCTCTCTCTCTCTCTCTCTCTCTCTCTCTCTCTTTCTCTCAGAACCACCACTTATTAATAATTTTTTTCGCTACTCGCATACGCGGATCCATTGAAATGTGCACTTCCATCAGACCTGAATCCTTCACCACAGAAAAATATCTCTATCCTCATGTTTTCTTTTATAGAGATATTTTTTCCACCGAATGAATAGCGTATACAATACCTTTTTTTCACGAAAACCCGGCTTAAGGGCTTGCAAAAATGGGAAATCACGTACAAGCAATACCTTGGACAAATTAAATGTGAATCCTTTGAACATTATGATCTCAAAAATGTTGGAAATATAATTAGATGATAATATCAAAGATAATTCTTAATTTATTTCCTACCGAATAAAGGTTTGAAACGCGGATAGGGTCACGAAATTTCCGAACCACTCTCGACAATTATTTGTAATTCGCTTGGCGCTCCGTAGACTATATTTTAGCTTGGATCGCGTGCGTCTCATGATCATCGTTAAACAATCGAAGTAAAAATTATCCAGCCTCGATACTCGTTTGTGCAGCGACTCAGTAGTTGTTTCATTAATTTTCTCGTAGCAGCAACGGGGCCCAGCTGAATTAACCTACGCTTTCTCTCACACCTATATATATATATATATACGTTACTAAAGTACATAATCTACGTTTCATCGTCCACATGCAAAGTCGATGAACGAGAATGGCCAGCTCACATCTGTCGATCCGGTCGATCCAATCAGGCTGACTCGATTAGACTAATGACGCTTCCTCTCTTTTCTCTCTCTCTCTCTCTCTCTCTCTCTCTCTCTCTCTCTCTCTCTCTCTCTCTCTCTCTCTCTCTCTCTCTCTCTCTCTCTCTCTCTCTCTCTCCCTCTCTCTCTCTCTGTCTATCAGTCCGATCGTGGGGCTCTCATACTCGCAACGTTTCTTTAATCACTAATCGGCATGTCGGAGATCAGGTATTGTATCAAAATGCACCTCGTAATTATGGTCCCCCTGTGCTCTTGTTGGTATTACCATGCTCTTCTTGATTCTTACCAATCACGACACCGAATTTCAAACTAGGACCAATCAGTAGAGTTTGGTATTTTTTTCAAAATGCCAAAACTAGAGAGTGTGGATCGAAATGTAACAAGGGCAAATCCAAAGAAAGTTTTCTTTTGGATTCTCAAATCCATGATGGTACTCGCATCAAACGTCCATGATGCGCCGTTGAATGCTGCATCGCTGGAATACAGCAAAAATCCCTTTCATCTTCTATCTCGTTACTTTTATCATTATTCAAAATACGTTCTACAAATTTAATAGTACATCAAATTGGTACTTGATAATTGATACATTTAGGCTACATGTAAATCACTCAAACATTTGTTTCTACAATATTAATAGGCAATTTGCAAATTGAAAGAAAAGAAAAGAATTTCTATTTCATCCCAACTATGAAAACTGCGATGCCACAAAGGATGGTACAGTGAAACGAACCCCAGTTTATTGACGAGGCAATAAAGATGTAAAACTCCGGAAAACTTCTAATTTCAACTTTTATCGAAAGTTCCTATGTCTAGAAGAACGGAGAGTATTCTTCAACATTCATTGGTAAAACGTTCGAGCCTTCTTGAAGAGAAACGTGCAGGGAAAAAGTTATCCTCGCCATATTGCTCACGCTTCATACAATCCCTCGTGCGCTCTCTTGATAAAGCTCCCGTCATCTGGAACTATCTCGTCCATTGTTTTTTATTGGCCAGTCGGCCGAACAGCGATAGACCCGTCGATCTCATGCCACCCAACAAATTTTGCCGCAAACTTTTCTCGTTCCGGAACATGTTTGTTTCTTGCAGACCGCGTGAAAAAACGAAAAACGCTACGCAGCTGGGACGCGGGGGTTGAAGGGTGACCGGGCCACCCCGCTGCGTTAAATGCGTGGGTGTGCCAGTAATTTTATTCTCGCCAGTCCCTAGGTAGTTTCGCATAATTAGAGAGGTATTTTTCCGGGGATGATCACAAAGCAGTGGCAACAGCGAAGTACGAGGACAGAAGAGCGCGGGAGGGTTCGAGGATGCCGACGAACGAGCCAAATTAGGTTTTAATGAGGAGAGTCGAGCCGAGCACGGAAACGGACGAGGTTTCTTTTTGCTGGTCCCGCGTAAGCTACACCCGCAGAAATGACATACTCCAACTTGTTTTTTTCCGGCTTCTTTTGTTTTTCTTTTTCATACCCTCGCTCCCGCCGAGTCCTCGCTCTCCAACAACTCCAAGAGCGAAGTCAAACGTCCTTGGGGTCTCGAAGCTCAGCTTGTTTGTTTACCTTGTTGGGAATCCAACTTCGTGAGCCTCTCGAACCAACAGGAATGCGAGGAAGACCGAAGAACCCTTTGATCAACGGGCTCTTATATCGAACTTACATACATACAGACCTATATAGGTGTTCACACATATATGTATATACGTGCAGTTTTGGACGAGTGGTACTTTCTTGGTACTTCCTACTATCGCCTTATACTCGGTACTTGTCAACTTGATGAAAACGCTCTTGATCGTCTTCGACTCGGGCAATCGGATCTCGTTTGCTCAGGTCATCCCTGGGCATTTTATGTCGCTGACTCGCATAAGCAGCTTTGTTCGACCTTAGAACACTCACCTTGGCGATCGATGTGGTGCAAGAAAAGCGAAGATAACGATTCCTTGATGCTGAAATGAAATCGGATCATTGAAGACGGAAAGTCTTCAATGAGAGTTTCTTGTGAGAGTATTCTTGGGCGAGAGAGAGAGAGAGAGAGAGAGAGAGAGAGAGAGAGAGAGAGAGAGAGAGAGCACTGATGAGGGATTAACCTCCCACGAGAACAAAACGACGATCATTGTGTCTTCTTTGGATGTGAGCCATGGGAGGGTTGGAGAAAGGTATCACTAAAGATGCATTTCACATTTGAGACCTTTTTCCTTCGGTGCAGAATTTGTTGAAAACACGAAGGGTTAACGTATTCCTTTCACAAACCCGAATATTTAAAAATTAACTAATTTTTGTCAAGAATTCAAATATTAATGAATATCTATACCGTTAGTAGGGGTCGAAGAGATGCACGCATAGAATAATCCCGGTAGATTTGAGCCTAATCGGTGCAATAGTTTTTCAAAAGTCATATCGACAAGGTCGAAAAACGTTGTTTTGAGAAAAACGCGTTTAAAGTTTCTCTTGTAAAAATGTACATAAAACTTAAAAAAAAGCCTCTTACACTCAATCAGCAATGCCTGGTCCATACATTATTCCTTCAGCTTCTTCAAAATTTTCAGTTTCTTGGGATTTTTTTGTTTCGAATCACTGTTCTGCGAGCTTTGGACGCTCGACACGGCGGTTGCGCACTGAGCACCCAGAGACGCTTCTATTGTATCACTCTTTTTAGCCCCTTATCGGTCACTCCGACCTAAATAACGTTCTGTACCGTATTTCTACAGGTATGTAGTATACGAAACTAATGTTTTTAGAAAATCGAAAATGTTCCTTAACCGCCATTGTAATCTACTAATGATTCAAAAGGGTCCTGATTTATGCGCCCACAAAATACGGCCCTCCGCGAAAGGAATACCTTGAACGATAGCGATCCTTGAAAAGCGCCACGTGAATACCTGATTAAGCATCTCTTTGTGGAAAAAATAGGAGGCGCAACAGTCCTGACTGGTGGTGAAGCTCCGTCTTGGACGAGTTTTCTCGCACGGAGGCTTCTTCCTTTTTTTTTTCCTTTCCGTCCGTGTGTGTATTCGCTCAAGTTTCTCGCAGCTCCAACTTTTTTCGGTCCAGCACCGTCTGACCCGGGAGGCCAAGAGTTCCTCCGCATCGAGCTGGAGGACAAACGAGAGAGCGAGAGAGATAGGTCGGGCTTCGGAAAGTATGCCTCGGCCTTGGAGGATATACTCAGCTGAAGCAAAAAGCGCAACTTGAGGCCTTTCCCCGAGTGTTTGCCGACCGCCGGGGCCACGGATCTAGAAAAGCCTATCCTGGTATACGGAAGAGGTGCTGCCTAGCCCATTGAGAGAAAGAATAACCATGGCGAAGAACCAGACGTGGCTAGAGGATTAAAGGGAAAAGATACACGTCCAGCTCGAGCTTTTCCCGGAGGTTGCAGCTGCCAATGCCCCGTGTGGACAGACGGTATGATGGGGCGGTGCACGGTAAACGCGAACGTTGAACGAAAGGATTCAGAGAGATCCGCCCCGGCACGAACGTTCCTCGATCTTCCAACGGGCGAAAAGCCGGACGCTCGCTGGATATTGCACCAATTCGTGCAAGAACGAAAAACGGGCCAATTAAAGCTCACGTTCCCGCTGAAAGGAGAGAAACAAAAGGACGAATGATGGCCGGAAGGAGAGCATCGACCGAGAAGGAAAAGAATTATGACCCATCCAAAGTGTAGACCTTTCGAGAGGTCATCCAAGATATGCCCTCGAGACGACTCGTCGAGTTGAAAATACGAGATCCGGGAGCATCGACGAAAGCGCATCCAGCTGATAGTCCAACTCAATCCTCGGCATAGTCGTTTCTGCTACGTACACATCGTCCATGTTCACTTCCTTTCTGTATACGTTTCCTATCATTGATTACGGCCGAGCACGTTTTGAGGGATATCGAATTAACGAATCGCTGTCTGATCAGTCAACTCAGATCCTCGACTGCCTCCGCTGTACTCAACGTCGCAATCCAATTTTGCCAGGCTTATTGTTTGTTCATCTAGACCGGACTGCGAGAGTAACCTAGTGGGTTTGCTCAAGAGCCATCGGTTCAGCGAAATCTCGATATATCGATGATGAGACCACTTTTACTCATCTTTTCAAAAAGACAGCACAATCACGTGTATAAAACTGATCTATAAAAGACCGCCTCAGCAAGTTTGCTGAACCGCTTATTAGTGCATTGATAACGAGTGAACCAAAACAACTCTTCCAATTGGTGTATCTTCAATTGGTGTACTAGCATTCATACCGGTAACTTCGTCGGAAACTAGGCTCGACTAAAATGCAGTGGTCGTTCCGCCAATTAATCCAGATTAATGAGGTCATTTAGATTAGTTATATCACTTCCTGTTGAGATAAGCCGATATTACGAGTTTCTGCAGCCAATTAGGTTGGCGGCTCCACTATCAATAGCATTGCTACTACCTGTATACAAACTACAAAAGTTGGTAGACTCAAGCCACTGAATGATCTATGGACAAACTAACCTGACATTGAATGGTCACAAGGAATTTGCATTCTCTTCGATCATTTAACCAATTCCGTCGGCAGTAAAGCGGCAATGTTGATACGAACGATCATTTATGTCTTCACACTATATCTGCCAAGCAATCACTGCACACTTCACAATCTGCCACAGCTTCGTTGTATTCTCCTATTGGTTTACTGCGCAATACTAGCGCCACGTAGCGTCCGCATTTTTGTCGGCTCTGTCAAAAGCTCTGTGATTGTGGTTATAATATTGTGATAAATTATACAAATTAAAATAGCGCCTTAATTCCATTTAATTTGTTTGCATTGAACAAATTTATCTGGCCAAAGACGGGAAAAAGTGTTTACTTTCAGTAAAGTGAAAAAAGTAAGTAAAATTCCCTCAAAATTTATATTTTTGTTTACTTGTAATTTTGTTATAAGACGAGAAAAATGAAAATATATAATTGTTTTTATTAAAATTTAACAAACGTATATTATTGCTGTAATACTGTAAGCCTTGTTTGTCCGTGCGTCCCGCTATAACTCCGCAACCTACCCCCGCAGCCCCATGGGGGTTATATGGTATGGTAGCCTTCCATCCCCCATCCATGAAAAAGGTTTTGGTTTGGAACTGCAGGGGTTGAGTTCGGAGATATGGGTGTCAAAATAGGGAATCGCAACAATGGACTTCTCATGGGAAGTCTAGAAGGTTCCAGAATGTTATAGAATCTTCCAGAAGGTTCGAGAATGTTCTAGAATGTTTCAGAATGTTGTACAATATTTCAGAATGTTCTAGAATGTTCCAGACTGTTGTATAATGTTCCAGAATGTTATAGAATCTTCCAGACGGTCCAAGAATGTTCTAGAATGCTCCCGAATATGGTAGAATCTTTCAGAAGGTTCGAGCATGTTCTATAATGTTCCAGAATATTTGAAAATGCTCTAGAAACCTTCTTCATCGATGAGGGATGGAGGGCTACCATACCATATAACCCCGATGGGGCTGCGGGGGTGGGTTGTCATTTGATAGGAGCTGGCTGGCTTTGTCCGAGCGAAGCGAAGGTAACTCCGGCTAGTAATAAATAAAATTTTGTTTTCAGACCGAAATGAGCATAACTTTAAAGACAGGCTTTGAGAGTATATCTTACAATATCAATTTCCAACCTCAAACTCAATCTGAGGGAAAGCTGTTGGTATGTGCTAAGCACGTCAGGGACGTAGAAAACTCAAGGATAAATTATGAGCCAAGCTTAATAATTCAAGCTCGTGTCATAAGGCAAACCTTATAATGATTACTTTTTTTCTTCTAACTGCAGCTTTCCATTTGTTGCGTTGTTCTAACTTCCAATTTGCAGTAGAGAATCGATAAACTTTACATTTACTATTTCTTCCAGTATTTCTGCAATTTATTGCTTAGCAACTGTCGTGGCCTATTTTTATAAAAACAATTTGATTGCGAAAATCTCGTACTACGCTTATACGGATTTGACAAATAAATAGCCGAATTTTTTGCTATTTTTGTCTACTGGGGGCGCTGCATTCTATTTCATTATCCCAACTCTATACTCTGCACGGAGCCAATACCATGATCTCACTTGCCATCATTAGCCTCGTTTTTTTGCTCACACGCTAATTTCTCTCCCAATCTTTAAAGAAGACAGAGAAAAAGAGAAGCCCTGGTAACTCACAACCCCATCAGATCTTTACGTGTAGCAACGTGTAGCAGTAAGGGAAAACGGGCGAGTTAGTTTTAGGAATGAGAACAAATGGAAGGAAGCGGAAGCAGGGAAGGTCGAACCACAGAGCTCGAACAGCTCCTTGATATGTCAATATGATAATGATTTCCATGTTCGTACCGAGGTTTCGTACGACCGAAGAGCTTATTCCGGCAACGTCTATAGATCAAGGTAGCTATGCGAGTACCTACACACGCTATTCCATCCCCGGTGGTGAGTTGCATAGAGTTCTCGCATCCGGAAACCCGGACACGCTCGTGGCTTCGCGTTCAGAATTTTTACAAGTTTTTCTCCCTTCCTCCACCTCTCTCTCTCTCTCCTCTGGCTTCCATGTCATAGGACAAAAATAGTGAACATGGAGAGCGCTGAAGGTGGGAGGGAAGGAGCGCCAGGTAAAAGAGACCAGACGGAACTACGTGGGAAGTGACGAAGTTGGAAAGATTCGAAACTGTGCAAGCCACGATGAACACTTCGAGAAGAAGGCACTAGAAGACAACTTTAATAATGATATGCTCTCAACATTTCCAGTGGGATCCTCTTGACATCGTCGAATCCTCTATTTTATCCTCAACTATTTTTCCCCATAATTCGTATTACTCCTGTAGCCTACTCCAGCTGGCAATAAACAAGGGAGTCATTTTGCGCGACGAGAAAAATACACAGCTCACAGAGCATGGCAAATATGAGAGGACCACAAGATGAGGTCTATTGGTAGTCCAATGGACTATAGGAGAGGCAGTTTTTGAAGACATCCGACTTCGAGGTCTGTTCCCATAGTATAAAATTGCTTCTATACTCGACATTGTACGACCACCAATGTATACAAAGTGAAACTTCCGAAATTCAAAGCTTCGTTTAAAAGAAAATTTAAGACACCGTTCTCGAATAAGCCAGGGGTGTTGGTTGCCAACATTGCATGCATATAACGAGTTTAAAATATCCTTCCCCCATGCATGTGTGTACACGTATATATTTAAACTCCAATATTATCAAATTTGCTGAACTTGGCTTCTCTACACAGTCCATATATGTTTATATATGCTTGTGTGTGTATACTAAATGCCTAAACGTGATAAAATTTGCGGAAGTTGAACGTCGCTTCTCTCAAACAGTCTGCAGCCCCCGAGGATTCAAGAATAATTTCGCGATTTCGTGGCGCACGAAGGCGTACACGTGGAATGATTTTTTTTCCAGCAAAGAATGGCAGTATGGGAAACTGGAGAGAGCCCAGTGGGAGAGAAGATCTCACGTGGATGTGTGGGCGTTATGCGTGGGTGTGCCCGCGCGCCCACGCGGATATACAAGAAGGGTGTATGATAAGCCGGAGAGGGTGAGTGCACTGTTGAAATTCTTCCTCGCGAATGAATCCAACAGTCGAGGAGTCACTCGTGACTAATATGCCACATCGTGAATTCATAACCGACGGGGGGAAAAATAAAGTCGCGAAATTTCTCCGAGCAGCTAGAGATGAAAATTTAGTGAGACCGTGTGACGTAAAAAAAAAAATCTATTCGAAGATACAGCGATTCGGAAGAGTTGCGTAAGGCTATTTGAGTACGTGGTTTGGGCGGCAAACGCGAAGACTTCTTGCAAAACGACGATGAGAAACGAAATAGCGAAGGAGATTTGCAGGCTTGAGAAAATCAACGTTCTATCGATTGAATATCTATAGCTATACACACACGGAGTTTGGCTCGTTTTAAGGGAGGATTCTACTTTGTTGCGCCAAAAAATGTTTGATTTTTCACCAATTTTTTATGCGAAAAATATTAAATATAGAATGTTGATATTTGCTATGTTTACCAAGCGGTCTTTATTGAACATGATAATATTTTTTTTAAGTCTGACAAAACATGGTACTGGGAGTGAGAGGAGCCACGTATGTCGGTGCTCCGGCGATGATATTCTTCGCTTGCGGAAGTCCTAAGTCCTGGACAAGTGATCTGAAGCAAAAAACTCAAACATATTTTTACTTTGTATTGGGAGTACAAATAAGTCTCCGCCGTTTGACAAAAGATGGCCTCACCAGGAGGTTATGGTTGAAATTGGCGATGTAAAACGTTATATCGTAAGGTTGGACATCTGGCAAGACCATAACCTTGAGATATTAACGATTTTGTATCAGTATCACATAATTTTTTCGTGCGAAAATGTCAAGTTTTGAGCCGAATAAGCGTCACTTGCGAGAACTTTTGATTTACTTCTTTAATTTGAAGAAATCTGCAACTGAGGCCCATCGATTGCTTGTAGAAGCATATTGTGAGGCTGCTTTAAGTGAGAGAAGTTGTCGTAAGTGGTTTCAAAAGGTTAAGAACGGTGAGTTTGGCGTCGAAGACAAAGAACGTAGCGGAAGGCCGAAAGTGTACGAAGACGCGGAATTGGAAGCATTATTGCAGGGAGATTCGTGCCAAACGCAAGAAGCACTTGCACTTACATTAGGAGTGACTCAACAAGCAATTTCACATCGTTTAAAATCGTTGGGGATGATTCAAAAGCAAGGAAATTGGGTTCCATATGAACTGAAGCCGAAAAACGTTGAACGCTGATTTTGCACATGTGAAATGCTGCTTGCCAGGCATAAGCGAAAGGGTTTTTTTGCCTCGTATAGTCACTGGTGATGAAAAATAGATCCACTACAACAACCCAAAGAAGAGGAAATCATGGGGACCAACTGGCCATGCTTCAACGTCGACAGTCAAGCCGAATATTCATGGAAAAAACTCATGTTGTCTATTTGGTGGGATCAGCTTGGTGTCGTGTATTATGAGGCGCTCAAACCGAACGAAACCATTACTGGGGCTCTCTACCGAACACAATTGATGAGAATGAGCCGAGCACTCAAGAAAAAACGCGCCCACTACTACTCCAGACACGACAAAATTATTCTCCTGCATTATAATGCTCGTCCACATGTTGCGGCGCCGGTCAAAACCTACTTAAAACACCCAATTGGGAAGTTTTACCCCACCCGCCGTATTCACCAGACATTGCTCCCTCTGACTATCATTTATTGCGATCGATGACGCACGGCCTGTCTGAGCAGCATTTCACATCATATGAAGATACCAAAAATTACGTCGATTTGTGGATAGCCTCAAAAGATGAAGCGCTCTTCCGACGCAGTATCCATACGTGTATGCTACCCGAAGGTGGCAAAAAGTAGTGGCTAGCGATGGACAATACTTTGAATAAAACGTAAAGTACCGTTCTTTCACAATAAATGCCCAGTTATGGATTTAAAAAAACGGGGGAAACTTATTTGTACTCCCAATACAATATTCTGTATGGGTCGAACTAGAATCAAGGAGAAAATTAAAAAATAAAAAAGTAGTGAGCAATCGAAGGAGAAGTTTAGTTTTTGCCAAAAATTTTGCAGTTTTTTGTTTATAAAATAAAAACGCTTGAATATTGTTAGATAATTGTACTTCAACTAATGAAGACGTTTGTTGTACATGTGCCTGCCAAATTTCATAACGATTGCTCATCTAGGGCGTGTAAGAGCACTTCCGCAAATTTGGAAAACTTGCTTTGGAGAAAAACGCGTTTAAAGTTAAACTGAAGTTTATGTGCGAATAAAATGAAAAGTTTCATACTTACACCTAATCTGCTATGCCAGGACCATAGAGTACACCTTCCTCGTCTTCGAAAAGTTCTTCTTGAGCCGTCCGCTCGAGTCTTCGGGCCAATCTTGCCTCTTTTGATGCAGCCGACTGTGTGGCGTCAGCTTTTTTAACGCCCGCCATATCCCTCTTGTCGGCCATTATTTTTGCTTGGGGTCCAATTGTGATACCCATCACTTCCATCATATGCAGTTGGGGGGTGATACCTTCGTTGGAAATACATGCGGCAATAAATGATGCCAGTTTGATAATTTTTTTTCGAGTTTTTATACCAAAATAAAAAATAATAAAAATAGCCAAGTACCAGAGGACAGCGTTGAAACTTTCGTTATTATTTTGCGTGTGTTCGCCCGAAAACTCTTGCAACAGATCGTCTGACAACAATTCTGAGTATATCGGATGAAGGAGTTTCTGAACCTCAGTCGCAAGTGGTTCTCGGTGTTTAAAATTATGCAGTTTATTCTCTGCCTTTGCGCACCTCCACTTGCACCCGGTGTCAAGCCCACTTGCACCAGGAGTTCATACCTCCGGGCCGCTTCTCTTCGTCGGCCTATAACTTTGTGGATTTGATTTATATCGACTTGAAATTTGTTGAGCATATTCATAAGCATTGGCTCTTTCCAATTAGGCAAAAACACTTTTTTTTGTTGTTTCGGCCCTACCAAGTATAAATCTCCCTTAAGGGATTACGGGACACTTAACGAAAAGGTACCATTTGATTCAAATGTATACAGTGAGTTCTTTGTTATGTACTGAATGTGCCCTTCAAATTTAAAATCGATCGTCTACACCGTTTTTATAAAATTTACAATTGAAGAAACACTTTATAACATAGAGCATTTAACATTATGACACTGATGATGAATTTGTCATAATGTAATGAGTGATTTGACAATTTTTCATAACATTTTTAAAAAATGTTCACACTATTTCGTACATAAAACTGCCATTCAGCGATGAGCGTAGGCAGTTAAAATATCTCCTTATGTTAAAAAGGGTTTTTTAAATTGTAAGTTTTATAGGAATAGTGTAGACGATCGATTTAAAATTTGGAAGGTGCATTCAGTATTTGAGAAAGAATTTACTGTATAAATTTGAACCAAATAGTAACATTTCACCAATTGTTTCAAAACTCCTTAAACGTGTACCCCAAAAAAATTGCAAAAATGTAGTTGAACGGAAAAATGCCATAACTTTCGTGTTCTCCAAATTAGAGAGATGATTTTGTCCCTCCTTAAGCCTAAAAATCATGTATGATTTCTGACTCATGACTGAGGCAGATACCCACCCCACGCGTTTCGTGTACGCATAACTGCGGTAAAAAAAGAAACATCAGCACATGAATCTCTTCGTTTTTCTACGAGGAAGGGAAAGGTGTAAGGCAAATTCGATTTTATTAAAATTTATATAATGAAAAACCCGTTTCAACCCTGACGTAGTCCGAAAATCAGCGAAAATCGCCTTTATTAAATAAAAAATTCTATTTTTAATTTAATAAAGGCGATATTAAATTTAAAAAACAACGGCCAACGCCGTTGGTTTTTGCCAAATCCTTAATGCTGTTGGTTTTTCTTCTTGCTGAGTAGACTTGCTCGCAGATGAGGCTCAATGAGAAACTCGACGAGATTTTTTATGAAGCTCCACCGCTTCATATTTTCAAGATCCGCGTTGAAATTGTAGAAGATCATCGGGCTTATTTTTTTTGTTTTCAAATAAAATATAAATTATATGGTTTCCGATAATGTATATGCCGATTTGCGCTTAAATTACGGAACAATACGGAAAATATATTGATTGTGGTAAAAAAAATAAAATTCACTTACCGCTACGAAACACCAACGGCAACTTTAGACTGGGGTATATACCCACCCCGAACGCTCTCGAGAACTATTTTGCCTAACAATCAGCGAACAACTGATGTCACTGTCGGCCTAGTCTCACAGCCAGGTAGTGCAACTGAATTGTGATCATGGTCGCCAGTTGACAATGTCGATTTATGCTTTAGGACCGCACTGGAAGTCGACTGGGGTGGGTTTCTATCCCGTACATGAGTTCTAGGGTTAGATTTATTTAAAAACCAGAGATCTTTTGCATAAACATCACCTATATTTTACTATTTAACAAAACGAGATTTATTGCAATTTTTCAAAATTCCAATGCAATTTTGACGTCTGAACCGTAAGCTTTTATGAGAAACATTTCTTTTGTTCCAGTTCATTTTTGTGATGCATTGTCCGAGTCAAAATGTATAGTCTTCTGTGAACACTGGCAGGATCCATTTCATTTGTATATCACAAGCCGCCAGCCTCCGTTGAACCTACCAAACCCCATTTGTTGAATTTAGTGCCATGAAAAGGTGCCACTGTCAGTCCTCCAAAACCTTCTTCGACTCCCAGTTTCAGTGAAACGTGCAGAACACACCCCTCTTTAACCTGCTTTCGATCTCAAGTACGTTGCCTCGACACCACCTAATCTGCTTTGAGCCCAAATTTGATATCTCATCCATCAACACTCCATTGTGGCCTGATCGAAAAGCCGTTCGATGACGAAATAAATACGTTTTCGCTGAATGGAGGGTCCAGAGGGTTTGCAGTGCGCCTATAGTAGGCTGAATGGAGGATCCAGAGGGTCTGCAGTGCGCCTATAGTAGGCCAAAAGGGGCGCCAGTAGGTTCTGCGTGAGCGCTCGAAGTAGGCTCACCTGGGGTTTCGCAGGTTCAGTTGCTCACTGCATTGGCCTTTGAGTAACAATATCCAGTTTCTGCCATTCGGGAAGTTCATGTGAGTTCAATTCCTGTGTGTATTCAAAATAGGACATCCTGTATGTACACGTAGGGGAAGGTGGGGCACGGTGTGTCACTTTTTTTTCTATCGAATTTTTATTCTTACCAAAGTATTCTGCTTAGAAAAAAAAGGTCATAACCGATTTTATAGATCTTTGGGCGCACAATAAAGCTACCATATTTTTTGCAAAAATATTAAAAATCTTTAAATAATGGCTTCGAAAAAAATTTCCGGATTGACTCATTGTGCCCCACGGGTGAGGTACAATGTGTCAGATAGGTTAGTACAATGTGTCAAGTGCTGCGAAACTTAGGGTACAACGAGCCGGTCGAAACTCTTATATTTTCCTAACATAGATAACAGATTTTCATACATACCGATAATTTCACAACGGGTATTATTAGCCAATAATATTAGGAGTCGACTCATTGTGCTCAACAACTCGATGACACATTGTGCTCCACAGAATTTCCCCACAATATTTGACGTTTTCCCGGCAAGCGAAATTTTTTTTTCGAGGCTCAAATTAATTTTGTACTTTTGATAATTCTTCGTGAGCTGCGATTGACTTTTTTTTAGGACAGACAAAACTTAATATACGGACCAACACACGGACCAACACAAAAAATTTCAGATTTTACAAGCTAAAAACTCCGAGAAATCGCATATGGTTGACAGTTGCTCGTGACACATTGCGCTCCTTCGGAGCGTCGTCACTTCTTTGTTTTCTCATTGGGGGTCGACTCATTTTGCCCCACCACTCGGTGACACATTGTACCCCACTGGTAAAATATTTGATTATCGATGAAAATAACTATTAATTAAACTACGAATGAAAAAACATAAGTCACCGAGTGCATCATAAATAATAAAACTATCGATTAGGACCGAAAACCGGAGCCGCTACAGAAAGTATCGTTACATTTTACGTTTTCCCGGCGAGCGAAATATTTTTTTTTCCAAGCCTCAAATCAATTTTTAATTTTGAATAATCCTTTTTGAGCTGCTATTGACTATCTTTTAGGCTTGACGAAACCTAATATAAATCGCGGTCCAACACATAAAATTTTGAAATTTACGATCTACAAACCTCCGAGAAACCGCCTGTGGCTCACTGTGCCCCGTGACACATTGTGCCCCACTCTCCCCTATATGTGTAAAGTGAAGAGTGTTTTCTTCTTGATATTTTCAGCTCATAGCTTTAGGAATGCTCATCTAGGAAAGGATTGAATACGTAATCGACGCATGGAGTTCCATTCAACGCGCGTACGATGCACCCATCTATATATTTATCACGACTCAGTAGTGAGAGCCACGGTAACGTTGTTCAAATACTACAGCAATCATCTCTATCCCCGCATCTCGCTTTAACTTCATTCCCACGGGACTCAACATTCGTGAGCGATCGCGCATAGACACGCGGCAAGCATATCTTGGAAATTCTCAGTGAAATATCACGAAGTCTCGTAAGTGGCGCAGTGTGACTTTTCCACTTTGCTCCGTATCCACGCGAAAAGAAACATTATTCCACGTTCTCTTTCGTTACGTGGCCCGTCGTACGACTCGCTTCAAGTTATTGCTTATTTTTGCTTTCTTTCCGGTTTCCCTTCAAAGGACCGTGCAACGAGAAGATGTTGCCAAAGGCATCCTTAAATATGCTGAACGGAACGCATGTATTAATATCGAAGGAGGAAGCAGAAAGAGCGAGAGAAATATAATGGACCGAATTTCAGCTTGCGATTTGCTGCTCAAACGCCATCAAAACGAACCATTTTTAAAGCGTATGATTACTGGCAATGAAAAATGGATTGTCTACAATAATGTCAGTTGAAAAACATCATTGTCGAAGCCCAGACTGGCAGGTCAGGCAGATTCAGACTAGAATCCTGCTTTCTCAATCGAGATCCAGTCGAATATCGTATCGGATCCAGGAGCGAAATGTAACGCTCGCAAATCGGCTTCCAGCTAGGATCCTAATCCGGAACTATTGAGAACTCTAGTCAGAATCCAAATAGAAACTTTGCGTAGGATCCAGGCTAGAATCCCGAACTTCTAGAATAAGATCTAGTTCGATATCGAATCGGACCCCAGAGATTGATATAACAAATTACCAGGAGATACCGATCCATGTCAGCTGGAGACGCTGAACGTTTTCATTTATTCAAGGATCTGAAAAACAATTAGCTAAAAATTGGTGCTGCAGTATAACTGTCACAACTTATATACAGGGTGGACCACGCAACGTGTGCACCTCTTTTACGACCAAAATATGCGTTGCACAAGAAAATGTTTTATACAAAAGTTACTTGGTTTATAAGGCTACACTATGTGGTGCATTTATTTTTTTTATAGGTGGAGGCGCTTCGAAGATTTGAAGGTCAACTTTATTTTTTCAAATGGAATGCTATATTTTTTTATAACGTAATATGATAGAGTATCGAATTCTGAGTAAAATAGTATAGACCTTTACTAACCCTAAAGTTTATTAGCTAACGAGTAATTTCACTTTATTACATTGAGTACAGTGAGTGACTAGTGTCTTATCGCAATTAACGTAAGTGTTCGAAGTGATGTCCATTGGCATCAACACAGTGATGCAATCTATTAACTAATGAAGAAACTGTATTCTGAATCATATCCGGACTTAGTGTAATGCAAGCTTCACGAATACGTTGTTTCATATTCTCAGATGTTGTTGGTGTTTCACGTTACACTGTATCTTTTAATGTGCCCCACAGAAAATAGTCTAAAGGTGTAAGGTCTGGTGAGCGTGGAGGTCATATTACACCTTGTCCACCACGACCAATCCATCGATTGGGAAATTTTGTATCCAGTAGTTCCCTTACAATATGCGCGTAATGTGCAGGACAACCATCATGCTGGTACCACATACGTGCACGGATATTCAATGGCACGTTCTCTAATAAAGGTGGTAAATCGTTATTCAAGAAGTTCGCGTATTTCTGCCCTGTTAATCGATTTTCAATAAAATATGGACCAATCAATTGGTTGCCCAGTATTCCACACCATACATTAACGCCCCATGGATGTTGGTGGTTGACTTCTCTCATCCAGTGAGGATTTTCCGCTGCCCAGTAGTGCATATTTTTCAAATTGATCTGCCCACGATTTGTAAACGTTGCTTCATCAGTGAACAACACATTTTGCAGAAAAGAATTATCCTGAGTTATGTGATGTAGGAACCACTGACAGAACAAAACGCGATTTTCAAAATCCGTTCCATAGAGTTCCTGATGAAGTGCAAGGTGAAAGGGGTGATATTTGTTTTTATGCAGAATTCGTAGAATACTGCTTTTGCTTATTCCAGAACCTCGTGAAATCTGCCGCGTACTAATACGAGGATTTTCTATTAAGGCTGCTAAGACCGCAATAGCATTCTCATCAGAAGTGGCAGTTTTTCTTACGCTACGTTTGTTAACATTAAAACTTCCATTTTCTCGAAGCGATTTACACATTCTCTCAAATACGGTTCGAGATGGTTGAATCCGTTCAGGATATCTTTCGGCATACATAGCTTCAGCTCTTATTGCATTTCTATGACACTCACCATACACTAAAAGCATATCAAGTTTTTTACTATTAGAAAAATTCATTTTCACTTTTATCTTTCTGATAATAATCACGCACAATCACCGAAGGATACTTTAATACTGGATTACAATCATTGAGAAGATTGTGAATCATGATAAGTGTGTGTGATGTGGTAAATGAGTTCATATTGATAAACACTGTGATGTAAACACTGCCATTCAGAAATTTGTAGTAGATTTGAATCTCCAACTTGATATTACGTGAAGAAAATTTTAAAGTAATAAAGTGAAATTACTCGTTAGCTATTAACTCTAGGGCTAATAAAGGTCTATACTTTTTTACTCAGAATTTGATACTCTATCATATTACGCTATAAAAAATATAGCATTCCATTTGAAAAAATAAAGTTGACCTTCAAATCTTCGAAGTGCCTCCGCCTATAAAAAAAAATAAATGCACCACATAGTGTAGCCTTACAAACCATGTAACTTTTGTATAAAACATTTTTTTGTGCAACGCATATTTTGGTCGTAAAAGAGGTGCACACGTTGCGTGGTCCACCCTGTATATGAATAACAGAATTTCGAACATAATTCTTTACATTTGATTTTTAAAAAATCGAAAAAACAATATATAGATCTTGAAAGACCTATATTTTCTGGAGAAAAGTGATATAGGTTATTAATTCTAAGTAATTATATTTAAATTTTATGGAAATCGTTCGAACTAAGATAATATGTATTTAATACGTATTTGAAATACGTATTTCAAATTCTTGCCACCACGTCTCCGTCTTGTGCTACGTAGTGAGCGCCATCTGGATTCCGATGAGGATAGCCCTTCTAGGGAATCCGTATCATATCCCGATCGGGATCTGATCGGAACTTCGGTATCCCTAAGAAATGTCTGCACGGGACCTTACAATATTCGTGTTATGCAGGCGTGAGGCCCGCACGCCCTGGATAACAACCACAATGACGAATACGACTATTTTGACTTTTGGAGTTTACGCCACGGTGCGGAATACAATACAAGAATAATACAAATATAAGAATAATACAATTTTAATAAACAATACAAACAATACAAAGAATAATACAATAATAAAGAATAATACAATTATAACCATCTATAGGTTTGCATTTCCATTTTCCTGCCAATGATGTGCTTTTGTATGTATAAATCTTTTATAACTGAAAACTTGCTTTATATTTAAGTAGTAACTTAATTCCGTAAGTATACAAAGATAAGTACGTCAGTACACAATCGTGGAGGTATGTATGGACAATATAATTATTTATCGCGAAATAATCTTATTTAACGTCATTAGACTTCTTTCTTTGGGGTTTTCTGAAAGGAAAAGTGTATGCCAATGATCCACAGACCATGCCGAAGCTCAAGGAAGCAATTGGACGCACCATTAATCAAATTAGTCCGCAATTATGCCAAAATGTGTTTGAAAATTTCGTCAAAAGAGTGAACGTTTGCAAACAAGCACGAGGCGGCCATTTATCGGATACTGTGTTCCACACGTAACCTCTATATTTGTACCTTATATTAAAATAAAAATATTCGTACCTTTCAAATAAATAATACGTTTTATTAATAAATATAAATGTCAGGTCATTTTGAGACACCCCTTACATGGCCGCTGCTCACACACCAGGTTTTTGAGGCTACAACTAGCGCTTCGAGTGGGGCAGAGTAGAATACTAAAAGAAAGCTGCCATTTTGGGTAGAAGAAACACCAAAAGGTACCAGCCCCCTGGTCCGGACCTTACACCTTCAGAATATCACTTCTTCCGGATGCTACAGAACAATTTGAACAATAAAACATTCAGTTCCCTGGACGTCCTTAAAAACCACTTGGATTACTTTCTTATCCAAAGATCTCAGGACTTCTATGAACGAGAGATAATAAAGCTCGTGGAGAGATGATAGGAAATCATTAAACAGAATTAAACATATTTAGTTAACTAAAATAACTTTTTTTCATTTTTTACATTTGAAATTACCGCGATTTTCCTTACAGAATTATGCACAGATCCAATATAATGATAAGAGAATAATTCGAAAATTATAAGAGAACTATTAGAAGATTATAATTATAAGTAAATTATCAAAAAATAATTATTATAAAAGAACAATTAAGAAATGCAACTGGACCGAAAAAAATGGCTTATTTAAAACTGTGTATTTTTACAATGGCAAGAGACCTATTAAAATAACTCAAACGAACCCAAAGAAATTGATCTCGACTCGCACCCGACATGTTCAAATTCTGGACTTTTTTTCGTTTCACTGTCCTAAACGAAACTAAACTCGACCAAACGTGTATTCTCGTTATCGGCAACATCGCGCAGAACATTTAAGATCTCATTAATCTTTGTACCAAATTTATGGGTGCCGTTATGAAAAGACTGAATCTACTGAATTTTCATCAGACCTATAAAATTCGTCTCCCACTGTAGTTCCGCTGAATAAATCATTCCCAAGTAATTCTGAAAGCCGGAAAGAAGAAAACTCGTCGACAGTCTTGGTCGTCGAGACCTAGGAAGATGAAGGAGCAGAAAGGGCGGAGGGGGATGAAGAGGATTCGCGCTATATCATACAATGCTAATGAAGTATTCTCTTATCCAAAAGCTTCAATATTTTCACTCTGTCTCATCGTGTCTAGGTGTTAATGATTCGTATCTCATCTTCTCGGATTCCGCGCTGTAAGGATTTGGAATCCCTTCCCGACGGGATAATCACCCGCGTTGCTTCGTTTCGCAAAAATAAACGACACGGTAATGCACACACACAGTGGTGGTGTGGAAACAGGAGCGAAGGTATGTGCGGAAGGATTAAAAAAAAAAAGAAGAAATTTAACGTTTCGTCGAAGCCAACATTTTATCGTGGCGGAACGAGCCCCCTTTCTGGTTCTCTTTTTCTTCCCTCGGAGCTTCCACTTGCCCTGGCTAACGTACGTCCCTTCTTTTTCTCCGCGTTGCAAGACACGAAGGATATAATCGCTCGTTAATCCTCGGACAAAGGAGCCCTTTCTAACGAGTCAAGACAAACGAGTTCGGATTCTTTCACGGAAGAAATCTTCCCGACGATCCACCATTCGCCCCGCGGTGCTGCATGAGAAATAGCCTATCATTCACAGCTGCAACTACAAGCGTGCAAAAAAAAAGAAGGGCAAGTGATTACGCATTTTTTCTTCAACGGTTCATCAGTGACACCTCCTCGCTTTATTGAAGCGTTAAAACTTCACTTGGTGCGAAGCACGAGTCAAGATAGTTCGTCGGGACTCCCCTTCATCTCAAAGATCGTATCCATGCCAATAGAATGAAGATATACGTTATCGAGGGGATTTTCCCTTTTTTGATCATCCGGAAAATCCTTTTGCAAAGAGATACTCTAAACGATATTGTTAGGAATCGATAAGAAAAGTGAGCCATCATTAAAGTATTCCTGAATGGACTGTCGGGCAAAAAGTTAGTCCAAATTGGGCGAATCGTGCATTTACAAGTCTAGATCATGTCGTACATGTTTAGCCTTACAAATAGCTAATTCAATAATTAATTAACACTGATACTGGTGGATGTGCGATCGGGGTTAGCCTCCGGCGGTACGTCGAGTTAAGCAGCATTGCGCGTGGCAGATACTCGGAGCAGTGACCGCTTAGCTGTGCACCGGCTGGCGCATCAACTAATGAGCGGAAGGCGAATCCTTCTGATACTTTGGTGTAGATACTTGAGTAAAAGTATTGTGCATCAGAGAATCAGAAGAATATGAGGCCGTCTACCGGTACGGGTTTTCCGCAGTTTCCCCGTACCCTCGGCAAATGGTATAGCTTGAAACGGCTGCGGACGCAACGGCAGTTAGGTTAAATTAGCGAAGTGCGAGTAGGGAGTGATAGAAAAAGGTATAATTGGGAAGGGTAATAAGTACAAACCCGCAAGGGTATACATTGGGACACTGAAAAAAAATAGTACATCAACACTTAGAAATGCTAATTTTTCCCTTTTAATAATAATTGAAGTCAAATTCGACGATATTGGTGTGTGCTTGACTGAGGTTTTGTCAGTGACTTTACATCTGTTTCAACTGTCAAACAAAAAAATTTCTCAATTTTTAAATTTTATTATTACGTTCAGATCATGTTATTATTGACAATCATTTTCCCAAAAACTCAACATATATTGAGTTTTCCAATGATTGCTATTAATTCATCATTAAAAAAGGCGATACTCCTCATTACTTTAATTAGTTTCACGACAATTACTCAGTCGATTTATTTGAAACTTAGCATAATCAATCGCTTGATCCGAAATCTTGATGATATAATATTTTCAGAATTTACGGCGATTTAGTTCCTTTCGTTTTGCAATTATTAACGTCTGCAGAAGCTGTTTTCCCATAAGCGACCGTGTTAAATTCATATGTTTACAACTACTAAATTGTTTAGTGAAAAATTCTAAAATCATTAATGTATTATTATTCTATCAAGAACTATCATTCCTCAAATTTTCAAGAATTTTGGTGATTTTTTAATATCCATCCAGTGACACCTTAATACAGAAATATCAGTGAAATATTGGTAATAGTGTTTTATTTTTGTTACATTATTCTGATCCCAATGTCTATGTTGAGTAAAAATATTAGTAGGTTAATAATATATATCCCATAATATGAAGTTCATAAGCATATGTACTTATAAAAATATGTATACGGGGTGTGTAAAGTAAGTAATAAGACTGATTTTTTTCAATTTTTTTATCCGAATAGAATTACAATTCAGTATTGTCTCCCTAAAAATAACTTCCTTGGGAAACCACACAGCGCTGGAGACGGTTTTTCCAATCCTCATAGCAGTGCTGGAACTCGGACACTGGAATAGTCTCCAGCTGGTCGGTTACAGACGTTTGAATGTTTTCGAGTGTCCCCAAATGACGTCCCTTGAGGTGTTTTTTCAATCTCGAGAAGAGGAAAAGTCACAAGAACTCAAGTCAGGTGAATAAGGAGGCTGAGGAGCCACAGGAATATTTTTACTGGCCAAAAACTCGTTTATTGAAATTGCTAAGTGACAGCAATTGTTCTCATCCCCAATTCAGTGGTCAAAATCTGATGAACGTTGGTGTGAGTCGAATTTAACTTTTCCCTAATCTTTCTGATTGTCAACCGACGATCTGAATGCACAAGATCCCGGATTCTGTCGATATTTTCAATGGTTCTTGAAGATAAAGGCCTTCCGTTGCGTGGTTCATCTTCAATCGACTCTCCTCCGTCTGAAAATACCTTAAACCACCGAAAAACCTGGGCCTCTGACAAAATATTGTCTCCGTAGGCCTGCTGAAGTTTTGCAAAAGTTTCCGTAGCACTATGCCCAAGTCTGAGGCAAAACTGGTAGCACACCGTTGCTCGAAATTGATGTCACTCGTTTTTAAAACGCACTAGAAAACACTGTTTCACGAAAGAAATCGCTGCGGGTAACCAAATGACTCTAGCGAGTTCAAACTGGTACTGAATGCGTTTACCTGCCACCCCTCCAATTCCCGCACCTCAAGTGTTGCCAGATCGAACGCTACGTTGCCAGTCTCATTACTTAATTTACACACCTTGTAAAATATAAAATTATCATTATAGCAATAATAATAATTTATAGTTTAGTTACTTCTGCATATATAAACATAACATGAAATATGTACAGCTAATAAATAGTACAATATGAAATCCATTTGGCAATAATTAATAAAAACATTTACAATCAAAAATATTTCTAAAATATATGAATATAATAAAAATAACATAATATTTACCTCCGCATGTATAATAATAAATTATTTACACCAACAGATCTCGCAGTATAAAGTCTCTCCTGCCATATAAATATAATAAATGCAATTTATAAGAAATAAATATTACCTGAATAAAAAAATTCAAGAATAAATTATATAATAATATTAATATATAACTTTGCATATATAATTAAAACGTGAATAATATATTTTGCACTGTAAAGCCCTTTATTTTCTCACACCATATGGGCTAGTTGGACGTCTCTTTGGCTCGACAGGTCGAAGGAATTTCCACATCAAGAGATTCCAGCCGAATCTTTCAAAAATTTTAATTCCATATACAATCTCCTTGGTCGCCGAATCTTTAGGTTATGTCTCATAACATCCTCCGTCAGGGGACTACATGAATTCATCTTGGCGAGTATCGCGTTCGCAAAGGGTGGGAAGACATTGTGTGGTCAAAGGAGTAATGCCTCTTGCGTCCGTCCATGCCTCGCTCGTTCTACTGTCAGTCGAGTGTGAGCCGGTGCTCGCACTACCTTCAAGCTTCATCGTGTCTGTCTGTTCGGAAGTGTGGAGAAGATCGAACACAGAATACCGATATTTCGCCGTAGGGGTTTGGTTTCGCAACCGCAAGACATCGTACGTCGTCAACCTTCTCTATATTCACCCTCTCGCTCTCTCTCTGTCTCTCTCTCTCTCTCTCTCTCTCTCTCTCTCTCTCTCTCTCTCTCCGCCTTGCTTCGCGGTCTTCTTGCCCACAGAATCTTGTCGGCTCTTCCTTGCAGCTGGGATTGCTTGGTGTATACCTGTCGTAGGGCGTGTAGACTTTCATCCAACACGTCGGTGAAAACTTGTTTCCCGTCAGCTACACGCGTCGTATTGCACGTAAACTCCCTGTATGGACACTCATGTACAGCCTTAACAAGAAATGGTAGGCACTCGAATTTTTTTCTTGGTTGGCATTTTATTGTCGTAATCATCGAGGGAAAGGATGAATTTATGCAATTTTTATAAATATGTAAATGTATTCATTTTTTTTAGAGACATCGTACCCTTGCTGTCTTACAACAGGACACTATTCAATGATAAATTATTTTTGCTATATATATAATTATATATTACATATGAATATATATATACAGGGTGATTCATAATAGGTGACGCACTCTGAATTGGCGGGTTCAGGGGGGTGCCCGGAGTGTAATTGTCAAGGCTTTGTGGTTTCCGTCGAATAGATTTTGAATGGGAAGCATTAGAATTTGGGCGTTCGATGCATTGTCATAGGACTACAGTCCGCCATGATCGACGCCGCCACTCAGTCCTCGGAGCCGAGCGCGGGGCGCGTAGCAGACGACAAGCAAGGCAGATCGGCATCTGTCTCGCTTTTTCTGGTGATGTGACGTTTCGTGTATCGTCTGCTAACGCTTTCCGTCATCTTGGGTGCGCAAGTTCAGAGCGTCAAGCCGCGCGGAACACAAGCGAATGAGCGTGAATTGTCTTTTCGGGTGTCGTCGCCTGTTATTCGTCGCTCTTTCGTCCTTCGTTATTATCTTACTGTCACTCATTGGCATTCGTGCGTTTCTTATTTCTCCTCGATTATACTGGTCGTTTGTCTCATCTTCCCTTACGTCTGCGCATTCTTTCGCTTTTCCGTCGATCCACTCTCAACGACATTATCAGCATCTGAACTATGCAGGTGTGATCTGCTGGTGGATAGGCGTTATTTCTAGGTACTTTCTGGGTAGTATACTATGGAATTTGTATTGTTCGATGTATTCGAAAAGAGTTCTGGCTCCTAACTGTTAGCAAATAATTGTAAAAAAAAATTATCAGCATCTGAACTATGCAAGTGTGATCTGCTGATAGATAGGCGTTATTTCTAGGTACTTTCTGGGTAGTATACTATGGGATTTGTATTGTTCGATGTATTCGAAAAGAGTTCTGGCTCCTAACTGTTGTCAAATAATTGTAAAAAAAAATTATCAGCATCTGAACTATGCAAGTGTGATCTGCTGATAGATAGGCGTTATTTCTAGGTACTTTCTGGGTAGTATACTATGGGATTTGTATTGTTCGATGTATTCGAAAAGAGTTCTGGCTTCTAACTGTTATCAAATAATTGTAAAAAAAATTTATCAGCATCTTAACTATGCAAGTGTGATCTGCTGATGGATAGGCGTTAGTTCTAGGTACTTTCTGGGTAGGATACTATGGTATTTGTTTCGTATGATGTATTCGAAAAGAGTACTGGCTTCTAACTGTTGTCAAATAATTGTAAAAAAAATTTATCAGCATCTTAACTATGCAAGTGTGATCTGCTGATGGATAGGCGTTAGTTCTAGGTACTTTCTGGGTAGGATACTATGGAATTTGTATTGTACGATGTATTTGAAAAGAGTTCTGGCTCCTAACTGTTGTCAAATAATTGTAAAAAAAAATTATCAGCATCTGAACTATGCAAGTGTGATCTGCTGATAGATAGGCGTTATTTCTAGGTACTTTCTGGGTAGTATACTATGGGATTTGTATTGTTCGATGTATTCGAAAAGAGTTCTGGCTTCTAACTGTTGTCAAATAATTGTAAAAAAAAATTATCAGCATCTTAACTATGCAAGTGTAATCTGCTGGTGGATAGGCGTTAGTTCTAGGTACTTTCTGGGTAGGATACTATGGAATTTGTATTGTTCGATGTATTCGAAAAGAGTTCTGGCTCCTAACTGTTGTCAAATAATTGTAAAAAAAAATTATCAGCATCTGAACTATGCAAGTGTGATTTGCTGATAGATAGGCGTTATTTCTAGGTACTTTCTGGGTAGTATACTATGGGATTTGTATTGTTCGATGTATTCGAAAAGAGTTCTGGCTTCTAACTGTTGTCAAATAATTGTAAAAAAAATTTATCAGCATCTGAACTATGCAAGTGTGATCTGCTGATAGATAGGCGTTATTTCTAGGTACTTCCTGGGTAGTATACTATGGGATTTGTATTGTTCGGTGTATTCGAAAAGAGTTCTGGCTTCTAACTGTTGTCAAATAATTGTAAAAAAAATTTATCAGCATCTTAACTATGCAAGTGTGATCTGCTGATGGATAGGCGTTAGTTCTAGGTAGTTTCCGGGTAGGATACTATAGAATTTGTATTGTTCGAAGTATTCGAAAAGAGTTCTGGCTCCTAACTGTTAGCAAATAATTGTAAAAAAAAATGATCAGCGTCTGAACTATGCAAGTGTGATCTGCTGATAGATAGGCGTTATTTTTTAGGTACTCTCTGGGTAGGATACTATGGAATTTGTATTGTTCGATGTATTCGAGAAGAGTTCTGGCTCCTAACTGTTGTCAAATAATTTTAAAATAAAATTATCAGCATCTGAACTATGCAAGTGTGATCTGCTGATGGATAGGCGTTAGTTCTAGGGACTTTCTGGGTAGGATACTATGGTATTTGTTTCGCATGATATATTCGAAAAGAATTCTGGCTTCTTACTGTTGTCAAATAATTGTAAACAAATTTTATCAGCATCTTAACTATGTAAGTGTGATCTGCTGATGGATAGGCGTTAGTTGTAGGTACTTTCTGGGTAGTATACTATGGAATTTGTATTGTTCGATGTATTCGAAAAGAGTTCTGGCTCCTAACTGTTAGCAAATAATTGTAAAAAAAAATTATCAGCATCTGAACTATGCAAGTGTGATCTGCTGATAGATAGGCGTTATTTCTAGGTAATTTCTGCGTAGGATACTATGGAATTTGTATTGTTCGATGTATTCGAAAAGAGTTCTGGCTCCTAACTGTTGCCAAATAATTTTAAAATAAAATTATCAGCATCTGAACTAAGCAAGTGTGATCTGCTGATGGATGGGCGTTGGTTCTAGGGACTTTCTGGGTAGGATACTATGATATTTGTTTCGCATGATATATTCGAAAAGAGTACTGGCTTCTTACTGTTGTCAAATAATTGTAAACACATTTTATCAGCATCTTAACCATGCAAGTGTGATCTGCTGATGGATAGGCGTTAGTTCTAGGTACTTTCTGGGTAGTATACAATGGGATTTGTATTGTTCGATGTATTCGAAAAGAGTTCTGGCTTCTAACTGTTGTCAAACAATTGTAAAAAAAATTTATCAGCATCTTAACTATGCAAGTGTGATCTGCTGATGGATAGGCGTTAGTTCTGGGTACTTTCTGGGTAGGATACTATGGAATTTGTATTGTTCGATGTATTCGAACAGAGTTCTGGCTCCTAACTGTTAGCAAATAATTGTAAAAAAAAATTATCAGCACCTGAACTATGCAAGTCTGATCTGCTGATAGATAGGCGTTATTTCTAGGTACTTTCTGGGTAGTATACTATGGAATTTGTATTGTTCGATGTATTCGAAAAGAGTTCTGGTTTCTAACTGTTGTCAAATAATTGTAAAAAAAATTTATCAGCATCTTAACTATGCAAGTGTGATCTGCTGATGGATAGGCGTTAGTTCTAGGTACGTTCTGGGTAGGATACTATGGTATTTGTTTCCTCTAATGTATTCGAAAAGAGTTCTGGCTTCTAACTGTTGTCAAATAATTGGAAAAAAAATGTATCAGCATCTTAACTATGCAAGTGTGATCTGCTGATGGATAGGCGTTAGTTCTAGGTACTTTCTGGGTAGGATACTATGGAATTTGTATTGTTCGATGTATTCGAAAAGAGTTCTGGCTCCTAACTGTTGTCAAATAATTGTAAAAAAAAATTATCAGCATCTGAACTATGCAAGTGTGATCTGCTGATAGATAGGCGTTATTTCTAGGTACTTTCTGGGTAGTATACTATGGGATTTGTATTGTTCGATGTATTCGAAAAGAGTTCTGGCTTCTAACTGTTGTCAAATAATTGTAAAAAAAATTTATCACAACAATACAAATCCCATAGTATACTACCCAGAAAGTACCTAGAAATAACGCCTATCTATCAGCAGATCACACTTGCATAGTTCAGATGCTGATAATTTTTTTTTATAATTATTTGACAACAGTTAGGAGGCAGAACTCTTTTGGAATAGATCGAACAATACAAATTCCATAGTATCCTACCCAGAAAGTACCTAGAACTAACGCCTCTCCACCAGCAGATCACACTTGCACAGTTAAGATGCTGATAAATTTTTTTTACAATTATTTGACAACAGTTAGAAGCCAGAACTCTTTTCGAATACATCGAACAATACAAATTCCATAGTATCCTACCCAGAAAGTACCTATAAATATCGCCTATCTATCAGCAGATCACACTTGCATAGTTAAGATGCTGATAAATTTTTTTTACAATTGTTTGACAACAGTTAGAAGCCAGAAATCTTTTCGAATACATCGAACAATACCAATCCCATCGTATACTACCCAGAAAGTACCTAGAACTAACGCCTATCCATCAGCAGATCACACTTGCATGGTTAAAATGCTGATAAAATTTGTTTACAATTATTTGACAACAGTAAGAAGCCAGAACTCTTTTCGAATATATCATGCGAAACAAATACCAGAGTATCCTACCCAGAAAGTCCCTAGAACCAACGCCTATCCATCAGCAGATCACACTTGCATAGTTCAGATGCTGATAATTTTATTTTAAAATTATTTGAAAACAGTTAGGAGCCAGAACTCTTTTCGAATACATCGAACAATACAAATTCCATAGTATCCTACCCAGAAAGTACCTAGAACTAACGCCTATCCATCAGCAGATCACACTTGCATAGTTAAGATGCTGATAAATTTTTTTTACAATTATTTGACAACAGTTAGGAGCCACAACTCTTTTCGAATACATCGAACAATACAAATTCCATAGTATCCTACCCAGAAAGTACCTAGAACTAACGCCTATCCACCAGCAGATCACACTTGCATAGTTAAGATGCTGATACATTTTTTTTACAATTATTTGACAACAGTTAGAAGCCAGAACTCTTTTCGAATACACCGAACAATACAAATCCCATAGTATACTACCCAGGAAGTACCTAGAAATAACGACTATCTATCAGCAGATCACACTTGCATAGTTCAGATGCTGATAAATTTTTTTTACAATTATTTGACAACAGTTAGAAGCCAGAACTCTTTTCGAATACATCGAACAATACAAATCCCATAGTATACTACCCAGAAAGTACCTAGAAATAACGCCTATCTATCAGCAGATCACACTTGCATAGTTCAGATGCTGATAATTTTTTTTTACAATTATTTGACAACAGTTAGGAGCCAGAACTCTTTTCGAATACATCGAACAATACAAATTCCATAGTATCCTACCCAGAAAGTACCTAGAACTAACGCCTATCCACCAGCAGATTACACTTGCATAGTTAAGATGCTGATAATTTTTTTTTACAATTATTTGACAACAGTTAGAAGCCAGAACTCTTTTCGAATACATCGAACAATACAAATCCCATAGTATACTACCCAGAAAGTACCTAGAAATAACGCCTATCTATCAGCAGATCACACTTGCATAGTTCAGATGCTGATAATTTTTTTTTACAATTATTTGACAACAGTTAGGAGCCAGAACTCTTTTCGAATACATCGAACAATACAAATTCCATAGTATCCTACCCAGAAAGTACCTAGAACTAACGCCTATCCACCAGCAGATTACACTTGCATAGTTAAGATGCTGATAATTTTTTTTTACAATTATTTGACAACAGTTAGAAGCCAGAACTCTTTTCGAATACATCGAACAATACAAATCCCATAGTATACTACCCAGAAAGTACCTAGAAATAACGCCTATCTATCAGCAGATCACACTTGCATAGTTCAGATGCTGATAATTTTTTTTTACAATTATTTGACAACAGTTAGGAGCCAGAACTCTTTTCGAATACATCGAACAATACAAATTCCATAGTATCCTACCCAGAAAGTACCTAGAACTAACGCCTATCCACCAGCAGATCACACTTGCATAGTTAAGATGCTTATAAATTTTTTTTACAATTATTTGACAACAGTTAGAAGGCAGAACTCTTTTCGAATACATCATACGAAACAAATACCATAGTATCCTACCCAGAAAGTACCTAGAACTAACGCCTATCCATCAGCAGATCACACTTGCATAGTTAAGATGCTGATAAATTTTTTTTACAATTATTTGACAACAGTTAGAAGCCAGAACACTTTTCGAATACATCGAACAATACAAATCCCATAGTATACTACCCGGAAAGTACCTAGAAATAATGCCTATCTATCAGCAGATCACACTTGCATAGTTCAGATGCTGATAATTTTTTTTTACAATTATTGGACAACAGTTAGGAGGCAGAACTCTTTTCGAATACATCGAACAATACAAATTCCATAGTATCCTACCCAGAAAGTACCTAGAACTAACGCCTCTCCACCAGCAGATCACACTTGCACAGTTAAGATGCTGATACATTTTTTTTACAATTATTTGACAACAGTTAGAAGCCAGAACTCTTTTCGAATACATCGAACAATACAAATCCCATAGTATACTACCCAGAAAGTACCTAGAACTAACGCCTATCCATCAGCAGATCACACTTGCATAGTTAAGATGCTGATAAAATTTGTTTACAATTATTTGACAACAGTAAGAAGCCAGAACTCTTTTCGAATATATCATGCGAAACAAATACCAGAGTATCCTACCCAGAAAGTCCCTAGAACCAACGCCTATCCATCAGCAGATCACACTTGCATAGTTCAGATGCTGATAATTTTATTTTACAATTATTTGACAACAGTTAGAAGCCAGAACTCTTTTCGAATACATCATACGAAACAAATATCATAGTATCCTACCCAGAAAGTACCTAGAACTAACGCCTATCCATCAGCAGATCACACTTGCATAGTTAAGATGCTGATAAATTTTTTTTACAATTATTTGACAACAGTTAGAAGCCAGAACTCTTTTCGAATACATCGAACAATACAAATCCCATAGTATACTACCCAGAAAGTACCTAGAAATAACGCCTATCTATCAGCAGATCACACTTGCATAGTTCAGATGCTGATAATTTTTTTTTACAATTATTTGACAACAGTTAGGAGCCAGAACTCTTTTCGAATACATCGAACAATACAAATTCCATAGTATCCTACCCAGAAAGTACCTAGAACTAACGCCTATCCACCAGCAGATCACACTTGCATAGTTAAGATGCAGATAGATTTATTTTACAATTATTTGACAACAGTTAGAAGCCAGAACTCTTTTCGAATACATCGAACAATACAAATCCCATAGTATACTACCCAGAAAGTACCTAGAAATAACGCCTATCTATCAGCAGATCACACTTGCATAGTTCAGATGCTGATAATTTTTTTTACAATTATTTGACAACAGTTAGGAGCCAGAACTCTTTTCGAATACATCGAACAATACAAATTCCATAGTATCCTACCCAGAAAGTACCTAGAACTAACGCCTATCCACCAGCAGATCACACTTGCATAGTTAAGATGCAGATAAATTTATTTTACAATTATTTGACAACAGTTAGAAGCCAGAACTCTTTTCGAATAATTCGAACAATACAAATCCCATAGTATACTACCCAGAAAGTACCTAGAAATAACGCCTATCTATCAGCAGATCACACTTGCATAGTTCAGATGCTGATAATTTTTTTTTACAATTATTTGACAACAGTTAGGAGCCAGAACTCTTTTCGAATACATCGAATAATACAAATTCCATAGTATCCTACCCAGAAAGTACCTAGAAATAACGCCTATCTATCAGCAGATCACACTTGCATAGTTCAGATGCTGATATATTTTTTTTACAATTATTTGACAACAGTTAGGAGCCAGAACTCTTTTCGAATACATCGAACAATACAAATTCCATAGTATCATACCCAGAAAGTACCTAGAAATAACGCCTATCCACCAGCAGATCACACTTGCATAGTTAAGATGCTGATAAAATTTGTTTACAATTATTTGACAACAGTAAGAAGCCAGAATTCTTTTCGAATATATCATGCGAAACAAATACCATAGTATCCTACCCAGAAAGTCCCTAGAACTAACGCCTATCCAACAGCAGATCACACTTGCATAGTTCAGATGCTGATAATTTTATTTTAAAATTATTTAACAACAGTTAGGAGCCAGAACTCTTTTCGAATACATCGAACAATACAAATTCCATAGTATCCTACCCAGAGAGTACCTAAAAAATAACGCCTATCTACCAGCAGATCACACTTGCATAGTTCAGATGCTGATAATTTTTTTTTACAATTATTTGCTAACAGTTAGGAGCCAGAACTCTTTTCGAATACATCGAACAATACAAATTCTATAGTATCCTACCCAGAAAGTACCTAGAACTAACGCCTATCCATCAGCAGATCACACTTGCATAGTTAAGATGCTGATAATTTTTTTTTACAATTATTTGAGAACAGTTAGAAGCCAGAACTCTTTTCGAATACATCGAACAATACAAATCCCATAGTATACTACCCAGAAAGTACCTAGAAATAACGCCTATCTATCAGCAGATCACACTTGCATAGTTCAGATACTGATAAATTTTTTTTACAATTATTTTACAACAGTTAGAAGCCAGAACTCTTTCCGAATACATCGAACAATACAAATCCCATAGTATACTACCCAGAAAGTACCTAGAACTAACGCCTATCCATCAGCAGATCACACTTGCATAGTTAAGATGCTGATAAATTTTTTTTACAATTATTTGACAACAGTTAGAAGCCAGAACTCTTTTCGAATATATCATACGAAACAAATACCATAGTATCCTACCCAGAAAGTACCTAGAACTAACGCCTATCCATCAGCAGATCACACTTGCATAGTTAAGATGCTGATAAATTTTTTTTACAATTATTTGACAACAGTTAGAAGCCAGAACTCTTTTCGAATACATCGAACAATACAAATCCCATAGTATACTACCCAAAAAGTACCTAGAAATAACGCCTATCTATCAGCAGATCACACTTGCATAGTTCAGATGCTGATAATTTTTTTTTTACAATTATTTGACAACAGTTAGGAGCCAGAACTCTTTTCGAATATATCATGCGAAACAAATACCATAGTATCCTACCCAGAAAGTCCCTAGAACTAACGCCTATCCATCAGCAGATCACACTTGCATAGTTCAGATGCTGATAATTTTTTTTTACAATTATTTGACAACAGTTAGGAGCCAGAACTCTTTTCGAATACATCGAACAATACAAATTCCATAGTATCCTACCCAGAAATTACCTAGAACTAACGCCTATCCATCAGCAGATCACACTTGCATAGTTAAGATGCTGATAATTTTTTTTTACAATTATTTGACAACAGTTAGGAGCCAGAACTCTTTTCGAATACATCGAACAATACAAATTCCATAGTATCCTACCCAAAAAGTACCTAGAACTAACGCCTATCCACCAACAGATCACACTTGCATAGTTAAGATGCTGATAAATTTTTTTTACAATTATTTGACAACAGTTAGAAGCCAGAACTCTTTTCGAATACATCGAACAATACAAATCCCATAGTATACTACCCAGAAAGTACCTAGAAATAACGCCTATCTATCAGCAGATCACAGTCCCATAGTTCAGATGCTGATAATTTTTTTTTACAATTATTTGACAACAGTTAGGAGCCAGAACTCTTTTCGAATACTTTGAACAATACAAATTCCATAGTATCCTACCGAGAAAGTACCTAGAACTAACGCCTATCCATCAGCAGATCACACTTGCATAGTTAAGATGCTGATAAATTTTTTTTACAATTATTTGACAACAGTTAGAAGCCAGAACTCTTTTCGAATACATTAGAGGAAACAAATACCATAGTATCCTACCCAGAAAGTACCTAGAACTAACGCCTATCCATCAGCAGATCCCACTTGCATAGTTAAGATGCTGATAAATTTTTTTTACAATTATTTGACAACAGCTAGAAGCCAGAACTCTTTTCGAATACATCGAACAATACAAATTCCATAGTATACTACCCAGAAAGTACCTAGAAATAACCCCTATCTATCAGCAGATCACACTTGCATAGTTCAGATGCTGATAATTTTTTTTTACAATTATTTGACAACAGTTAGGAGCCAGAACTCTTTTCGAATACATCGAACAATACAAATCCCATAGTATACTACCCAGAAAGTACCTAGAACTAATGCCTATCCATCAGCAGATCACACTTGCATAGTTAAGATGCTGATAAAATTTGTTTACAATTATTTGACAACAGTAAGAAGCCAGAACTCTTTTCGAATATATCATGCGAAACAAATACCATAGTATCCTACCCAGAAAGTCCCTAGGACTAACGCCTATCCATCAGCAGATCACACTTGCATAGTTCAGATGCTGATAATTTTATTTTAAAATTATTTGAAAACAGTTAGGAGCCAGAACTCTTTTCGAATACATCGAACAATACAAATTCCATAGTATCCTACCCAGAAAGGACCTAGAAATAACGCCTATCTATCAGCAGATCCCACTTGCATAGTTCAGATGCTGATAATTTTTTTTACAATTATTTGACAACAGTTAGAAGCCAGAACTCTATTCGAATACATCGAACAATACAAATTCCATAGTATCCTACCCAGAAAGTACCTAGAACTAACGCCTATCCATCAGCAGATCACACTTGCATAGTTATGATGCTGATAAATTTTTTTTACAATTATTTGACAACGGTTAGGAGCCAGAACTCTTTTCGAATACATCGAACAATACAAATTCCATAGTATCCTACCCAGAAAGTACCTAGAACTAACGCCTATCCATCAGCAGATCACAACTGCATAGTTAAGATGCTGATAAAATTTGTTTACAATTATTTGACAACAGTAAGAAGCCAGAACTCTTTTCGAATATATCATGAGAAATAAATACCATCGTATCCTACCCAGAAAGTCCCTAGAACTTACGCCTATCCACCAGCAGATCACACTTGCATAGTTAAGATGCTGATAAATTTTTTTTACAATTGTTTGACAACAGTTAGGAGCCAGAACTTTTTTCGAATACATCGAACAATACAAATTCCATAGTATCCTACCCAGAAAGTACCGAGAACTAACGCCTCTCCACCAGCAGATCACACTTGCACAGTTAAGATGCTGATACATTTTTTTTACAATTATTTGACAACAGTTAGAAGCCAGAACTCTTTTCGAATACATCGAACAATACAAATCCCATAGTATACTACCCAGAAAGTACCTAGAAATAACGCCTATCTATCAGCAGATCACACTTGCATAGTTCAGATGCTGATAATTTTTTTTTACAATTATTTGACAACAGTTAGGAGCCAGAACTCTTTTCGAATACATCGAACAATACAAATCCCATAGTATACTACCCAGAAAGTACCTACAACTAACGCCTATCCATCAGCAGATCACACTTGCATAGTTAAGATGCTGATAAAATTTGTTTACAATTATTTGACAACAGTAAGAAGCCAGAATTCTTTTCGAATATATCCTGCGAAACAAATACCATAGTATCCTACCCAGAAATCCCCTAGAACTAACGCCTATCCATCAGCAGATCACACTTCCATAGTTCAGATGCTGATAATTTTATTTTAAAATTATTTGACAACAGTTAGGAGCCAGAACTCTTTTCGAATACATCGAACAATACAAATTCCATAGTATCCTACCCAGAAAGTACCTAAAAAATAACGCCTATCTATCAGCAGATCACACTTGCATAGTTCAGATGCTGATAATTTTTTTTTACAATTATTTGCTAACAGTTAGGAGCCAGAACTCTTTTCGAATACATCGAACAATACAAATTCCATAGTATCCTACCCAGAAAGTACCTAGAACTAACGCCTATCCGTCAGCAGATCACACTTGCATAGTTAAGATGCTGATAAATTTTTTTTACAATTATTTGACAACAGTTAGAAGCCAGAACTCTTTTCGAATACATCGAACAATACAAATCCCATAGCATACTACCCAGAAAGTACCTAGAAATAACGCCTATCTATCAGCAGATCACACTTGCATAGTTCAGATGCTGATAATTTTTTTTTACAATTATTTGACAACAGTTAGGAGCTAGAACTCTTTTCGAATACATCGTACAATACAAATTCCATAGTATCCTACCCAGAAAGTACCTAGAACTAACGCCTATCCATCAGCAGATCACACTTGCATAGTTAAGATGCTGATAAATTTTTTTTACAATTATTTGACAACAGTTAGAAGCCAGAACTCTTTTCGAATACATCATACGAAACAAATACCATAGTATCCTAACCAGAAAGTACCTAGAACTAACGCCTATCCATCAGCAGATCACACTTGCACAGTTAAGATGCTGATAAATTCTTTTTACAATTATTTGACAACAGTTAGAAGCCAGAACTCTTTTCGAATACATCGAGCAATACAAATCCCATAGTATCCTACCCAGAAAGTACCTAGAACTAACGCCTATCCATCAGCAGATCACACTTGCATAGTTAAGATGCTGATAAATTTTTTTTACAATTGTTTGACAACAGTTAGATGCCAGAACTCTTTTCGAATACATCGAACAATACAAATCCCATCGTATACTACCCAGAAAGTACCTAGACCTAACGCCTATCCAACAGCAGATCACACTTGCATGGTTAAGATGCTGATAAAATTTGTTTACAATTATTTGACAACAGTAAGAAGCCAGAACTCTTTTCGAATATATCATGCGAAACAAATACCAGAGTACCCTACCCAGAAAGTCCCTAGAACCAACGCCTATCCATCAGCAGATCACACTTGCATAGTTCAGATGCTGATAATTTTATTTTAAAATTATTTGAAAACAGTTAGGAGCCAGAACTCTTTTCGAATACATCGAACAATACAAATTCCATAGTATCCTACCCAGAAAGGACGTAGAAATAACGCCTATCTATCAGCAGATCACACTTGCATAGTTCAGATTCTGATAATTTTTTTTTACAATTATTTGACAACAGTTAGGAGCCAGAACTCTTTTCGAATACATCGAACAATACAAATTCCATAGTATCCTACCCAGAAAGTACCTAGAACTAACGCCTATCCATCAGCAGATCACACTTGCATAGTTAAGATGCTGATAAAATTTGTTTACAATTATTTGACAACAGTAAGAAGCCAGAATTCTTTTCGAATATATCATGCGAAACAAATACCATAGTATCCTACCCAGAAAGTCCCTAGAACTAACGCCTATCCATCAGCGGATCACACTTGCATAGTCCAGATGCTGATAATTTTATTGTACAATTATTTGACAACAGTTAGGAGCCGGAACTCTTTTCGAATACATCGAACAATACAAATTCCATAGTATCCTACCCAGAAAGTACCTAAAAAATAACGCCTATCTATCAGCAGATCACGCTTGCATAGTTCACATGCTGATAATTTTTTTTTACAATTATTTGCTAACAGTTAGGAGCCAGAACCCTTTTCGAATACATCGAACAATACAAATTCCATAGTATCCTACCCAGAAAGTACCTAGAACTAACGCCTATCCATCAGCAGATCACACTTGCATAGTTAAGATGCTGATCAATTTTTTTTACAATTATTTGACAACAGTTAGAAGCCAGAACTCTTTTCGAATACACCGAACAATACAAATCCCATAGTATACTACCCAGGAAGTACCTAGAAATAACGACTATCTATCAGCAGATCACACTTGCATAGTTCAGATGCTGATAAATTTTTTTTACAATTATTTGACAACAGTTAGAAGCCAGAACTCTTTTCGAATACATCGAACAATACAAATCCCATAGTATACTACCCAGAAAGTACCTAGAAATAACGCCTATCTATCAGCAGATCACACTTGCATAGTTCAGATGCTGATAATTTTTTTTTACAATTATTTGACAACAGTTAGGAGCCAGAACTCTTTTCGAATACATCGAACAATACAAATTCCATAGTATCCTACCCAGAAAGTACCTAGAACTAACGCCTATCCACCAGCAGATTACACTTGCATAGTTAAGATGCTGATAATTTTTTTTTACAATTATTTGACAACAGTTAGAAGCCAGAACTCTTTTCGAATACATCGAACAATACAAATCCCATAGTATACTACCCAGAAAGTACCTAGAAATAACGCCTATCTATCAGCAGATCACACTTGCATAGTTCAGATGCTGATAATTTTTTTTTACAATTATTTGACAACAATTAGGAGCCAGAACTCTTTTCGAATACATCGAACAATACAAATTCCATAGTATCCTACCCAGAAAGTACCTAGAACTAACGCCTCTCCACCAGCAGATCACACTTGCACAGTTAAGATGCTGATAAATTTTTTTTACAATTATTTGACAACAGTTAGAAGCCAGAACTCTTTTCGAATACATCGAGCAATACAAATCCCATAGTATACTACCCAGAAAGTACCTAGAAATAACGCCTATCTATCAGCAGATCACACTTGCATAGTTCAGATGCTGATAATTTTTTTTTACAATTATTTGACAACAGTTAGGAGCCAGAACTCTTTTCGAATACATCGAACAATACAAATCCCATAGTATCCTACCCAGAAAGTACCTAGAACTAACGCCTATCCATCAGCAGATCACACTTGCATAGTTAAGATGCTGATAAAATTTGTTTACAATTATTTGACAACAGTAAGAAGCCAGAATTCTTTTCGAATATATCATGCGAAACAAATACCATAGTATCCTACCCAGAAAGTCCCTAGAACTAACGCCTATCCAACAGCAGATCACACTTGCATAGTTCAGATGCTGATAATTTTATTTTAAAATTATTTAACAACAGTTAGGAGCCAGAACTCTTTTCGAATACATCGAACAATACAAATTCCATAGTATCCTACGCAGAGAGTACCTAAAAAATAACGCCTATCTACCAGCAGATCACACTTGCATAGTTCAGATGCTGATAATTTTTTTTTACAATTATTTGCTAACAGTTAGGAGCCAGAACTCTTTTCGAATACATCGAACAATACAAATTCTATAGTATCCTACCCAGAAAGTACCTAGAACTAACGCCTATCCATCAGCAGATCACACTTGCATAGTTAAGATGCTGATAATTTTTTTTTACAATTATTTGACAACAGTTAGAAGCCAGAACTCTTTTCGAATACATCGAACAATACAAATCCCATAGTATACTACCCAGAAAGTACCTAGAAATAACGCCTATCTATCAGCAGATCACACTTGCATAGTTCAGATACTGATAAATTTTTTTTACAATTATTTGACAACAGTTAGAAGCCAGAACTCTTTTCGAATACATCGAACAATACAAATCCCATAGTATACTACCCAGAAAGTACCTAGAAATAACGCCTATCTATCAGCAGATCACACTTGCATAGTTCAGATGCTGATAAATTTTTTTTACAATTATTTGACAACAGTTAGGAGCCAGAACTCTTTTCGAATACATCGAACAATACAAATTCCATAGTATCCTACCCAGAAAGTACCTAGAACTAACGCCTATCCACCAGCAGATCACACTTGCATAGTTAAGATGCTGATAAATTTTTTTTACAATTATTTGACAACAGTTAGAAGCCAGAACTCTTTCTGAATACATCGAACAATACAAATCCCATAGTATACTACCCAGAAAGTACCTAGAACTAACGCCTATCCATCAGCAGATCACACTTGCATAGTTAAGATGCTGATAAATTTTTTTTACAATTATTTGACAACAGTTAGAAGCCAGAACTCTTTTCGAATATATCATACGAAACAAATACCATAGTATCCTACCCAGAAAGTACCTAGAACTAACGCCTATCCATCAGCAGATCACACTTGCATAGTTAAGATGCTGATAAATTTTTTTTACAATTATTTGACAACAGTTAGAAGCCAGAACTCTTTTCGAATACATCGAACAATACAAATCCCATAGTATACTACCCAAAAAGTACCTAGAAATAACGCCTATCTATCAGCAGATCACACTTGCATAGTTCAGATGCTGATAATTTTTTTTTTACAATTATTTGACAACAGTTAGGAGCCAAAACTCTTTTCGAATACATCGAACAATACAAATCCCATAGTATACTACCCAGAAAGTACCTACAACTAACGCCTATCCTTCAGCAGATCACATTTGCATAGTTAAGATGCTGATAAAATTTGTTTACAATTATTTCACAACAGTAAGAAGCCAGAACTCTTTTCGAATATATCATGCGAAACAAATACCATAGTATCCTACCCAGAAAGTCCCTAGAACTAACGCCTATCCATTAGCAGATCACACTTGCATAGTTCAGATGCTGATAATTTTTTTTTACAATTATTTGACAACAGTTAGGAGCCAGAACTCTTTTCGAATACATCGAACAATACAAATTCCATAGTATCCTACCCAGAAATTACCTAGAACTAACGCCTATCCATCAGCAGATCACACTTGCATAGTTAAGATGCTGATAATTTTTTTTTACAATTATTTGACAACAGTTAGGAGCCAGAACTCTTTTCGAATACATCGAACAATACAAATTCCATAGTATCCTACCCAGAAAGTACCTAGAACTAACGCCTATCCACCAACAGATCACACTTGCATAGTTAAGATGCTGATAAATTTTTTTTACAATTATTTGACAACAGTTAGAAGCCAGAACTCTTTTCGAATACATCGAACCATACAAATCCCATAGTATACTACCCAGAAAGTACCTAGAAATAACGCCTATCTATCAGCAGATCACAGTCCCATAGTTCAGATGCTGATAATTTTTTTTTACAATTATTTGACAACAGTTAGGAGCCAGAACTCTTTTCGAATACTTTGAACAATACAAATTCCATAGTATCCTACCGAGAAAGTACCTAGAACTAACGCCTATCCATCAGCAGATCACACTTGCATAGTTAAGATGCTGATAAATTTTTTTTACAATTATTTGACAACAGTTAGAAGCCAGAACTCTTTTCGAATACATTAGAGGAAACAAATACCATAGTATCCTACCCAGAAAGTACCTAGAACTAACGCCTATCCATCAGCAGATCACACTTGCATAGTTAAGATGCTGATAAATTTTTTTTACAATTATTTGACAACAGCTAGAAGCCAGAACTCTTTTCGAATACATCGAACAATACAAATTCCATAGTATACTACCCAGAAAGTACCTAGAAATAACCCCTATCTATCAGCAGATCACACTTGCATAGTTCAGATGCTGATAATTTTTTTTTACAATTATTTGACAACAGTTAGGAGCCAGAACTCTTTTCGAATACATCGAACAATACAAATCCCATAGTATACTACCCAGAAAGTACCTAGAACTAATGCCTATCCATCAGCAGATCACACTTGCATAGTTAAGATGCTGATAAAATTTGTTTACAATTATTTGACAACAGTAAGAAGCCAGAACTCTTTTCGAATATATCATGCGAAACAAATACCATAGTATCCTACCCAGAAAGTCCCTAGGACTAACGCCTATCCATCAGCAGATCACACTTGCATAGTTCAGATGCTGATAATTTTATTTTAAAATTATTTGAAAACAGTTAGGAGCCAGAACTCTTTTCGAATACATCGAACAATACAAATTCCATAGTATCCTACCCAGAAAGGACCTAGAAATAACGCCTATCTATCAGCAGATCCCACTTGCATAGTTCAGATGCTGATAATTTTTTTTACAATTATTTGACAACAGTTAGAAGCCAGAACTCTATTCGAATACATCGAACAGTACAAATTCCATAGTATCCTACCCAGAAAGTACCTAGAACTAACGCCTATCCATCAGCAGATCACACTTGCATAGTTATGATGCTGATAAATTTTTTTTACAATTATTTGACAACGGTTAGGAGCCAGAACTCTTTTCGAATACATCGAACAATACAAATTCCATAGTATCCTACCCAGAAAGTACCTAGAACTAACGCCTATCCATCAGCAGATCACAACTGCATAGTTAAGATGCTGATAAAATTTGTTTACAATTATTTGACAACAGTAAGAAGCCAGAACTCTTTTCGAATATATCATGAGAAATAAATACCATCGTATCCTACCCAGAAAGTCCCTAGAACTTACGCCTATCCACCAGCAGATCACACTTGCATAGTTAAGATGCTGATAAATTTTTTTTACAATTGTTTGACAACAGTTAGGAGCCAGAACTTTTTTCGAATACATCGAACAATACAAATTCCATAGTATCCTACCCAGAAAGTACCGAGAACTAACGCCTCTCCACCAGCAGATCACACTTGCACAGTTAAGATGCTGATACATTTTTTTTACAATTATTTGACAACAGTTAGAAGCCAGAACTCTTTTCGAATACATCGAACAATACAAATCCCATAGTATACTACCCAGAAAGTACCTAGAAATAACGCCTATCTATCAGCAGATCACACTTGCATAGTTCAGATGCTGATAACTTTTTTTTACAATTATTTGACAACAGTTAGGAGCCAGAACTCTTTTCGAATACATCGAACAATACAAATCCCATAGTATACTACCCAGAAAGTACCTACAACTAACGCCTATCCATCAGCAGATCACACTTGCATAGTTAAGATGCTCATAAAATTTGTTTACAATTATTTGACAACAGTAAGAAGCCAGAATTCTTTTCGAATATATCCTGCGAAACAAATACCATAGTATCCTACCCAGAAATCCCCTAGAACTAACGCCTATCCATCAGCAGATCACACTTCCATAGTTCAGATGCTGATAATTTTATTTTAAAATTATTTGACAACAGTTAGGAGCCAGAACTCTTTTCGAATACATCGAACAATACAAATTCCATAGTATCCTACCCAGAAAGTACCTAAAAAATAATGCCTATCTATCAGCAGATCACACTTGCATAGTTCAGATGCTGATAATTTTTTTTTACAATTATTTGCTAACAGTTAGGAGCCAGAACTCTTTTCGAATACATCGAACAATACAAATTCCATAGTATCCTACCCAGAAAGTACCTAGAACTAACGCCTATCCGTCAGCAGATCACACTTGCATAGTTAAGATGCTGATAAATTTTTTTTACAATTATTTGACCACAGTTAGAAGCCAGAACTCTTTTCGAATACATCGAACAATACAAATCCCATAGCATACTACCCAGAAAGTACCTAGAAATAACGCCTATCTATCAGCAGATCACACTTGCATAGTTCAGATGCTGATAATTTTTTTTTACAATTATTTGACAACAGTTAGGAGCTAGAACTCTTTTCGAATACATCGTACAATACAAATTCCATAGTATCCTACCCAGAAAGTACCTAGAACTAACGCCTATCCATCAGCAGATCACACTTGCATAGTTAAGATGCTGATAAATTTTTTTTACAATTATTTGACAACAGTTAGAAGCCAGAACTCTTTTCGAATACATCATACGAAACAAATACCATAGTATCCTAACCAGAAAGTACCTAGAACTAACGCCTATCCATCAGCAGATCACACTTGCACAGTTAAGATGCTGATAAATTCTTTTTACAATTATTTGACAACAGTTAGAAGCCAGAACTCTTTTCGAATACATCGAGCAATACAAATCCCATAGTATACTACCCAGAAAGTACCTAGAAATAACGCCTATCTATCAGCAGATCACACTTGCATAGTTAAGATGCTGATAAATTTTTTTTACAATTGTTTGACAACAGTTAGAAGCCAGAACTCTTTTCGAATACATCGAGCAATACAAATCCCATAGTATCCTACCCAGAAAGTACCTAGAACTAACGCCTATCCATCAGCAGATCACACTTGCATAGTTAAGATGCTGATAAATTTTTTTTACAATTGTTTGACAACAGTTAGATGCCAGAACTCTTTTCGAATACATCGAACAATACAAATCCCATCGTATACTACCCAGAAAGTACCTAGACCTAACGCCTATCCATCAGCAGATCACACTTGCATGGTTAAGATGCTGATAAAATTTGTTTACAATTATTTGACAACAGTAAGAAGCCAGAACTCTTTTCGAATATATCATGCGAAACAAATACCAGAGTACCCTACCCAGAAAGTCCCTAGAACCAACGCCTATCCATCAGCAGATCACACTTGCATAGTTCAGATGCTGATAATTTTATTTTAAAATTATTTGAAAACAGTTAGGAGCCAGAACTCTTTTCGAATACATCGAACAATACAAATTCCATAGTATCCTACCCAGAAAGGACCTAGAAATAACGCCTATCTATCAGCAGATCACACTTGCATAGTTCAGATTCTGATAATTTTTTTTTACAATTATTTGACAACAGTTAGGAGCCAGAACTCTTTTCGAATACATCGAACAATACAAATTCCATAGTATCCTACCCAGGAAGTACCTAGAACTAACGCCTATCCATCAGCAGATCACACTTGCATAGTTAAGATGCTGATAAAATTTGTTTACAATTATTTGACAACAGTAAGAAGCCAGAATTCTTTTCGAATATATCATGCGAAACAAATACCATAGTATCCTACCCAGAAAGTCCCTAGAACTAACGCCTATCCATCAGCGGATCACACTTGCATAGTCCAGATGCTGATAATTTTATTGTAAAATTATTTGACAACAGTTAGGAGCCGGAACTCTTTTCGAATACATCGAACAATACAAATTCCATAGTATCCTACCCAGAAAGTACCTAAAAAATAACGCCTATCTATCAGCAGATCACACTTGCATAGTTCAGATGCTGATAATTTTTTTTTACAATTATTTGCTAACAGTTAGGAGCCAGAACCCTTTTCGAATACATCGAACAATACAAATTCCATAGTATCCTACCCAGAAAGTACCTAGAACTAACGCCTATCCATCAGCAGATCACACTTGCATAGTTAAGATGCTGATAAATTTTTTTTACAATTATTTGACAACAGTTAGAAGCCAGAACTCTTTTCGAATACATCGAGCAATACAAATCCCATAGTATACTACCCAGAAAGTACCTAGAAATAACGCCTATCTATCAGCAGATCACACTTGCATAGTTAAGATGCTGATAAATTTTTTTTACAATTGTTTGACAACAGTTAGAAGCCAGAACTCTTTTCGAATACATCGAGCAATACAAATCCCATAGTATCCTACCCAGAAAGTACCTAGAACTAACGCCTATCCATCAGCAGATCACACTTGCATAGTTAAGATGCTGATAAATTTTTTTTACAATTGTTTGACAACAGTTAGATGCCAGAACTCTTTTCGAATACATCGAACAATACAAATCCCATCGTATACTACCCAGAAAGTACCTAGACCTAACGCCTATCCATCAGCAGATCACACTTGCATGGTTAAGATGCTGATAAAATTTGTTTACAATTATTTGACAACAGTAAGAAGCCAGAACTCTTTTCGAATATATCATGCGAAACAAATACCAGAGTACCCTACCCAGAAAGTCCCTAGAACCAACGCCTATCCATCAGCAGATCACACTTGCATAGTTCAGATGCTGATAATTTTATTTTAAAATTATTTGAAAACAGTTAGGAGCCAGAACTCTTTTCGAATACATCGAACAATACAAATTCCATAGTATCCTACCCAGAAAGGACCTAGAAATAACGCCTATCTATCAGCAGATCACACTTGCATAGTTCAGATTCTGATAATTTTTTTTTACAATTATTTGACAACAGTTAGGAGCCAGAACTCTTTTCGAATACATCGAACAATACAAATTCCATAGTATCCTACCCAGGAAGTACCTAGAACTAACGCCTATCCATCAGCAGATCACACTTGCATAGTTAAGATGCTGATAAAATTTGTTTACAATTATTTGACAACAGTAAGAAGCCAGAATTCTTTTCGAATATATCATGCGAAACAAATACCATAGTATCCTACCCAGAAAGTCCCTAGAACTAACGCCTATCCATCAGCGGATCACACTTGCATAGTCCAGATGCTGATAATTTTATTGTAAAATTATTTGACAACAGTTAGGAGCCGGAACTCTTTTCGAATACATCGAACAATACAAATTCCATAGTATCCTACCCAGAAAGTACCTAAAAAATAACGCCTATCTATCAGCAGATCACACTTGCATAGTTCAGATGCTGATAATTTTTTTTTACAATTATTTGCTAACAGTTAGGAGCCAGAACCCTTTTCGAATACATCGAACAATACAAATTCCATAGTATCCTACCCAGAAAGTACCTAGAACTAACGCCTATCCATCAGCAGATCACACTTGCATAGTTAAGATGCTGATAAATTTTTTTTACAATTATTTGACAACAGTTAGAAGCCAGAACTCTTTTCGAATACACCGAACAATACAAATCCCATAGTATACTACCCAGGAAGTACCTAGAAATAACGACTATCTATCAGCAGATCACACTTGCATAGTTCAGATGCTGATAAATTTTCTTTACAATTATTTGACAACAGTTAGAAGCCAGAACTCTTTTCGAATACATCGAACAATACAAATCCCATAGTATACTACCCAGAAAGTACCTAGAAATAACGCCTATCTATCAGCAGATCACACTTGCATAGTTCAGATGCTGATAATTTTTTTTTACAATTATTTGACAACAGTTAGGAGCCAGAACTCTTTTCGAATACATCGAACAATACAAATTCCATAGTATCCTACCCAGAAAGTACCTAGAACTAACGCCTATCCACCAGCAGATTACACTTGCATAGTTAAGATGCTGATAATTTTTTTTTACAATTATTTGACAACAGTTAGAAGCCAGAACTCTTTTCGAATACATCGAACAATACAAATCCCATAGTATACTACCCAGAAAGTACCTAGAAATAACGCCTATCTATCAGCAGATCACACTTGCATAGTTCAGATGCTGATAATTTTTTTTTACAATTATTTGACAACAGTTAGGAGCCAGAACTCTTTTCGAATACATCGAACAATACAAATTCCTTAGTATCCTACCCAGAAAGTACCTAGAACTAACGCCTATCCATCAGCAGATCACACTTGCATAGTTAAGATGCTGATAAATTTTTTTTACAATTATTTGACAACAGTTAGAAGCCAGAACTCTTTTCGAATACATCATACGAAACAAATATCATAGTATCCTACCCAGAAAGTACCTAGAACTAACGCCTATCCATCAGCAGATCACACTTGCATAGTTAAGATGCTGATAAATTTTTTTTACAATTATTTGACAACAGTTAGAAGCCAGAACTCTTTTCGAATACATCGAACAATACAAATCCCATAGTATACTACCCAGAAAGTACCTAGAAATAACGCCTATCTATCAGCAGATCACACTTGCATAGTTCAGATGCTGATAATTTTTTTTTACAATTATTTGACAACAGTTAGGAGCCAGAACTCTTTTCGAATACATCGAACAATACAAATTCCATAGTATCCTACCCAGAAAGTACCTAGAACTAACGCCTATCCACCAGCAGATCACACTTGCATAGTTAAGATGCAGATAGATTTATTTTACAATTATTTGACAACAGTTAGAAGCCAGAACTCTTTTCGAATACATCGAACAATACAAATCCCATAGTATACTACCCAGAAAGTACCTAGAAATAACGCCTATCTATCAGCAGATCACACTTGCATAGTTCAGATGCTGATAATTTTTTTTACAATTATTTGACAACAGTTAGGAGCCAGAACTCTTTTCGAATACATCGAACAATACAAATTCCATAGTATCCTACCCAGAAAGTACCTAGAACTAACGCCTATCCACCAGCAGATCACACTTGCATAGTTAAGATGCAGATAAATTTATTTTACAATTATTTGACAACAGTTAGAAGCCAGAACTCTTTTCGAATAATTCGAACAATACAAATCCCATAGTATACTACCCAGAAAGTACCTAGAAATAACGCCTATCTATCAGCAGATCACACTTGCATAGTTCAGATGCTGATAATTTTTTTTTACAATTATTTGACAACAGTTAGGAGCCAGATCTCTTTTCGAATACATCGAATAATACAAATTCCATAGTATCCTACCCAGAAAGTACCTAGAAATAACGCCTATCTATCAGCAGATCACACTTGCATAGTTCAGATGCTGATATATTTTTTTTACAATTATTTGACAACAGTTAGGAGCCAGAACTCTTTTCGAATACATCGAACAATACAAATTCCATAGTATCATACCCAGAAAGTACCTAGAAATAACGCCTATCCACCAGCAGATCACACTTGCATAGTTAAGATGCTGATAAATTTTTTTTACAATTATTTGACAACAGTTACAAGCCAGAACTCTTTTTGAATACATCGAACAATACATATCCCATAGTATGCTACCCAGAAAGTACCTAGAAATAACGCCTATCTATCAGCAGATCACACTTGCATAGTTCAGATGCTGATAATTTTTTTTTACAATTATTTGACAACAGTTAGAAGCCAGAACTCTTTTCGAATACATCGAACAATACAAATTCCATAGTATCCTACCCAGAAAGTACCTAGAACTAACGCCTCTCCACCAGCAGATCACACTTGCACAGTTAAGATGCTGATAAATTTTTTTTACAATTATTTGACAACAGTTAGAAGCCAGAATTCTTTTCGAATATATCATGCGAAACAAATACCATAGTATCCTACCCAGAAAGTCCCTAGAACTAACGCCTATCCAACAGCAGATCACACTTGCATAGTTCAGATGCTGATAATTTTATTTTAAAATTATTTAACTACAGTTAGGAGCCAGAACTCTTTTCGAATACATCGAACAATACAAATTCCATAGTATCCTACCCAGAGAGTACCTAAAAAATAACGCCTATCTACCAGCAGATCACACTTGCATAGTTCAGATACTGATAAATTTTTTTTACAATTATTTGACAACAGTTAGAAGCCAGAACTCTTTTCGAATACATCGAACAATACAAATCCCATAGTATACTACCCAGAAAGTACCTAGAAATAACGCCTATCTATCAGCAGATCACACTTGCATAGTTCAGATGCTGATAAATTTTTTTTACAATTATTTGACAACAGTTAGGAGCCAGAACTCTTTTCGAATACATCGAACAATACAAATTCCATAGTATCCTACCCAGAAAGTCCCTAGAACTAACGCCTATCCACCAGCAGATCACACTTGCATAGTTAAGATGCTGATAAATTTTTTTTACAATTATTTGACAACAGTTAGAAGCCAGAACTCTTTCCGAATACATCGAACAATACAAATCCCATAGTATACTACCCAGAAAGTACCTAGAACTAACGCCTATCCATCAGCAGATCACACTTGCATAGTTAAGATGCTGATAAATTTTTTTTACAATTATTTGACAACAGTTAGAAGCCAGAACTCTTTTCGAATACATCGAACAATACAAATCCCATAGTATACTACCCAAAAAGTACCTAGAAATAACGCCTATCTATCAGCAGATCACACTTGCATAGTTCAGATGCTGATAATTTTTTTTTTACAATTATTTGACAACAGTTAGGAGCCAAAACTCTTTTCGAATACATCGAACAATACAAATCCCATAGTATACTACCCAGAAAGTACCTACAACTAACGCCTATCCATCAGCAGATCACATTTGCATAGTTAAGATGCTGATAAAATTTGTTTACAATTATTTCACAACAGTAAGAAGCCAGAACTCTTTTCGAATATATCATGCGAAACAAATACCATAGTATCCTACCCAGAAAGTCCCTAGAACTAACGCCTATCCATCAGCAGATCACACTTGCATAGTTCAGATGCTGATAATTTTTTTTTACAATTATTTGACAACAGTTAGGAGCCAGAACTCTTTTCGAATACATCGAACAATACAAATTCCATAGTATCCTACCCAGAAATTACCTAGAACTAACGCCTATCCATCAGCAGATCACACTTGCATAGTTAAGATGCTGATAATTTTTTTTTACAATTATTTGACAACAGTTAGGAGCCAGAACTCTTTTCGAATACATCGAACAATACAAATTCCATAGTATCCTACCCAGAAAGTACCTAGAACTAACGCCTATCCACCAACAGATCACACTTGCATAGTTAAGATGCTGATAAATTTTTTTTACAATTATTTGACAACAGTTAGAAGCCAGAACTCTTTTCGAATACATCGAACAATACAAATCCCATAGTATACTACCCAGAAAGTACCTAGAAATAACGCCTATCTATCAGCAGATCACAGTCCCATAGTTCAGATGCTGATAATTTTTTTTTACAATTATTTGACAACAGTTAGGAGCCAGAACTCTTTTCGAATACTTTGAACAATACAAATTCCATAGTATCCTACCCAGAAAGTACCTAGAACTAACGCCTATCCATCAGCAGATCACACTTGCATAGTTAAGATGCTGATAAATTTTTTTTACAATTATTTGACAACAGTTAGAAGCCAGACCTCTTTTCGAATACATTAGAGGAAACAAATACCATAGTATCCTACCCAGAAAGTACCTAGAACTAACGCCTATCCATCAGCAGATCACACTTGCATAGTTAAGATGCTGATAAATTTTTTTTACAATTATTTGACAACAGTTAGAAGCCAGAACACTTTTCGAATACATCGAACAATACAAATTCCATAGTATACTACCCAGAAAGTACCTAGAAATAACCCCTATCTATCAGCAGATCACACTTGCATAGTTCAGATGCTGATAATTTTTTTTTACAATTATTTGACAACAGTTAGGAGCCAGAACTCTTTTCGAATACATCGAACAATACAAATCCCATAGTATACTACCCAGAAAGTACCTAGAACTAATGCCTATCCATCAGCAGATCACACTTGCATAGTTAAGATGCTGATAAAATTTGTTTACAATTATTTGACAACAGTAAGAAGCCAGCACTCTTTTCGAATATATCATGCGAAACAAATACCATAGTATCCTACCCAGAAAGTCCCTAGGACTAACGCCTATCCATCAGCAGATCACACTTGCATAGTTCAGATGCTGATAATTTTATTTTAAAATTATTTGAAAACAGTTAGGAGCCAGAACTCTTTTCGAATACATCGAACAATACAAATTCCATAGTATCCTACCCAGAAAGGACCTAGAAATAACGCCTATCTATCAGCAGATCCCACTTGCATAGTTCAGATGCTGATAATTTTTTTACAATTATTTGACAACAGTTAGAAGCCAGAACTCTATTCGAATACATCGAACAATACAAATTCCATAGTATCCTACCCAGAAAGTACCTAGAACTAACGCCTATCCATCAGCAGATCACACTTGCATAGTTATGATGCTGATAAATTTTTTTTACAATTATTTGACAACGGTTAGGAGCCAGAACTCTTTTCGAATACATCGAACAATACAAATTCCATAGTATCCTACCCAGAAAGTACCTAGAACTAACGCCTATCCATCAGCAGATCACAACTGCATAGTTAAGATGCTGATAAAATTTGTTTACAATTATTTGACAACAGTAAGAAGCCAGAACTCTTTTCGAATATATCATGAGAAATAAATACCATCGTATCCTACTCAGAAAGTCCCTAGAACTTACGCCTATCCACCAGCAGATCACACTTGCATAGTTAAGATGCTGATAAATTTTTTTTACAATTGTTTGACAACAGTTAGGAGCCAGAACTTTTTTCGAATACATCGAACAATACAAATTCCATAGTATCCTACCCAGAAAGTACCGAGAACTAACGCCTCTCCACCAGCAGATCACACTTGCACAGTTAAGATGCTGATACATTTTTTTTACAATTATTTGACAACAGTTAGAAGCCAGAACTCTTTTCGAATACATCGAACAATACAAATCCCATAGTATACTACCCAGAAAGTACCTAGAAATAACGCCTATCTATCAGCAGATCACACTTGCATAGTTCAGATGCTGATAATTTTTTTTTACAATTATTTGACAACAGTTAGGAGCCAGAACTCTTTTCGAATACATCGAACAATACAAATCCCATAGTATACTACCCAGAAAGTACCTACAACTAACGCCTATCCATCAGCAGATCACACTTGCATAGTTAAGATGCTGATAAAATTTGTTTACAATTATTTGACAACAGTAAGAAGCCAGAATTCTTTTCGAATATATCCTGCGAAACAAATACCATAGTATCCTACCCAGAAAGTCCCTAGAACTAACGCCTATCCATCAGCAGATCACACTTCCATAGTTCAGATGCTGATAATTTTATTTTAAAATTATTTGACAACAGTTAGGAGCCAGAACTCTTTTCGAATACATCGAACAATACAAATTCCATAGTATCCTACCCAGAAAGTACCTAAAAAATAACGCCTATCTATCAGCAGATCACACTTGCATAGTTCAGATGCTGATAATTTTTTTTTACAATTATTTGCTAACAGTTAGGAGCCAGAACTCTTTTCGAATACATCGAACAATACAAATTCCATAGTATCCTACCCAGAAAGTACCTAGAACTAACGCCTATCCGTCAGCAGATCACACTTGCATAGTTAAGATGCTGATAAATTTTTTTTACAATTATTTGACAACAGTTAGAAGCCAGAACTCTTTTCGAATACATCGAACAATACAAATCCCATAGCATACTACCCAGAAAGTACCTAGAAATAACGCCTATCTATCAGCAGATCACACTTGCATAGTTAAGATGCTGATAAATTTTTTTTACAATTGTTTGACAACAGTTAGAAGCCAGAACTCTTTTCGAATACATCGAGCAATACAAATCCCATAGTATCCTACCCAGAAAGTACCTAGAACTAACGCCTATCCATCAGCAGATCACACTTGCATAGTTAAGATGCTGATAAATTTTTTTTACAATTGTTTGACAACAGTTAGATGCCAGAACTCTTTTCGAATACATCGAACAATACAAATCCCATCGTATACTACCCAGAAAGTACCTAGAACTAACGCCTATCCATCAGCAGATCACACTTGCATGGTTAAGATGCTGATAAAATTTGTTTACAATTATTTGACAACAGTAAGAAGCCAGAACTCTTTTCGAATATATCATGCGAAACAAATACCAGAGTACCCTACCCAGAAAGTCCCTAGAACCAACGCCTATCCATCAGCAGATCACACTTGCATAGTTCAGATGCTGATAATTTTATTTTAAAATTATTTGAAAACAGTTAGGAGCCAGAACTCTTTTCGAATACATCGAACAATACAAATTCCATAGTATCCTACCCAGAAAGGACCTAGAAATAACGCCTATCTATCAGCAGATCACACTTGCATAGTTCAGATTCTGATAATTTTTTTTTACAATTATTTGCTAACAGTTAGGAGCCAGAACTCTTTTCGAATACATCGAACAATACAAATTCCATAGTATCCTACCCAGAAAGTACCTAGAACTAACGCCTATCCATCAGCAGATCACACTTGCATAGTTAAGATGCTGATAAATTTTTTTTACAATTATTTTACAACAGTTAGAAGCCAGAACTCTTTTCGAATACATCATACGAAACAAATACCATAGTATCCTTCCCAGAAAGTACCTAGAACTGACGCCTATCCATCAGCAGATCACACTTGCATAGTTAAGATGCTGATACATTTTTTTTACAATTATTTGACAACAGTTAGAAGCCAGAACTCTTTTCGAATACATCGAACAATACAAATCCCATAGTATACTACCCAGAAAGTACCTAGAAATAACGCCTATCTATCAGCAGATCACACTTGCATAGTTCAGATGCTGATAATTTTTTTTTACAATTATTTGACAACAGTTAGGAGCCAGAACTCTTTTCGAATACATCGAACAATACAAATCCCATAGTATACTACCCAGAAAGTACCTAGAACTAACGCCTATCCATCAGCAGATCACACTTGCATAGTTAAGATGCTGATAAAATTTGTTTACAATTATTTGACAACAGTAAGAAGCCAGAACTCTTTTCGAATACATCGAACAATACAAATTCCATAGTATCCTACCCAGAAAGTACCTAGAAATAACGCCTATCTAACAGCAGATCACACAAAAAAAAAAATTAGACAGCAATCAGTCATCAAGGGATGAGTGGTGAGATTGCTGGATCGTTGTATGGTACAGTTTCTATCAACAAAATTATTTCGTTCGTCCGAAGCTTCTGGCTTCTTGTCACACGTGTCTTTATATGTACTAATAGTCGAAAAAAAATTAGACTTAAAAAATCAGCAGAGAGTGAGATAGAACAACACTCGATTGTTGTATTGTACACCTTCTACCAAAAAAAAAAAAAATAGCGCATGTCTGAATCTTTTGGCTGCTTTTCACATATGTTTTTATGTATACTAGTACTCTCCAGTACTCAAAAAAAAAATATTGGACAACATTAAATCCGCAAGGAATGAGAGGTGAGACTTCTCGAATGTTGTATGATACAGCTTCGATAAAAACAATAATATCGCGCGTCTGAAGCTTCTTATCCTTCTCACACATGTTTTTATATGGACTAGAACTGTCTACCACTTGAAAAAATATATTAAAAAACAATAAGTCATCGAGGGATGAAAAGTGACACTGCCCGATTGTTTTACCGTACAACTTTCATGAAAAAAATGATTTCGCGCCTCTCAATCTTCTGACTACTTCTCAGATACCTTTTTGTGTATGCTATAACTCTCTAGTATTGTAAAAAAAATACTAGACCGCAATAAGCCATCAAGGAATGAGAGGTGACACTGCTCGATTGTCTTGTGGTAGAGCTTCACTGGAAAAAATTATTTTCCGGTATCTGAAGCTTCTGGATACTTCTCGCATATGATTTTATGCTTACTATAACTTTTTAGTGCTGTCAAAAAATATTACACCATAATAAATCATCAGAGTGTAAAATAAAAAAAGACTCGATTGTTGTGTGGTGAAGCTTCCATACAAAAATCATTTCGCTCGTCTGAAAAATCTTCTTACTTATCACAGATGTATTTGTGTGTACCAAAACTCTCTAGTACTACAAAAAAATCGCTAGCCAACAGTCATCACGGTATCAGAGGTGTGGCTGTTTCACCGTTGTTTGGTACACTTTCGATCAAAAAAATTATTCCGTTCGCCCGATGCTTCTCGCTCCTTCTGACATGTTTTCTCATGTATACTAGAACTCTCTAGTAGTTGAAAAAAAATATTAGACTTAATAAATCAGCAGAGAGTGACATGGAACAACACCCAATTGCTGTGTTGTACACCTTGTACAAAAAAAAATTGCGCGTGTCTGAATCTTCTGGCTACTTCTCGAGAACGATTTTGAGTCGATCATTTCAGGGATGTCCGATTGCCGTTCGGTGCATCGAATTCGTCTTTGTTCGTTTGTCGCGAGCCGGTAGCCGCTCGAGCTGCGTTTCAACGACGCACCATGCTCTTATTCGCAATCGTTTGCTGGATCCTAGATGAAATTGACGTCCGCTATGACGGGGATGGTCGAACGACATTCAAAGTTGTGCGGAAACGTCGAAGGCAACGATAATGTCATCTTAGGCGCTTGGTGCGAGCCGGTGGTCGCTCGAGCTGCGGTTCAACGACGCACCTTGCCCTTATTCGCAATCGCTTGCTTGATCGAAGATGAAATCGACGTCTGCTATGACGAGGATGATCGAACAACATTCAAAGTCGTGCGGAAACGTCGTGGGAAACGATGCTTTCATCTTTATCGCATAAATAACCACCCTGTTGTCGTAGTGGCGACTCGCAAGACCGCACGACTTGTCCACTCGCTGTGACCGAAAATAATAAGATGCGATCGAGAACGATATTGAGTGAAACGTTTAGAGATACCCGATTGAAGCTCCAAAAACCATCCTGAGCATCGATTTCATCTTTGATCGCTTGGTGCGAGCCGGTAGTCGCTCGAGCCGCGTTGCAACGACTCAGCATGCACCAACGACGTTGAAACTCGCGCGGAACCATCAAGCGCAACAATGATTTTATATTTATCGCGTAAATAATTCGTCGTACTCGCAGCTTCCTGAACTGCCCGAATTGTCCACTCACTATGACCACAAGTAAAATGAATAAATAAGTAAATTTTTTTTTAAGTCGCTCAAATTTCGACGCTTTAGACGACGCCGGTATTCTCATATTCTTAGAAGGAAAAACAAACAAAGTTTGTTTTTCCTTCTAAGAATATGAGGGTTCTTTGCAACCCTTTTGGATTTCCGGAAACCGTCCGTATAGAAAAGTGAAAATACGTACCTATCTCACGCTGTGAAGATCTCATTTTTTTTCAAATCCTCATAACACCTCGTATCAGTTTTCGTCTTCCCGTACCAACTGGTTTCGTCTTTTATCGTAATTTATTTTTGGAGATCAATCCGAGTATTATACAAGACGGAGTGATCGAATGAGAAATAGAATCCGGAAAACATCCAATCTTCGAAAATTTAGCGACAAATTATTGACAGTTTGGTAATAAAATTTCATCTTCTTTTTTCATTGCGCGATAAAGTCGCTCGGTCTATCGTAATTTGAGGACTATTGAGTATTTGCTGATTTTATTCATTTTTATTTCTTCATAAAACACAATTACAGGCTCTCTCAATGAATAATCACGGTCAAATTTGAAATTCGAAGGCGGAAACTCAAAGTGATTTTTCATGTAAGAGTCGTTGAGAGTGGATCGACGGAAAAGCGAAAGAATTCGCAGACGTAAGGGAAGATGAGACAAACGACAAGTATAATCGAGGAGAAATAAGAAACGCAAGAATGCCAATGAGTGACTGTAAGATAATAACGAAGGACGAAAGAGCGACGAATAACAGGCGACGACACCCGAAAAGACAATTCACGCTCATTCGCTTGTGTTCCGCGCGGCTTGACGCTCTGAACTTGCGCACCCAAGATGACGGAAAGCGTTAGCAGACGATACACGAAACGTCACATCACCAGAAAAAGCGAGACAGATGCCGATCTGCCTTGCTTGTCGTCTGCTACGTGCCCCGCGCTCGGCTCCGAGGACTGAGTGGCGGCGTCGATCATGGCGGACTGTAGTCCTATGACAATGCATCGAACGCCCAAATTCTAATGCTTCCCATTCAAAATCTATTCGACGGAAACAAAAAAGCCTTGACAATTACACTCCGGGCACCCCCCTGAACCCGCCAATTCAGAGTGTGTCACCTATTATGAATCACCCTGTATATATACACATATATATACAGGGTATATATATATATATATATATATATACAGGGTGGATCAATAACTATTAGCACCTTGGATATCTTCGAAACTATAAGGTTCACAGAAATATTTGCTGAAATGAAATTGCACAGTACGAAAGGGGCCATCCGATAGCGATAATAGTTTTTTTGCAGGTGGAGGTACTTCGGACATTTGAAGGTCAACTCCATTTTTTTAAATGGATCGGTATGTTTTTTTTCTGTATCATGATAGAGGAGCTTAAAACGAGTTCAACGACTTATAACATAAGATCATTGAAGGTCATAGAAAGTACAGAAAGGCGATAGTACTTACAGTTTCGGTAGTAATTAAATTACTACGTTTATAGTAAGTGTTCGAAATGACGACCATCAATATCAATGCGTACGTTATTATGTACGTTTACACATTTCTTAGACAAATATAGAAAGTACAGAAAGGCGATAATACTTACGGTTTACTTCACTGAAAATAAACACTGTTTCAAAGACACTTTAATAAGTTTGCAGGATAAGATAAACATGATAAGATTAGTATCGATAAATCGGTCAATTGAGTACAATGTATCCGTTTGAAGGGTAAGTCGATATGCTTCTTATTTATGGCGAATGCCAACAAAATTCTGTAAGGGCAAAAACCTTGTATGGTGAACACTTACTATAAATGTAGTAATTTTAATTACTACCGAAACTGTAAGTACTATCGCCTTTCTGTACTTTCTATGACCTTCAATGATCTTATGTTATAAGTCGTTGAACTCGTTTTAAGCTCCTCTATCATGATACAGAAAAAAAACATACCGATCCATTTAAAAAAATGGAGTTGACCTTCAAATGTCCGAAGTACCTCCACCTGCAAAAAAACTATTATCGCTATCGGATGGCCCCTTTCGTACTGTGCAATTTCATTTCAGCAAATATTTCTGTGAACCTTATAGTTTCGAAGATATCCAAGGTGCTAATAGTTATTGATCCACCCTGTATATATATATATATACATATATATATATATGTGTGTGTGTGTGTGTGTGTTTGTGTATTAGGGTGGTCCATTTTTTATCGCATTTTTTATTTTTTTGCGGGCCATTCGATCAAATTGTGACAAATAGAGACAAAACAAATATCGTAAAGGCTCCTTGTAATTTATCTCAATTCTTTGTAGCATGCGCAATCGTACTGATATTGAAATTTGGCATGTTTTTCCGATGTTTGCTGACGATTAACAGCAGATACTGTTTCTGTTCTTCATCATATGTAATAGCCCGATTAAATTCTTCTATAAGGACAACTCCTCGCTCTGCTGTGTCATTTACTACACGAAATCCTTTGCAAATAGCGAAAGACTTTAAAAAGCTTTCATCACTTTTCTATGCCAGTGGGTTCCGAGCAAGAAAATTTGGTTCTATTTTTATTATTTCAAAAAATCGCAAGCTACAAGTGGTTACGAATTCTGCCAATCTGATGTTAATAAGGCTCTGGACTGTTATATCAGCTTCCACTTGACGACTGGTACTCCCTGGACGTGCTAATGATTCAGTCATTTCCCGCTTCGTCTTAATTGGAACGTCGTCATCGAAAAATAACAAACAGATTAACTCTTCTGATAGATACCATAGATGGTTCATGAACTTTTTTAAGATGGTAGTAGCCACTTTAAGGTAGTAGTCTCGCCAAGGCGTTTTTCGACAGATTTTTATTTTTTATGTTGAGGACTCATTCTGGACACTATTCAATGATGATCTCCAAAATTGCAAAAGGATTCACCATTCCTGGTTTTACACGTGTTCTTATGGAGAGCAGTGGAAAATTTCACATTTCACGCAATAACTTCGAAACTTTTCTACAGATGTTTTTTTTTTTTGAATTCTCGATTACAGAAGAACATATGACGAAGTGGATTAAAAAAAATCATGAATTTTGACCTTCTAGTTTCAGAGATATAGCGATTTAAATTAAGCAATGTCTAGCGACGCTAGCGCGACGAAGTGACTGGAGCAGACTAGAACTAGATTACAGTAGTGTGTGCATATTCGTATACGCAGAGTATCTACATACTAGTAGCCGGAATGGATAGTCTGATACACAAGTGAGGGTTAAGTAAACATTATATAAGGCGTTTTCATCATTACTTTATAAGTTTTTAAATCCCGATAAGATGTACAACCTATATTATAAGGGTATTTCGTAATATTTCGAAGCTTTCATCGATTGAGCGGAGAATAAACTTTTCAACGTGACTGTGACGAGACGGCTACCTTAAACGCAATCCGATAGAGACCATGACATATTCGACACGAGTTGAGGCTCCATGGTGGGAACAATATATAGTAAAAATGTTATAATGCTCGGCAGCGTCCTCGAAACATTTTCCGATTACAAGGAGCCTTTGCGATATTTTTTTTTCTCTATTTGTCACAATTTGATCAGGTGGCCCGCAAAGAAATTAAAAACAATGTAAAAAGTGGACCACCCTAATATATCCATACATACAGTACCGGTCAAAAGTTTTTCGAACACTTTGGATAATTGCACAATAATGTTAGAATAATATAATTCATTTCATAGAGCTATATAGCATCTTCCCAAAATGAAAACGCTTATCTATAATAAATAAAATGACTTGTATGATTCTAATATTGGGTGAAGTAAAAAGTTCTGAGCGTTTTCCGCTAGATGTCCCTAGTGAGCCATATCTCACGACGTATACATCGCATCGGTTCATACTATACGGCGATTTAAAAGTGACATTACTCTTCAAAAAAAGTTCTTTGACAGTTTTGTGTTCGGTAAAGCCAGTTGTGTGTTACAGCGTTCCAAAATGGAGGTAAAAAAAGAGAAAATTCGATACATTCTTCAATACCACTACGACCAAGGTGAAAAGGCGGAGCAGGTGGCCAAAAAAATGTGTGCTGTTTATGGATCCAATACAGTATCGAATGCAACAGCAAAGCCAACGATTCCGTTCTGGTAATATGGACGTCGAAGATGAGGCACGCTCTGGTAGGCCAAGCGTCGAAAATGTCGATAAAATCACGGAAATCGTCGAGTTGGACCGGCATATTCCATTGCCCAGGAATTGAAGATTAGCCATAAAACCGTTTGGAACTATTTGCATAAGACTGGTCTCAAGAAGAAGCTCGATGTATGGGTGCCACATGAATTGACGCAAAAGAACCTTTTGGACCGAATTGATGCCTGCGATTCTTTGCTGAAACGTAACGAAATCGACCCATTTTTGAAGCGGATGGTGACTGGCGATGAAAAATGGATCACATACGAGAACAACAGCCGAAAAAGATCGTGGTCCAATCGTGGTGAGCCGGCCCAAACGATCGCCAAGCCCGGATTAACGGCCAAGAACGGTTTGCTGTGTGTTTGGTGGGATTGGAAGGGAATCATCCACTATGAGCTGCTCCCATCGGGCCAGACACTCAATTAGGACCTCTACTGTCAACAACTGACCAGATTGAAGCAGGCGATCGACCAGAAGCGGCCAGAATTGGCCAATAGGAAGGGTGTTGTGTTCCATCAATACAACGCCAGGCCGCACACATCTTTAACGACGCGCCAGAAGCTCCGAGAGCTTGGATGGGAGGTTCTATCGCACCCGCCGTATAGTCCAGACCTGGCACCAAGCGATTATCACCTTTTCAAGCATTTGCAAAATATTCTTGATGATACAAAACTGGCCTCACGAGAGGCTTGTAAAAATGAGCTGGTCAAGTTTTTTACCAATAGGGACGAGGACTTCTTCACTCGCGGAATTATGAAATTGCCTTCAAAACGGACAAAAGTTATCGAACAAAACAGCGCATATTTGATCTCAATCGGATAATCCTAACTATGTTAATTTCATGGTCGAAATAAAGCGAAAGAACGCTCAGAACTTTTTACTTCATCTAATATAATTTAGCGATTATCCAAAGTGATCAAAAACTTTTAATTGATACTACCGTGTATAAATATATTAGCCCGCGACTTCGTCCGCGTGGACTTTAGAATTTGATCCAGAAAGAAGATAATCAAAGAGACAAAACAGAAAGAAATAAAAAAAGAATATACAGTATCATATTTCACAGGCACGATAGTAGATTGACCGACTGAGGTAAGGGTTGGTAAGTAATGAAATACGAGGCTCATTTGAAAAGTTTCCGGCCTCACCAACAAAAAGTGATCGTAGAAAGAGAAATATCTTTCTCCGCCCGATAGATGGCCTTGATATATTTACATAAGCCGGAAGAATTTCTAGTCAGTCTGATCATTACTTTATCTATGGCATTCTTCCAAAGTTGCCGACTGACGTTGTTTGTTAAAAATGGAGAAAACCAAGTACAGCACAATGATAAAGTTCCTTCATTCAAAACGAAAATACACTAAGAAAATAAAAGACGAGTAAGACTCTGTATACGGTGAAGCCTCCCCTTTATTTACAACGGTAGAATATTGGGTAGCTGAGGACAAACGTGGTCGTACGAGCATTTTAGAATAGGAACGTTGAATATAAGAAAATTAACCGCTCGCGTTGGTTGCTGAGGTTGTTAACGATTAACCAAAAGCCCATAAGGGTGGACATGGCGCGCGAGTATCTTAGACCGTATAAAAAAAATCCAGCGGAATTTTTGCGATGAACGATAACCGTCGATGAAACCTGGATACACCACCATACGCCTGAGACCAAACAACAGTTAATACAGTGGATTGCGGTGGGGGAACCAGCTCCGAAGAAAGCAAAGGTCGTTTCGTCTGTAGGAAAAGTGATGGCGACAGTTTTTTTTGGGATAGCCAAAGAATAATTCTTATCGATTACCTTGCAAAGGATGAAACAATAAACAGACAGTACTACGCTGCATTGCTGGATTAATTGAAGGCCACAATTAAGAAAAAAACGTCCACATTTGGCCAAGGAAAAAGGCCTGCTTTTCACCAAGATAACGCTCGGGTTCACACGTGCATGGTCGCGATGTCAAAATTGAAAGAATTGAAGTTTGAATTGCTTTCCCATCCACACTTTTCGCCAGCTCTAGAACCCAGCGACTTTTTTTTTGTTTCCCAATTTAAAAAAAAAACATCTTTCTTGAAAAAATATGGGTCAAATGCCGAGGTGGAAGACGCTGTAAATCAGTATTTTTCGGGTTTAGACAATCCTTTTTTTTCTGACATTTCAAAGGGTTGGGAGGTTCAATCACATGTATCGAGTTGATGGGAGACTGCGTCGAGAAATAAATTTTGTTTTGCGTCGAAATATGGGTTTTTTTTGAAAGACCGGAAACGTTTCAAATGACCCTCGTAGTAGTATAAAAGAGCCAACCTTCTACTCTTGTATCATACAGCATCATTGTTGTCTACAAAACTATATAGCTTGGCAATATAGTCTTGTAAACAACATTGTATAATTTATGGTCTTCGGCGAGCGTATTCAAGTTTCGGGCATTCGATACTCTCGAACAGCCCTCATATAGTTGACCATGCGAGAAGCTGATCCTTTCTCAGTGCACCTTTAAGGAACATATCGTCCGAATTTGATTGAGATAAAAGTACGGAATTCGAATTCCGCATACAAACTTCAACACCCCGTTGCCCCCTTCAATTGTTTTTACGGGTTGTTTTAAAAGATCCTAAAATATGCGTTTTATTATTTGTTTTGAAAAATATCTTTCAAGTTGATACACGCAAGGAATGCAATTTTCCATACAAACTCGTAAACTACATTTCGAAAAAAGGATTTTCGAAAAATCCTTTTTTAGTGCACCTTTACAATTTCTAAAGAACATATCTTTCGAATTTCATGTTTCTATCGTCAGTGGTTTAGGCTGTGCGTTGTCTACATGTCAGTCAGTCCGTAAGTCACGGAATAGCTTTAAGGAGGTACGATCATGGAGTCGAATCCAACTTTCGGGCCTGACATTTTTATATGATGTTTACAAATACGTTATGCACCCTTTGGAAAAATTTGAGCTACATTGACCATTCAGTTTTTTCGTAATAAAATTGCAAAATCGTGCACTTTGAGCTAGTGAAGCATACGTTGTGTTATGGAGTCGGTCGACGGGAAGTACGGTGATCACGATTTTGCTGCTCACGTATCTAACTAAGGTCGTTGAAAAACTGAAATCTGATGAATTAGACATAATAGATATTGCGAAAAATCGAAAATTCGAACTTCACCGTGTAATTCAAGTACTACATTATAAAACGGTTTCAACTCCCGGTTGAATATTATCATAATGAGGAAATAGCACCCATAGACTTGCTAACGTCGGGCGTAACAGCTGATTCGTTTGGCAAGCATAATCTAGCTCTGTAGCGAGATTCTGTAACTCAGTAGCGACAGTTTCCGTTGTCGCCAGCCAGCGACACCCAATCGCATGTACGATCAGAAGAAAGGAAGCCTCTTATTGGCTGTCGCTAACCAACGAAAACGAAAACGGTCGCTACCACGTTACAGAATGTCGCTACTGCTTGAAAATCGTCGTGAAGACTCCAAAGACGTTGAGGATCTAATTTTTCAGTTTTTATTACTAAATATGCAATAAATAAAATATTTATCACAAATTTGAAACTTTGGGATCGACAATACGAATATTCAACATAATTTAATATAAATCAGAATACCCGTGGGGTAACATAAATTTAGTCTCTTTGTTGACCCTGAGGGAGTAGTCGTACCTCCTTAAATGTCTAGATAATAACAATAACGTATAAAGTAATTATCTTTACATGTTTAACTATAAATTATGTATGGTCATAAATCATACTGTATAACGTTTGTCCTGCTATATACATAATAAATGCAAATGTTATAAAACAAAAAACCACCCCCACCCAATCGCCCATTATAAGGAGGGGCATGTTGAGCAGTTGGGTACGTTGAGCAATCGAAATATCTGGAAAACTAAGCACCGCACGCGGGTGCATCAAATGGTGGAAAGAGAGGTATGGGGGAGGGCAACACATCACGCCATCGCCCGTTGTCATGCGGCGCACGAGACGGCAACACGGGACATTTCATTATTTTCGCACCCAGAAGTAAAAAAAGCGTGATTGAAAGTTTTTCTTCTACCATTGTATGAGAAAAAATATTTCAAAGTTCATTGCAATTAGTGTTAATGTTAAAAAATATAACTAATTAACAAGCAACTGTTGGTTTATTATTACATTGTACCAAATCATGTTGCATATGTCTGATTTTTTATGCATTTCTTACCTTGCTCAACTTACCTCATGTCTATGCTCAACTTACCCCACGATCGGGGTAGGTTGAGCAAGTATGGCCTCAGTCATTTGAGAGCGATTATCTGTGAAACAATAAGGATAACAGGAATTTCGTCTACAGACTGTTTCCCAGATAAATTTCCTATTGACCAAAGTAGGTTTCATTTTTATACCGCAGACTGTTAAGGGAAGATATACACCTAGGAGCCGGAAAAAAGGTCATTTTTGTGAATATTTTCAAGGAAAACTATTTGAAATTTCGGATTGGGGTTTTAATTATCTAAAACTATATACATTCAAAAATATGTTTAATTTTCTTTATTTAAAAATGTCAAAAATATACAAGGATATTGTATGATCCTTGGAGCGTCGTAAAAAAATCTTGGTATACGGTACCCACTGGCGTTTCTTCAAAAATCATCTGAAAAAAAAAACCAACAAGATTATTAAATTAGATACTATAATCTAGTAATTGTCATAGCCGATTTTGAAAATATCGATTTATGACAAAATGGCGGACGTTTGAACATAAATAGTGATTTTTAGGCCAAAAATTAGTTATTATTTTGCCTATAAAACAAAAACTAAGTAACGGAAAAAAAAATCCTTTGACAAGTACTAGATAATGGTGTATAGAATAACCACAAAAAACCTCAAGGCAATCGGTTCATTGGTTTTCGAGAAATTTTGGGTACCGATTTGAAAAACGTGGTTTTGAGAAAAACGCGTTTGAAAATTTGGGAATTAATAAATCATGAAATTTGTCAACTTACCTGGAATCATCGATACTAGGCCCATAGTGTAGGTCTTCTACGGTCGACGAATGTTCATAGCTTCTAAATTTTGTTGTCGGCGCCGTATTCGACCTTCTTTTGTCTGTTCTTGCGCTTGCAGCGCGGCTTTCGCTATGCGAGTTTCGTCTTCTTGCGCAGCGTATAAGTGCGCTCCTGATCCAACCGATATTCCTAACACGTTCATAACTTCCAATAATGAGGTGACACCATTGTTGAACGTGCATGTTGCAAGAAATACAGCAATGTTAACGATTTTGGCCCCGCTGTTCATCGTTTTTGGAGCTATCTTCCAAATAAGTTGGTTGAAGCTCTCATTGCAGTTTTGGGGATATCCGCCAACACAGCGTTCTAACAATTTGTCATTGCTGAGGTCTTCGTATATTGGTTTGATGACATCTAACACCATTTTTGGCAAGGCAGAATAATCGTGACGGAAATTTTTCAGTTCTTTTTTAGCTTTCGCTTGTTACCACTTGCACCACGATTCGGGGCCTTCGGGACAGAAATGATGTTGAGGCTTGCTGTCTGTTGAGCCGTAATGGTAGAATGTTGCCCATATCGCTTTTTTCATGTCATCCTTGGAGTTACAGTTTCTGCGAATAGCTAAACCATAGTAAATGCTCAGTTTATCTATAAGCTTTGCCGTCAATTTGTTTTTGCCGCCGATTCCAGGATTGTTTTTCTTGCATCCGCGAAGACGGGCTCCCATTCGCTTTTGAAATAGGTCTAGACACGCTTTGTTCGAAGGGTCGCTTGCCGCTACCTACCTGTCGGCTCGGCGCCGCAAAACACGTTTCACTTTCTCGGCTGTAACTGGCTTATTTATCGTAATATTAACTTGCCGTTTTCACCAGATATTCTGGAGACCTCAAACTTCAAGAAAATGCAAAAAAAAATCGATTTTTTCGACCATCTAGGTGTATATCTCCCCTTAAGGAATTACACGGCGAAAACTCCAAACTTGCTCAACATGCCTCTCCCAATATGTGGGACAAAAGCCATGTTAAGCCTGCTATGTTTATGTGATGTCGGCTATCAGCATATCTGGATTTCTCAAGTATGAACCTTTAATCTATTTAAACAAATCGTTGATTTTGTGGGCTGGACGGTCACGAAACTTGCTTTAATAGTAGTACGCTTACATTGATCTTCAGGTGACTTTAGAGACATTGGGCTTTACACAACGTTGAGTATGGGGCCAATTGTCTACTCTGAGAACGGTCCGCGAAGACGAATGTCTTCAAACCCACCTCTCTCGATATATATATGTACAATCAAAACTCAAATCGGATGCTGATGTAAACGGGAAAAAAAACGTTCTGCCGATAGATTTGTTAACGACAACGGAGCGAGGAGTAACGGGGGAGGCTGGGAAAGCAACAAAAGCAACAACAGCGGCGAAACGTTCGATTCCCACGGACGCACCGATGCTCAATTACATCTTTGACGTGCACAGTACACTGAATAAACATCAGCATCATCACGATCATCGGTGGGGTCCTCACTTCGAGGGTGAGAGCTCGAACGTCACAGCCCAGGCAAGCGCCACAGTCACGTTCGATTGCAAGATATCCTTGCTGCAAGGAAAAACCGTGAGTACAACGTAGCCTGACGACTATCAATGCGAAATTAACAGTACCGAGCGCATTTTCGGTGTCCAAAAAAAAATAAATACATAAATAAAATTAATAAACTTAATAAAATAAATAAAATAAATAAAATTAATAAAATTAATAAAATTAATAAAATAAATTAAATAAATAAAACAAGTAAATAAATTAAATCAATAAATACGGCAATGCGTCCATCAAAAGGTACGAGTTTGTTTGGATTTATTTGTTTTTATTTATCCGAGCATTCTTTTATCGAATCGGTTAAACACGTATAAATTTTCGCTATGGCCGATCAATTTTCGTCTCTATTTTTCGGATAAAAATCCAGTTGAGTCTCGTGATATTTATGGCAGTAATGTTCGCTAGAGCGCTCTTTTGGAGGAGATTTTTTAGGATGGTGTGATGCTTAAAGTGTTCTCGTTTTCTTTCTGAATTTTTTTTACACCTGTTTAAAGATATCCTTCAAGAATATGTACAAATTTTAAAATACATATACAGTTAACTCTCACCTATTTTGCCTTCCCGGTTATTTTGTGAAATTCCGACTGATTCGGATCGCTTATTTGTCCGATGAGTCCTTCCCCTACCGCCCCACTCTATGCCCATCTGTTTCGTAGGTATAATCGCATTTACCGCCCTAACCTTGTCTTGAGCACGGTCTTATTCAGTTCTGGAAACGAAGGCGAATTTCAGTAGTGAGGAATTCGTACCCTTATTGAGCAAGTTTTTCATTCGCCTCAACGCCACTGCGCGTCGCTGCTATAAATCGGTACGATGAGATGCGTGACATAACCTCAGTACTACATCGAAAAAATATTTACATGTTTGCTCGTACTTTTCTCCTACACTTTTAATAATGATATTTTTCATGCATTTTGTTCATTATCCGAAGAAAAGTTGTTAAATATTATTTTTGTCCCATTTTAATCAGAGATTATCGCCAACATGGGTAGAGTATGTGCGGTACCGAAATGCAAAACAGGATATAAATCGATGAAAGAAAAGTGCTCGCTTTTCAGAATGTCAAAAAACATTGAACAATATTGAACAATACAAACGCCGATTAGGGAATTGAACTCAAAATACTATGAGTGTAAGCGCGAAACGAATCTACTTGGCCAAATCACCTTTGTGACAGCGAGAACGAAATGTCATTCATTCTCATCAGAATCACCTAAATTTTGCAAGTGTTCAGTTTACTTTTTCACGTAAATCCGATGAAGCGTTAATTCGTTATTTGTCTTTGATCGTGTAGAACGTGTAATTGTACTTTCTTCGTCCGTAAATTAAATATTGTTTACGAAACACGGAATAAATGAGAGTAATGGAGTTACATGTTTACAGCGCATGCGTTATATGTGGTAGAAAAAGAGACAGAATGCTACTCTGTCCCGCGCTCTGTCTTCGTTGCACATCGTACCGATCTATCGCCACGCACCTCGTGGCCGTAGATCGAAACGAAAAAATCACGTTAAGTGAACGTACCCCCACCACTGGCATTTCCAGACCTGTATGTAAGACCGTGGTCTTGAGCTAAAATTGTCACTGTCACTTCGCGTGATTACCGTGGGGCGTCGCTGTTGTTGAGCCTAGAGTGGGGCGCCCCTCACGCCGCAAAATAAACGGGAAACGTCGGTCGCAGCTCGGCAAGATACGTGAGAGTTGACTGTAGTTGTTATCATGTACCTTTGTACGTTTGTTTAGAACGGTGCCCGGAAGACTCCCCCAATTAGCGACCAGTTTCGTAGACGTTGTATGAATGTAAAAAAAAACCAAACATATTCTTAATCCGTATGAATGTTGTGACGGTTGCTACCAGATTCAGCATAAAAAATAAATCTACGAAACGGTGGCATGCTTAACGTTGATCAATTTTTCTATTTTTCCGACCATTCTACGAGTTATATACACTACCAGCGAAAAGTTTCCTGACAAAAATTCAAAAAAGTTTCGGAACGATTTTCTATGACATTTCACCCATAGTTGACATAAAGGAATTTAATAAACGGCATTTTGAAGGGGAGGAATTCACCTTCATTCCGTTTTTTTTTTAAATATTTTACTATTTTTTTTACGACTAGTATCCTTTTTCGAAAACGACAATTTTTCGCCGTTTTTTTTTGTTCCTTTTCTGATGGACCCCGTTTGAAAACAACATTTTTGTTAAGCATTTCTTTGACCGGAATCATAAAGGGGGAAGCTGAAGCTTCAATATTGTTTTTTTTAAAGCTTCGTACGATTTTTTTTCTGAAGATATTTTGATTTTTTGAAAAAAGAGACAATTTGAAAAATAACGTGTAACGCGAAAACGACAAGGATTCAAGGAAAACCTCAAGATAGTAAAAAGTTGAATCGGTTTTCGTTAAGTTCACGAGAATTTTTTTACATTTTTTTCGAAATTTTTTTTCACCGCTTTTCGGTAAAATATCAGATTATTTATTTACCGTAACGCGAGTAAAAAATGCCGAAAAAAATCTGAAATAATTCTATTGCGTTGAAAATAGAAAAATAAAATCTTTTTCTCTCTTGAAATTTTACCACAAACCCCTTAGTTCTCGAGTTACGGTAATTAAATCACCTGATTTGTTACCGAAAATAGGTGAAAAAAAATTTAGAAAAAAAATCTGAAAAAATTCTCGCGAACTCACCGAAAACTGATTCATATTTTTACTATCTTGAGTTTTTTTTTGAATCCTTGTCGTTTTCGCGTGACACGTTATTTTTCAAATTGTCTCTTTTTTCAAAAAATCAAAATATCTTCAGAAAAAGAATCGTACGAACCTTTAAAAAAAACAATATTGAAGCTTCAGCTTCCCCCTTTATGATTCCGGTCAAAGAAATGCTTAACAAAAATGTTGTCTGTAAACAGGGTCCATCAGAAAAGGAACAAAAAAGGCGGCGAAAAATTGTCGTTTTCAAAAAAGGATACTAGTCGTAAAAAAAATAGTAAAATATTTTTAAAAAAAACGGAATGCAGGTGAATTCCACCCCTTCAAAATGCCATTTATTAAATTCCTTTATGTCAACTATCAGCAAAATGGCATTAAAAATCATTCGGAACTTTTTTGAATTTTTATCCGGAAACTTTTCGGCGGTAATGTATATAAAAAAAAAAGATTCCGACTCCATTCTGCTATCAACGTTGAAAAACAGTCTACTCTAGGGCTATGCCAAATCTGAATTCAATCGTCGAATTGGTTATCGAGATATCGTCGTCGCCGATTTCAAAAACATAGTTTCGAGAAAAACGCGTTTAAAGTTTGCTGTGTTTGCTCGACCGCGCTCCCCGAGCGTACTCCTTATGATTTTTACAACTCGGCCAGTCTTTTGAGTATCAATAAACAGTTTTCACAGACGTATTTAGAAAGGTTGGTAGAACAACAAAATAAAATTTAAAAAATTAAACGATTTTTTCAAATTTCTAGATAACAATATTGTCTTAAGGGATTCGTAATGATGGAATCACCTATAACCAACGTTTAGATCGTTCATCGTCCTTTCTCTCTCACTTTCTCGCTTCCTCCCTTTCGTCAACCTCTTTCGTCGCTCCGTCCTGAAAAAAAAAAGAAAACAAATTTATTATTTTCACACGACTCTCGGCGCCTCGTATTTAATGGGATAGCGATTGGACGATCGCGTATTTTAGTGTTTTAACGCGTTTTGTTACCCCTATTCGTTACCACTCGCCCTCGATTCTATGCAAAGCCTGCAACTATATGTATGTATATAAACGTATACATCGAAACGCGAAGAGTCCTTCGTCGCACGCTGTTCCGTTCTCGCCGATGGGCTTCCCCGGCAAGCCTCGTGCTCCCCCATCCTCTCGTTAATGAAGCAGCAGGGATTTTCGAGTCGGGCGTTGCTGAATAATTAAATGATTTACGAGTAGTCGATCGGCGTTCGTTGCAGTAGCAATTTCCATTCTTTCTATATATATATACATATATGTGTTTGTGTATATATATATATATCAAATACAGCATAAAGCAATCGCTGCGAAATACTTGCACCAGCTCATTTATTGTACATATATACGTATGCATTTAATCTATCACGCCAAAGAAATAAACCGACGCGAACAGAGATAAATATAAATTTCGTTGACGTCTCTCAAAAACAATACTGTCGACATTTGTTTAAAATAATACAGAAATTTAATGTGTCAGATAAATTTAACAACCGTAATATATACATGAGTTCACTTTTATTATATACATTTATTTCCTTCCCAAGATAAATCTCTTCTTTATTTGCGGATCATTAATTCAAATGTTAATTTGAGAGACGTCGATCGGTTTAATTGGATTGAAATATATTGAGGCTATCCATAATTCCGTAGCGTAAAGCGAGTTAATTTCAAACGAAAAATATTTATAAAAAAAAACCGATTTTAATCAACTAAATATGTTCCATTCTGTTGAATGACATTCTGCCATCTCTTCACGAGCTTCATCATCCTTCTTTCGTAGAAGTCCTAAGATCTTTGGGTAAATAAGTCATCCAAGTGGTTCTTGAAGATGTCCAGGCAACTGAAGGTTTTATTATTCAAACTGTTCTGTAGCGCCCGGAACAAGTGATAGTCTGAAGGTACCAGGTTCGAAGGGTACGGTGGGTGCAGCAACACATCCCACCCAAGGTGCAAACATTTTTTCCCGCGTTATCAGAGAAACGTGTGGTCTAGCGTTATCCTGGTCGAAGACTGCGCCTTTTCTGTTCGCCAATTCGGGCGCTTCTAATCGATTGCTCGCTTTAATTTGGCAGATTGTGAGAGTTAGGGTAGGGAGGGGCATATTGAGCAGTCGGGTAAGTTGGGCAATCGAAATATCTGGAAAACTAAGCACCGCACGCGGGTGCATCAAATGGTGGAAAGAGAGGTATGGGGGAGGGCAACACGTCACGCCATCGCCCGTTGTCATGCGGCGCACGAGACGGCAACACGGGACGTTTCATTATTTTCGCACCCAGAAGTAAAAAAAGCGTGATTGGAAGTTTTTCTTCTACCATTGTATGAGAAAAAATATTTCAAAGTTCATTGCAATTAGTGTTAATGTTAAAAAATATAACTAATTAACAAGCAACTGTTGGTTTATTACTGCATTATACCAAATCATGTTGCATACGTCTGATTTTTTAATGCAGTTCCTACTTTGCCCAACTTACCTCATACTCATGCTCAACTTACTCCACTATCGGTCCAGGTTGATCAAATATGGCCTTAGTCATTTGAAAGCGATTATCTGTGAAACAATAAGAATAACCGGAATTTCGTCTGTAGACTTTTTCCCCACATAAATTTCCTATTGACCAAAGTAGGTTTCATTTTTATACGGCAGACTGCTAAGGCGCGCAACCACTTTAAGAGACCGAAAATTAGATGATTTTTTGGATTTTTTTATTGTGAAAAAGAAGGAAATTTCTGCAACTCTGACAATAATTTATTCATATTTTCATACATCTCTGGTAATTTTTTCAAGTTATTTCATGCATTAATTAAGGTGTAATCCGCTGTGTCCCTTGGCGTGTCCTCATCCTCGTTGTCGATTTGTGGGAATTGTGCAGCTCGCAATTCGCATCTGAAATAGTCCAACAAATTTTTATATATTCTTGAGATGTTTTTTGAGAACATGAACCTAAATTTTGAAAAAAAAATCGAGAATTGAATGTTGGAACGTTTTTGAAAAAAAAAATGATCGATTGTTAGCATTTTTTCCCGGCATTTTGCAATAATAAATATGTTTTAAACAATTTAATCTTTCCAACTTTAGGTTCCTGTTTTAATAAATTATATAATGTAAACGTATTCCAAATTTGAAGATCATCCATCAATTAGTTTTTGAGTTATGATTCCCGCAAATTGAAAAAAGTCGTTTCGAGAAAAACACGTTTAAAGTTTCACAAACGAAAAACTCAAAGTCAAATGTTTTTAATCAAATGATAAAGTGTCTTACCGATTAATCAGCGATTCCAGCACCATACAGCAGTCCTTCCTCTTCCTCATGCAACTCATTTGAAGCTTGTATTTCCTTTTTACGAGCTTTTCGAGCTACTTTTGTCTCTTATAAACTTTTTCTATTTTGCCGAGCCACGCGCATCTGATCCATTTGCGCGGCATATCCGTAGCTCTGTCTGCCAACTACAATTTGTAGTTCATTCATAACCATGAGTAGGGCTGAATTTCCTTCATTGAATAAAATAGCAGCAAGAAATGCCGCTACCTCGGTTATTTTGTACTCAGAATGGAGATGTTTTGGAACTAATCACCAAACGGTCGAGTTTGGGTTTGTTTGGGTTATGAAAACCCAAACAAACTACTTAACTGAGCGCTCGTGGATACTTGAGCGCGCTTGGGTGTCGAGCGGAGAGTCTTTATCATTTATATACATACCGTTAGAAGGAATCCGAATATCGTTTTGAAATTTTCAGGGTGTATTCTTGAGATATTTTGCTAACGATTTATGAAATTAAAAAAAAATGATTTTTTGAAGCATCTAAAGTGGTTGTCCGCCTTAAGGAATTACAGGGCGATAATTCCAAACTTCCTTAACATGCCCCTCCCTACCTTACTTCATTGAATGAATTGGCTTGTTGGATGGCAGCAGTTCATAGTAGACCATTACTTTCCAATCCCACTAGATACAGACCATTACCTTCTTCGAGTGTAATCCAGCCTTTGCAACCTCCCCGAGCTTCAACCATGATCTCTTTCGACTGGAATTGTTGTAGACAATCCACTTTTCATCGCCAGTAATCATTCGCTTTAGAAATGGTTCGTTTTGGTGGCGTTTGAGCAGCAAATCGCAAGCTGAAATTCGGGCCATTAAATTCTTTTCGCTCAGTTCGTGCGGCACCCAAACATCAAGCTTGTTTACCATCCCAAGATTCCGTAAATGTCTCGAAACAGGTAATTGGTAAATGTTGAGATCATGTCCAATCTTCCGTAGTCGTCAAATACCGGGCGGAGTCGATTAAAGTCTTGATTTTATCGACATCAGTAGTGCCTGGTCGACCAGAGCGAGGAGCATCTTGAGAATCAAAATCTCCACAACGAAATTTCCCAAACCACTTCCGACACATATCTTCACTCACGATATTCTCTCCGCACACGACACATATATTTTTGTGAGTTTGCGATACGAAATGCATCGAAAATACACGTTTTTTCCTTCCATGCATCAAAATATAATTAAACTTCTTATACGTTACGGATTTCGATTGATACTTTTTTTAAATGTCGGCATAAGTTTCAGCCTTCACTTAATATAAACAACTGCGAACGACATCTTTGGGAATTTCCCTACGGAATTATGCATAGACCCAATATAATTGGGTTGAAGGTTCACAGGCAATTCACTAATAAATAGTTATCGCTCACTGTAAATTATGCACCCAGATGGATCAATCGATCGGCTTCTTAATTTTTTAAATTTAAGAATATTCAATTAATACATTTGTGAATGCTTAATATGCCATTTTGAGCTTTCATAAATTTTTAATATTCAATTTTAAGCTTCAATTAATTTAAAAAATTTAATATGTATTAGTTTTTTTATAAAAAAAATATTTTTCCTGAATTCCAACGTATACCCTTGTAGGTTTTTACGTATTACCCTTCCCAAATAAACTCTTTCCTATAACTCCCTACTCGCACTTCGCTAATCTAAACTAACTTCCGTTGCATCAACAGCCGTCTTAAGCTACACTGTACCGCATTTGCCGAGGGTACGGGGAAACTGTGGAAACCCCGTACCGGTATAGACGGCCCCAGATTCTTCTGATACACCGGTTGAACTTGCGTATCTACACCAAGGTATCAGAAGTATTGGCCTTCCGCTCAGTGGTTGATGCGCCAGCCGGTGCACCGCTAAGCGGTCACCGCTCCGATTATTGGCCATGCACAATGCTGCTTAAGGCCTTAGGCCACTCTAGGATTTTCCAAAAATCGATTTTTTTTCTTAAAAATGTACTTTAGTTAGTACCTTTAAAATTATATTCCAAACGATTATGGGTGTGAAAAATCTCTAAGTACTCGATTTTCGAATTCTAGCGCAACCCCTCTTGATTCATGTCGTGACTTTCTACTAACTTTAAACGCGTTTATCACAAAAGAACATTTTTCAAGTCGGCCGAACTCATAACTCAAACGAATTTCAACTGATTCACTTGAAATTTTAACAGTATATTTAGAATTCCATTTTCTGAGGCACTACGTAGGATTTTTTAATTATATTGCATAGTTCCTTTTTTATAAATAATTTTCTAACGATTTTCTCATGGTATTTTATACTTTTTATTTTAGTAATGCACCATTTTGACAAAAAACAATATATCAAAAAAATCCTACGTACTTCTATAGCTATTCTTATATATAATCGAAAAAACTTTAATGTCTCATCATAACTCAAAAATTATAGGAGCTGTTTCTCCAGCCATTGACCTTTCAGAAATAAAGGCGTCATCGGAAAAATGCTGCACAATCGCCATTTTGACATATATCGCTGTGAAAAAATAATTTTGTACAGTCAATTACGTGTATAATAAAACCCCTATTTTGTAATTTCGATTTATTTTATGGTTTCGCTGAAAAAAAATCACGAAATATGCCCTTTTTGGCCTCTAGAGTGGCCTAAAGCCTTAACCGGAAGTACCGCCCGAGCTGGACTCCTACCGCGCATCTACCAATGTCGGTAATTTAATATGTACTATTATTATCATTTTTCAGAGTTCAAGTATATTTTAAAAACGTCTATTGTACGGTCAAACCTTCTCTCCTGAAAAACTCCAAAAACTCCATATATCGGCAAACATCATTCGCTCATCTCTATCCAGTCTACAATGGAGTGAACGCCGCGTATACTAAATTAAATAGCTTAATTGTGCATCAATATATGCGATACAACTATGGGGGTTCTGTGGCCAGGGCTGAACGTTGGCGTGTGAGCGTCGGTCTGACTAAATTAGCGTAAATCGTTGCACAGTGAACGTGCTATCTCGTGCACTATATAGTGGAGTTCAATTGGACTTCTTGTTCGTTTCACACCCGGAACAATCCGAGATCGTGTACGTTCCCGCGATTGTTCTTTGTTCGAGGAGAGCTCGGTGTTCATGTCGTACGAGCGCATACGAGACTGTGTGTGTATATATATATATACACACACACACACATATACATGCATATATGTATGTACGTGTATATATATCTACGTGATTTTGGCTATCAGCACATCCGACCGTTCTGAGGACAGTCCTTGAAGTCAAATCTCTTCGTAATCACCATTATCCATATATATAAATATATATATACCTATACCCATACGGTTAGGCAAAGCGTAATCGGGGCTTCAGTATGTGAAAGAGGTGTCGCTGTCGAACGATTGTTCGGCGGCCTCTGCGTCGTTATATACCCGAGAACACATGGGTGTTGAATTTCCGTTATTGGAATAGAGCTACGTGAGGGATGAACCGCGGAATTCTGCGGCTGTTCTCTCTGTTTGCTTCATCCCCGTCTCTCTTTCTCTCTCTTTCCACAGCAATCTCCTTCTCTGCCTCGCTTTTCGGCTGTCCGTCGATTGATCAGTACGGAATACACCTTCACCACTGTTAATTCGAGTTTATTGACAGTACCTTCGAGAAGGTTCTCTCTCTCTCTCTCTCTCTCTCTCTCTCTCTCTCTATCATTATCGCTTACTCTCATTTCCAACGTCTTGAAAATGTACAGAGCTGTACTTATGCATTTGACACTGCACAAAGCTTGATCGTGCGTCCATACGTCTTCGGATAATTGTAACGATTCCCTTCGAAGAAGTTCGAGTTACGAATTTTTCTTTCACGCGGTATTATTTTTTTTTCAATAGGATGTCAATTTTTTGGAGATTGCACGTACAGGATGTTCGATTTGTTGCGCAGGTGTCCTGGGTAAGGAGACACGAGGACAACGAGAAAATGACACTCTTGACGTATGGACTACAAACGTATTCGGCCGACTCAAGGTACACGGTGGAGTTTCAATATCCGGACAACTGGCGTTTGCGAATCAAACATGTAAACGGCAGCGACGAGGGACAATACGAGTGTCAAATAAATACGCATCCGCCCAAAACTATTCACGTGAATTTACACATCAACGGTGAGTACAAACGACGTGCATAAACGAAAATGTGACTTTTTTTTTGCAGGAACGTGGAGGGTGAATTATTTTCTTGAAAAAACATTGTTCAGACGTCTGCTCGATTATTTTAGGTTTTCCTGATCTTTCCTTTGTTATCTATCTTTCGCCGATTATTTAAGGTCTTTTTATTAATTGCAATAACAGGGTTATTTTTTTGCGATAGAATACGAGATTTACGAAAAGAAAAATCGTAAAAACCGGCGGCAGCAGAATTGTGGAATTATTTTCTCAATCACCTCGTTTGAGAACCATAGTTTTTTATGTTGAAGATATTAATACTATTTGAACAATTTGCATTGTATTATCTTCGATTATCCATCGTTGCGAAGGAAGAAAAGATCCGATTTTCTTTTGTTTAATTTAAAAAAAAAGCTCAGTCTTCTTTCGCCTTATAAATTCAGGTATTACAAGATGGACCGTTGGGGAAAAAGTTAGTCCAAAATGGACAAATCGTAGATTTACAAGTCTATATCATATCGTGCATGTTGAGCTTTACAAATAGACAATTTTAATAATAAATTAACATTTAGAATGGTTAAGTTTCCACTTTTAATAATAATTGACGTCAAATTCGATGATATTGGCGTGTGCTTGACTGAGGTTTTGTCAGTGACTGTACATCTGTTTCAACTGTCCAACAAAAAAATTTCTCCATTTTTTTATTCAATTAATACGTTTAGATCAGCTTATTATTATCAATAATTACCCAAAAACTCAATATATATTGAGAGTTCCAATGATTGATACTAATTCATCGTTAAAAAAGGCGATACTCCTTATTACTTTAATTCATTTTTCGACAATTACTCAGTCGATTTATTTGAAACTTAGCATAATCAAATGCTTGATCCTAAATCTTGATGATTCAGTTCCATTCGTTTTGCAACGATTAATGTCTGCAAAAACTGTTTAACCATAAGCGACCGTGTTAAATTCATATGTTTATAACAACTAAATTATTATTTAGTGAACAATTCTAAAATAATTCATGTATTGGGACTACAAATAAGTCTCCGCCGTTTTTTTTTTATCAAAAACTGGTCATTTATTGTGAAAGAACGGTACTTTATGTTTTATTCAAAGTATTGTCCATCGCTAGCCACTACTTTTTGCCATCTTTCTGCCAGCATATGTATACCGCGTCGGAAGAACACTTCATCTTTTGAGGCTTTCCATAAATCGACTCAATTTTTGGTATCTTCATATGATGTGAAGTGCTGCTCAGATAGTCCGTGCGTCATCGATCTAAATAAATGATAGTCAGAGGGAGCATTGTCTGGTGAATATGGCGGGTGGGGTAAAACTTCCCAATTGAGTATTTCCAAGTAGGTTTTGCCCGGCGCCGCAATATGTGGACGAGCATTATCATGCAGGAGAATAATTTTGTCGTGTCTGGAGTAGTAATGGGCGCGTTTTTCCTTGAGTGCGCGGCTAAATCTCATCAATTGTGTTCGGTAGAGAGCCCCAGTAATGGTTTCGTTCGATTTGAGCAACTCATAATACACGACACCAAGCTGATCCCACCAAATATACAACATGAGTTTTTTTCCATGAATATTCGGCTTGGCTGTCGATGTTGAAGCATGGCCAGGTGGTCCCCATGATTTCCTTTTCTTTGGGTTATCGTAATGGATCCATTTTTCATCACCAGTGAATATACGATGCAAAAAACCCTTTCGCTTATGCCTGGCAAGCAGCATTTTACATGTGCAAAATCGGCGTTCAACGTTTCTCGGCTTCAGTTCATATGGAACCCAATTTCCTTGCGTTTGAATCATTCCCAACGATTTTAAACGATGTGAAATTGCTTGTTGAGTCTCTCCTAATGTAAGTGCAAGTTCTTCTTGCGTTTGACATGAATCTCCCTCCAATAATGCCTCCAATTCCGCGTCTTCGTACACTTTCGGCCTTCCGCTACGGTCTTTGTCTTCAACGTCAAACTCACCGTTCTTAAACTTTTGAAACCACTCACGACGACTTCTCTCACTTGAAGCAGCCTCACCATATGCTTCTACAAGCAATCGATGCTCCTCAGCTGCTGATTTCTTCAAATTATAGAAGGAAATCAAAAGTTCCCGCAAATGACGCTTATTCGGTTCAAAACTCGACATTTTCGCACGAAAATAATTATGTGATGCTGATACAAAATCGTTTATATTTCAAGGTTATGGTCTTGCCAGATGTCCAACCTTACGATATGACGTTTTACATCTGACAATTTCAACCATAACCTCCTGGTGGGGCCATCTTTTGTCAAACGGCGGAGACGTATTTGTACTCCCAATATTATGCTATCAAGAACTATCATTCCTCAACTTTTTGAGAATTTGGCGATTTTTCACTATCCATCCAGTAATACCTTACAAAATATCCGGTCCTCTTTCGTCTTATACTTTAAAAAAGGGTCTTCTTTTGTTTTATGCTAAAGAAAAAATCCAGTCTACTTTTGTTTTACACGAAAAAAAGATACGGTCTTCTTTTGTTTCATTAAAAAAAAGCTCAGTCTTCTTTCGTCTTATAATTTAAAAAAGATCCAGTCCTCTTTCGTCATATACTTAAATAAAAGATCCAGTCATTTTCCATTTTATCCTAAAGAAAAGATTTAGTCTACTTTTGTTTTATACGAAAAAAATATACGGTCTTCTTTTGTTTCATTAAAAAAAAGCTCAGTCTTCTTTCGTCTTATAATTAAAAAAAGATCCAGTCTTGTTCCATTTTATCCTAAAGAAAAAATTCAGTCTACTTTTGTTTTATACGAAAAAAAATCCACTCTTTTTTTTATAAAAAAAAATAAAATCTTCTTCGTTTTGTACCAAAAAAAATCAAATCTCTTTTCGTTTTGTATCCAAAGGAAATTAAATCTTTTAATCTATACAACAACAAAAAAGATCCAGTGTTCTATCGTTTTGAACAAACGAAAAAATCCAGTCTTCTTTCGATACCTACCAAAAAAAAACGTTCTTCTTTCGTTGTACACCAAAAAAATACCCAATAAGAAAACTTTATTCTACCACAGTAGCTATGCAAGATTACCTCACGGGAGATAAGTAAAAAAAAGGAAGACAAGAGAAAGGGGTCCTTGGGATTCCCTCTGTACAAGCATAGGTGAGGTTAGCGAGGCAACTGATTGTGAGTTCGATGTGATTGCGAATGGCTCTCGCCCGCACGCAAAGGGGGAACAAGAAATCAGACCGGCAATAGCAACGACGTGGAAAAACTTCATTTCGTTGAGTGGGGAAAAAGCAGAATTGGATTAGATCGGCGATGCGTGGGTGTTCCGCTAGTTCTTCCGAAACGATTTTGACGATCGCCCGATACCCCGCATACATACGTACTTATAACCTGGTACACTTTAATAGCGGCGGTTTCGTGTTCACGATTCGAGGAAAATCGATGAGGAGCTAATCTCATCCCGCTCTTACTCCCTCCGCTTCCCCTGAAAACGTCGCTGAGCCTCGCAGTGAATTCAAACCCCGAGTGCCCGGAATATCTTGTTGAGAATATTCGAAACCTTTTAACGAAACTACCCTAGCGAGAAGCGACAATAAAGAGCCGGTCCAATTTCGATCGTGACGTCGTGAAAGAGCCGAAGTGAATTCTACCTTTATTCATGATTGTCACAATCAACAGAACGAGTTGTCGGCTCAATGCTTTTCCAAAAGTCTTCCCCTTAATTAAAGCGCTGACACTTGGGTCGTCGACGAGACACGAGTGTCAAGTATAAGCTCGGAAATCAATTTTTTATCCAAAATACTTTATCGCGAACGAAAGAATCTTGTAGTTTCAATCACTGCTGTTCGCACGCCACGTAATCGGTGATTTCGGTAAATTACCATTAATACTATAACATTCTACGCATTAAAACTTAGAATTAAGAGCGCTCTCACAAAATCTTGATATTCGCGCCTTTTATAAAGATTATGTTATTGTATTGTTTTGGTTTATTGCAAATTCACAATAATATATTACAGAACAACTATTCGTTTTGAATTAAATAAAATACAATAGTATAGTATATTATCAACACAATTATTAAATTTTTTAAATCCTGCTTGTTAGTAGAATTCTGTTTATTTAAGGGACTATTCCAGAGTGAATTGTTTTTAATCGTTTTTTTGCATTATTAAAAAATATGGACTTTAATAAACATGCTGTTAAATTTTGGTCGCGAAATTCGAATTATTCCGGTCGCTAGAGACTTTCTTTAAAAAACGGATGCGACTAGCTGCGTGAGACCTGGCGCTCGTGAAGAAAGTTTTTTTCGAAACGTCTTTTTTTAAAACGTTGGAAGATGTTAAACGAAGAATTTTCAAGCTATGCATCGCAAATTTTGCCACATCTCGCTTCACGCCATTCCTTAACGTCGTACGGAAGCGTTTTTTTTTTCATTTGAAAATTTCACATTTTTTGTAACGAAAAACTGTCCAGGCCCAATTTGGCACTCAATTTTGAAATGGCCAGTCTTTTGTTGATTTTCAATGGAAAAAAAATCCTCGATACGCCTCTACAGTTTTTCACACTGATTAAGAGTCTTTTTGGTTCTTTTTCTTTCTCTTTCTTAAGACTTCCCACCGTCAGGCGCTATTTTTTAGGCATCATTTTGCAGTGGCCAAAAAAATTATATAAAAAATAAAAGACACTTTAAAATATTTGTATGTATACAGCATAAGTCATTTAAATAAACGAAAAAAATTGGACTGATTATCAAATTTTATTTAAAAAAACAATCATGAAAATCCGAAATTTTGAAGCCAGTTACACTGGAATGTTCCCTTAATTCACTGCAATTATAATAAATAACATTTTTTTAACCAATTGCAAATACTAAATAGTTTAGGTAAATGTATTTTAATATCATTTTAATTAGTATAAACGCAAAATTATTTTGATTTTCGGTTTATGGCCCACTGTAATTTCAAATAATTCACATTTTTTATGGTTTTAATATTGAAGCGCGTTTTCAATGTTATTTCAAATTCATGGAGTGTTTTTAACCTCGTCTCTTTCTTTAATAACCAATGATAAATTTTACATCGCCCAAATATTTTTGTTTCGTTGATGCTTTCTTAGCTAACCCGTGTTTGCATTCTCATTGTGGTTGCTAACATTTCGAAATTGAAAAAATATTTGAACCTGCATTTATTTCCTATCTTATCGACTATCAATAATAAAACGATTAAACCAAAACGACGTAACCAAAATTATATACTTCCGGCGATTTCGGGATAAAATTGTTTAGGGTTATGGCAAAAAAGTTTCACTTGCACCGTGGTTTCGTGAAACTGCACCCAAGTTTGGTTTTTTTTAAAGGTTCCATTCCATTCTATTTTAATTAGACCCGCGTTACTGCGCTATTTCCGATTCTTGAGAGGTCCGTTTCCTAATGCAAGCCAGTGCGCGACTGAACGGTCACCCATCCAATTACTGGCCAAGGCAGCTGCTGCTCAACACAGCGACTCCTGCTCGCGGAGCAGAAGTTTTTTTTTTACCTTCCTCCTCGGTAAAACAGATTCCACGTGTCGCGAGGATCGACAATTTTTTTTTATCTTGCTGAACTACACGCAGTGGTTAAGATGGCTCATAACCCAGAAACTATCCCGGAAGCGATCACGTAAGAGGGATATCGGGCTGACCCAAGAACGTACAACAAATCGGACATCACGTTGATTCCAGGAGAAGATTCTTACTCCGTTTAATGGTCCAAACGTAAGATCACGAGTGGAAAATTGTGGTGCGTCGAGGCTCTGGATCAGTCACCACCCGCCCTCACACTTTCTCGATCCAGAGATTGAGTCGATCAATGCTCTCCCTTCTTCATCGCACGCTTAGTCATTTTTTACACATATTTCGAGCGCTCGCGTTCACTCGCTCGGAAAGAGTAAGTCTATGGAGGGATACGTAGATCAAATCTAAGAAAAATGGATGATCGAGTGATTGAGAGAAAAAGCGTGAGTTATTGCATCGTTCGACGGTAAATTCTGTCCGCGGATTCGGTTGCACGAATGCGAGAGAAAGTTAACGAGAGAGAAAAAGAAAAGAGGAATGAAGCAAAAAAGCGAAATTATTCGACGCGCCGTGGGTGGAATAAGAAACAAATGCATTATTAAAGTATTACTGAATGGACCGTCGGGCAAAAAGTTAGTCCAAAATAGGCCAATCGTGGATTTATAAGTCTAGATCATGTCTTATATGTTTAGCCTTACGAACAGCTAATTTAATAATAAATTAACACTTAGAAATGTTATTGGGAGTAAAAATAAGTCTCCGCCGTTTTTTATCAAAAATTGCGCATTTATTGTGAAAGAACGGTACTTGATGTTTTATTCAAAGTATTGTCCATCGCTAGCCACTACTTTTTGCCATCTTTCTGGCAGCATATGGATACCGCATCGGAAGAACGCCTCATCTTTTGAGACTATCCATAAATCGACCCAATTTTTGGTATCTTCATATGATGTGAAGTGCTGCTCAGACAGGCCGCGCGTCATCGATCGAAATAAATTATAGTCAGAGGGAGCAATGTCTGGTTAATACGGCGGGTGGGGTAAAACTTCCCAATTGAGTCTTTCCAAGTAGGTTTTGACCGGCGCCGCAACATGTGGACGAGCATTATTATGCCGGAGAATAATTTTGTCGTCTCTGGAGTAGTAGTGGGCGCGTTTTTCCTTGAGTGCTCGGCTCAATCTCATCTATTGTGTTCGGTAAAGAGCCCCAGTAATGGTTTCGTTCGGTTTGAGCAACTCATAATGCACGACACCAAGCTGATCGCACCAAATACACAACATGAGTTTTTTTCCATGAATATTCGGCTTGGCTGTCGATGTTGAGGCATGGCCAGGTGGTCCCCATGATTTCCTCTTTGGGTTATCGTAGTGGATCCATTTTTCTTCACCAGTGACTATACGATGCAAAAAACCCTTTCGCTTATGCCTGGTAAGCAGCATTTCACATGTGCAAAATCGACGTTCAACGTTTCTCGACTTCAGTTCATGTGGAACCTAATTTCCTTGCTTTTGAATCATTCTCAACGATTTAAAACGATGTGAAATTGCTTGTTGAGTCACTCCTAATGGAATTGCAAGTTCTTCTTGCGTTTGGCACGAATCTCCCTCCAATAATGCTTCCAATTCCGCGTTTTCGTACACTTTCGGCCTTCCGCTACGTTCTTTGTCTTTGACGTCAAACTCACCGTTCTTAAACTTTTGAAACCACTCACGACAACTTCTCTCACTTAAAGCAGCCTCACCATATGCTTCTACAAGCAATCGATGCGCCTCAGTTGCAGATTTCTTCAAATTAAAGAAGTAAATCAAAAGTTCCCGCAAATGACGCTTATTCGGCTCAAAACTCGACATTTCCGTATGAAAAAAATTATGTAATGCTGATAAAAAAGCGCTAATATTTCAAGTTTATGGTCTTGCGAGATGTCCAACCTTACGATATGACGTTTTACATCTGACAATTTCAACCATAACCTCCTGGTGGGGCCATCTTTTGTCAAATGGCGGAGACTTATCTGTACTCCCAATAATTGTCCCACTTTTAATAATAATTGAAGTCAAATTCGACGATATTGGCGTGTGCTTGACTGAGGGTTTGTCAGTGACTGTACATCTGTTTCAACTGTCCAACAAAAAAATGTCCCAATTGGTTAATTTAATTAATACGTTCAGATCATCTTATTATTATCAATAGTTACCCAAAAACTCAATATATATTGATTTTTCCAATGATTGTTATTAATTCGTCGTTAAAAAAGGCGATACTCCTCATTACTTCAATTAATTTCTCTACAATTACTCAGTCGATTTATTTGAAACTTAGCATAATCAATCGCTTGATCCTAAATCTTGATGATACGATATTTTCAGAACTTATGGCGATTTAGTTTCATTCGTTTTGCAACCATTAACGTCTGCAGAAGCTGTCTTTCCATAAGCGACGGTGTTAAATTCATATGTTTATAACTACTTAATTATTCAAAGAAAAATTCTAAAATAATTTATGTATTATTATTCTATCAAGAGTGATCATTCCTCAAATATTCAAGAATTTTGGCGATTTCTTAATATCCATCCAGTAATACCTTAAAAGTGTTAGGTACGTTATTTATTCATTATAAGTTATTTTTCATTATTTATTTAAATGATTTAGTAATAAATGATTCATTATTCATTATTATTTACTTATTTTTTATTTATTTTAATACTTGTTATTATATTATAATTAAAGATATTAGATATTAATCTATTAATCTAAACGAGAATAATCGCAACGATCTGAAAAATGATACCGTTACGAATACCAGAGCAGAGTGCAATGCAGACCTCGCAGCTGTACGAGTGAGTAAAAGTCATAGAAGTAAAAAGAGGAGCATCGTTCTCAAGGAAAAGCCCTTGAAAAGTGTGTTACACGGCAAAAAAAGTAGTCGTGAGTGAAACGAACTGAGAGCTATAGAGAGCAGTATTTTAGAAAGGGAGTGAGAGAGAGAGAGAGAGAGAGAGAGAGAGAGAGAGAGAGAGAGAGAGAGAGAGAGAAAGAGAGAGAGAGAAAGAGCGAGAGAGAGCAGCTGAGCTAAGCCTCTGTACAAACGGAGAGAAATGTCATTCATCAAATTAGCACGGTTCAAATATAATCTCACAGTGTAGTGGTACAAAATTTATAGCTGGCGAAAATTGATGGAGGGACCAAGGAAAGAAAAAAAAATATCGACAAAGAAGACATAGGAGCCCCCTATGTCTTCTTTGCCGATATTTTTTTTTTTTAGGCACGCGAAATTCTAAAAACGAAAAAATATAACGATCGAATATATTTCTTATACTTTTTATGTATTCCCTTGCCAATTAACATTCTGGCAGAATAAAATAACGGTATTAACGAGACCGCATTGTAAATTAGTATTATTTTGAATGAGCTTTATATTTCGGATTTTTGAGTTTCACATTTGAAAAGTTCAAGGGAGAACTGCGGCCGGCAAGAGTTCTGCAATTTTTTACCTGGAATGAAAATTCAAAATAATTTAAGCTTTACATAATAACATAATATTTGTCTTCAAAATACGTAGGGAAATTGAAAAATATCTGTTTGTGATAACATGGTGTATGACTGAAAAATAAATTGCCTTCGGTAAAAACCAAACGCCAAATTATTTTTTTCTGAACAAGATTTCAACATGTCAAAAATCCCCTATGTACTTCGATGTGAAATCCTATTATAAGGTTCTAAAAAAAATTCGAATCAAGCGCTAAAGAACTGGCGATGTAATGCTGCCGGCCGTAGGACACACTATCAGACAAAAGTAACTCGCTTCATCCAGCATCAGCACCACGATTTTGTTACAAAATCTTCTGAAAAAAATTGTAGAGATACTTGAGGATATGTAGAACAAAGGCCACTAAACGAAATTTTTATCCTATCAACTGGGAATCCATAAAAAATTATCAAAATTCTACTTTTTCCGGGCTCTAGACCGATAGTCTCCCTTAAATTTCCTCTCACGTGTGTCTATTTATATATATATATATATTTAGTTTCGGATGGTACAGAGTAGAAGAGGTGAGCAAGACGGGCAAAAAGCCAATCCGGGCCAAACTTAAACACGTTACCATTGACTGAAAAGAATTCTTGCAGCGGGTTGAACAGGGAGAATGGACGTGGCTGGAATACGCTCCGTTTACCTTAGAACGATCAGCATTCCTCCGTCCTCTCTCACCCCCCAGCCACAAGCCGTCATCCCTTTTAGCGAGCCCGCGAGCTCTATTCAAGGCGTTTGAGAGAAGAAAACGACCGAGGTAAGATGGGTATCAGGATGCAGCTCGGTGTTGCAACAACCAGCGAAGCAAAAACCAAACGGTCCTCGACTACACGGCGAATAAATACATTTGTCAAGGAATAAATACATTGATTTCGAGCTAACCTCTTTAGGATGTCCGACCGCTTTGCTGATGAATGTTGAAGGATACCGATTTTTTTTTAACGAAGGTACGCTCAATGCAAGTTTAACGTCGAAGTCTCATAAGTTGCACTACGTTGCTTTAAAGAAAAAAAAACTCATATGTAGGAAATTTAGCAAACTATTCACTGCAAATCTAAGTGTGTTGTTTCAACACAACCACGTGTGTTATTGGGTCACTTTTACACATTTCCGAGCGTGTAGTGTCAGGATTCGGTTTATACGTTTTGTATTATATACTTAAGTGTATTTCTATGCACATTTGTTGTGTTATTTTATTATTTTTTTACACACTGTATGGGTGTTGGAAGGCATCACAGCCCGTCTACTAAATGCATCGAATATTTGATAAATCCAAAACAGAACGAAATACTCAATTTAAAATGCTCCATCGATCATTTGTTAAATTATAGTTCGTACTTGCCTATACTGCGCACTTCTGCCCCTTTGCTATCGAGTGTTTGCAGCATCTTATTGTTTTATCGCACACATGACATAACAGAAAAAACTAATTTTTATAACTGTGGTATCACATAATCTATATCAATTAGTTAATATCATTGCGATAATTAGAGAGTTTTATCAAATATCATAATTTAGATTTGTTTAAACATAACCTACGGGCTATTGGTCACGATCTCGTGAAAGGGGTGTACCACATGTTTTCCGCTATCATTATATTATTATTAAAGAGTAAGGGGCATGTACCTGCATCTCGCATTTAGGCTCTAGGCCCATTGGGATCCCTTCTTTGTACCCAGCAGTCCAGCCAAAGGAAGAGTTGTGGTTTCCCTAGGCTCCACCCTGTCTGTGCCTAGGTATTTCAGTCTACTCCCGACCAGGGCCGGGCAGTGACAGATGCCGTGCACGGGTGTCTCATCGGCCTCCCCGCATTTCCTGCATATGCTGGTTTCGCAGTGTCCTGTCAGGATCCCCACTGCCATCCTTAGGTTCTCCCTACTCATGTTCATCAGCTGTTCCGTGATCTTCCGGTCCGGGCCGCTGATGAGCGCCTTCGCCTGTCTCATCCATGGCGCCGCTCTAAATAGGATTCGGTGTTGTTCCTTCTCCCATCTGGCTAAGTTCGCTTTAATTTGACCGCCTGCTATGCCTACTACCGGCTCAGGCCCCCAGACTGGGGCACTTGACCCCCTCCTGGCGAGCTCATTCGCCCTCGCGTTGCCTGCAATGCCCTCGTGTCTCGGGACTCATATGAGCGTCACTCAGTTGTGGTCTGCTGGTTCCTGTAGGGCCTCCCTGCAGTCCCTCACCAAGAGTGAGTTGGTCTTGCACCGTTCTACCGCTCTTAGTGCCGCTTGAATGTCCGAACAGATGCATATTCTCCTGCCTCTGTAACTCGCGATGAGGTTCTGCAACGCACACTCTAGTATAACTGTAATCTCCGCTTAGAAAACTGTACAATATCTCCCCAGCGGAATGTGTGTCTGTCTGGTCGATCCACCTAGGCACAGTCACGTGTCCGATCCCTCCTCCGTCTTGGAGCCATCAGTGTACCAGATCAGTTACTGCCCTCCAAGCGGTCCCTTTTTGGTGGTCCACTCTCTCTCTCTCTCTCTGGGTAGAGCACCTTGTAGGTGTTCTTGAACTGGTACCTGGTCCGGTCTCTGTCCTGCTTCACAAACGCCGCGGGGCTTGCCTCCCGTAGCGTCTCTATGATGCTCGTGTGACGCCTTTTCGGCAGATTTCCCTACCACTGGGCCATTCTCATCAGCCTGTAGGCTGATGCTGATGCTGCACTCTGCACCACTGTAAATAGTGGTGTTGAGTTCAGCAGCGCCTCTATAGTCACACTGGGAGCAGTCCTCATGGCAATTAATATACTTAATGCGGATCCACTATCTACCAATACTCATACAATGTGCCTAAGTTGGTGTAACACACATAAATGCATTGTTTAAAACATGTTTGATAGCTAAACGTGTAAATGTCTGCATTTACACGTGTTGCATGTTGTGAATAAGACAACAATAACGTGTTGAAATTTAATGCGGTTCAAGTGTTTGAAAATACACATGAAATGTGTTTGAATTCTTTATAGCCCACGGAAGTGTGTTGTTTTAAGTTGTGCTTGGCATTTAGACGTGTTAATTCCTGAAATTGCACATCTTACATGTAACATATAACGTACATTAATTGGCGGTGTTCTTCTGGGAGATTTACGGGTTTTACGGAACACTGGACCAATTGTATTGAGTTCAAGGCAGACGGGGTCGAAAAACATATTTCGTTTGGTTAAAATTTTTCATTTCTTACGTAGATCGAGAACAAATATGTAGTACTGTTTGTAAATTCCATATGAATAACAATAGGTAATGAGCTAAGTGTAAAGGGGATGAAGAAAAGAGAGTGAAAGGGAGGAAGTAGGAGAGGAAGCGCCAAGATCGACATGTGTGAGCTGCTACGCAAACACTCACAGCCTTGGAGCGTTTACCCCCCCTTCTGTATATATCGACACAGCCATGTAATGGTGGTGCTATAGTGCTGAATTTGCGATTGAAATGCTGAAGTACCGAGACATGCAAACGTAAGCAGAAAGTACAGGTATATACGGGTTTGTATATACACACATGTGTGTGTGGATAATGCAGACAATACGAATCCATGAGGCGTACAAAATTGTTTGGAGGAAGTTCGATCAAAGACTATAAAACCACAAGCCATTAACGTATAGGAATGTCCATTGGCTACTTTCAGCTAGGGATTTGCTGCCAATTATTTTCTTCAATAATTATAAAATTAGTTAAATTCAAAAATAATTAATTCGTTAATTATTTTTTACAGACAAGAAGCCCACGAGCCATTCATTGGAAACTTTATTGGCAGTTTATAGCTAGGGATTTGTTGCGAATTATTAAAAAAAAACTGTTAATTATTTTTTTTAGTAATAATTGGATTAAATATTTTTAAATACAGGAAAACCACGAGCCGTTAACATATAGGAAATTTTATCGGCTTTTTACAGTTAACAATTTGTTGCTGATTATTTGTAAAAGTTTTTATTCAATTTTTTAAATCCATTTTATGAATAAATAGTGAATGTCAGCAACTGGATTTAATTCTCTTGAACAATATTGAATTATGGCACCCTACATGGGAAGGTGGGGCACAGTGTGTCACTTTTTTCTATCGAATTAGAAAAAAAGGTCATAACCGATTTTATAGACCTTTGGGCGTACAATAAAGCTACCGTATTTTTGTGCAAAAAGATTAAAAATCCTAAAATAATGGGTTCGAAAAAAATTTGCGAATTGGCTCATTGTGCCCCACGGGTGGGATACAATGTGTCAGATAGGTGAGTACAGTGTGTCAAGTGCTGCGAAACGTAGGGTACAGCGAGCTGGTTGAAACTCTTATATTTTCCTAACATACATAACAGATTTTCATACATACCGATAATTTTGAAACGGGTATTATTTGCCAATAACATTGGGCGTCGACTCATTCTGCTCAACAACTCGATGACACATTGTGCTCCACACAATCGCCCCACAATATTTGACGTTGTCCCGGCAAGCGAAACTTTTTTTTCGAGGCTTAAATTAATTTTGTACTTTTAATAATTCTTCGTGAGCTGCTATTGACTTTCTTTTAGGCCAACCGAAACCTAATATATATCACGGACCAAAACAAAAAATTTCGGATTTCACAAGCTACAAAACTCCGAGAAATCAGATGTGGTTGACAGTTGCTCGTGACACATTGCGCTTCCTCGGAGCGTCGTCACTTCTTTGTTTCCTCATCGGGAGTCGACTCATTTTATCCCACCACTCGGTGACACATTGTACCCCACTAGTAAAATATTTGATTATTGATGAAAAAAAACTATTAATTAAACTACGAATGGAAAAACACAAGTCACTGAGTGCATTACAAATAATAAAACTATCGATTAGGACCGAAAATCAGAGCCGCTACAGAAAGTGTCGTTATATTTTACATTTTCCGGGCAAGCGAATTTTTTTTTTCCAAGCCACAAATCAATTTTTAATTTTCAATAATCCTTTGTGAGCTGCTATCGATTTTCTTTTAGGCTTGACGAAACCTAATGTAAATCGCGGTCCAACACATAAAATGTCGGCATTTACGAGCTACCAACCTCCGAGAAAACGGATGCGGCTCACTGTGCCCCGTGACACATTGTGCCCCCACTCTCCCCTAAATATTTACAAATTGCTTCAATTTTATATCGGCTTGTTTTTTAGGGATAATTTTTTGTCGCCTCTCGTTAAAATATAAATTGTTGCAATTTTTTTTCTTAATACCATGAACACTGTATATATAATGCAGCTTTGAATTTCTTCCTGACAATGTACGATATTGTCTGACTTCGTGTACCACAATATCGTGCACCGTATAAAAAGCCTCGTATGGTTTCCGAGCGTTCCTTATCTCGTCGAGACAGTGAAATTGTTTTTTGAGAACGTCGACGACGCGAGAGCTCGAAATGTATGTAATATATTGTCGCACGTATTCGCATAGAGATGCACGTACAAGTACATAAAGTGCAAAAGTTTCGTACCTTATACGAGATATTCCATTACGAGTGGAACGGTCTTCTTGATAACTTTTGTTCGATACATTTATCTCTAAATATTTTTGAAACAACTGGACTTTATTTCCTCGGATTTCGTTGCCAAACTTTATTGAGGTTCAATTTTTTAGACACATTGTCTCGTGAATTCACGACGCGACGTGGGAAGCCTCAATTATTCTTGCAAATGACACTTTATTTGTTTTCGTCATATCTTCCGTGAATAGGACATTTTTCAATGCGTATTCTTTTTTTAAAGAATATTTATAAATTGGTAGCGGATTTTTTCTCGTCCATTTTGAAAACCAACGTTTTATGATTAATAATTGATCTATAAAATACAATAAAATCCTAACAATTGTAGTAAACAATCAAAACAACGTTAAATGGCAATCAAAAAAAAATTAGTTCGGGTTAAAAGATTCTTATTTCACGAACAGAAATGTTTGCTTTTGCACCATTAAAGACACGCACCAAAGCTTCTGAGTTTTAAAGTATTACGAGAGCAATAAATAACGATTAAAAACGATACCTGGGGAGCAACAATTGAAAGGAATAATTTAACGTGCCTATCGGCTTACGTAACAGTGTAAGAAAGAAGAAAATGCCGGTGTGGAAAAAACTTTGGAAAGACAGATGGGTTCAAGCGATAGTTACAACACTTCTCGTTACTTAGACTTCCGCTACTATAAAACATGATATGGTATAACCGAGGCGAATATACATATGTATATGTGTGCTATAGAAACTCGAGCATACTTTATAGTACCTCGCGGAATCCTAGAGACCCGATGTTCCATAAAATTCGAGGATTGGCTTGCCCGAGAATAGAACTTTGGCGGAAAAATGAAAAGAAGAGACACGAGCGTTTATAGAAGGGAAAGCCGAGGAAAAGAGGGAGAGCTGGAAACAGAGATATTCCACGAAACGAAGAAGGAAAAACCACAGACTATTGTTACATATTTATGAGTGGTTGTCATGCTCCCCTTGAATTTTCGCCACAACAAAAGGAACTATTGCCTCAAGGAAACAAGAGAGAGGGGAGAGCAAGGAGGATAGGGCTAGGCAAAAAACGAGAGTTGTTTGCCACTCACAGAAGCTCTAAAAATCTCTCAGAATCTCATTGAGATGAGAGTAAAATGGGGAATATAGCGAATGGAATGTTGTCGAGGAATGTAGCGGAATGCGTTGATGAGAATGCCAATGCTTGTATATCTAATGGAAGTATTTTTTCTGAATGAGGAACACAATATGGTTCTTGAATTTTTACATCCACAAGGAGATCGAAAAATTCTTGCCATATTTCTTAATTATTCTCCAATGATTTTTCGTTCGTTGGAGGATACCTTATTATTTTTTATTATTTATTAATATATTTATATTATTATTGATTTATTCATTTATCAGGGCCTTTATAAGGGCCTCTAAGTAACTGAATATCGAGAAGTCACAAGGGTGGGGTAATTGTTGAAGGGTTGTGCTCGTAAAAACCCAAAAGGGCATACGACGGAACACATTCAGGAGAATGGATAAATAAATAGCAATGTAAATAAATAAATGTATCAATTAATGAATAAATATAATTATTTATTTATATTGTTATTTATTTATTTATTCATTTATTTATTTATACCTCTTCAATGTGTTCTTTCGTACGCCGTTTTGAGTTTTAACGAGCCAAACCCTTCCACAATTAAAGTAACAAGGGTGGGGTAACTGTTAAAGGATTGGGCGCGTAAAAATCTAAAAAGGCATACAAAGGAATACATTTAGTAAAAATAAATGAATGAATATCATTATTTATTTATATTATTGGGAGTACAAATAAGTCTCCGCCGTTTGACAAAAGATGGCCCCACCAAGAGGTTACGGTTGAAATTGTCAGATTTAAAACGTCATATCGTAAGGTTTGACATCTGGCAAGACCATAACCTTAAAATATTAGCGATTTTGTATCAGCAGCACATAATTTTTTTCGTGCGAAAATATCGAGTTTTGAGCCGAATAAGCGTCATTTGAGGGAACTTTTGATTTACTTCTTTAATGTGAAAAAATCTGCAGCTGAGGCGCATCGATTGCTTGTAGAAGCATATGGTGTGGCTGCTTTAAGTGAGAGAAGTTGTCGTGAGTGGTTTCAAAAGTTTAAGAACGATGAGTTTGACGTCGAAGACAAAGAACGTAGCGGAAGGCCGATAGTGTACGAAGACGCGGAATTGGAAGCATTATTGGAGGGAGATTCGTGCCAAATGCAAGAAGAACTTACACTTACATTAGGAGTGACTCAACAAGCAATTTCACATCGTTTAAAATCGTTGGAAATGATTCAAAAGCAAGGAAATTGGGTTCCCTATGAACTGAAGCCGAAAAACGTTGAACGCCGATTTTGCACATGTGAAATGCTGCTTGCCAGGCATAAGCGAAAGGGTATTTTGCATCGTATAGTCACTGGTGATAAAAAATGGATCCACTACGATAACCCAAAGAAGAGGAAATCATGGGGACCACCTGGCCATGCTTGAACATCAACAGCCAAGCCGAATATTCATGGAAAAAAAACTCATGTTGTGTATTTGGTGGGATCAGCTTTGTGTTGTGTATTATGAGTTGCTCAAACCGAATGAAGCCATTATTGGGGCTCTCTACCGAACACAATTGATGAGATTGAGCCGAAGACTCAAGGAAAAACGCACCCACTACTACTCCAGACACGACAAAATTATTCTCCTGCATGATAATGCTCGTCCACATGTTGCGGCACCGGTGAAAACCTACTTGGAAACACTCAATTGGAAAGTTTTACCCCACTCGCCGTATTCACCAGACATTGCTCCCTCTGACTATCATTTATTTCGATCCATGACGCACGGCCTGTCTGAGCAATACTTCACATCATATGAAAATACCAAAAATTGGGTCGATTTGTGGATAGACTCAAAAGATGAAACGTTCTTCCGACGCAGTATCCATATGCTGCCAGAAAGATGGCAAAAAGTAGTGACTAGCGATGAACAATACTTTGAATAAAACATAGAGTACCGTTCTTTCACAATAAATGCCTAATTTTTAATAAAAAATGGCGGAGACTTATTTATACTCGCAATATTTATTTATTCAGTCATTGACTTATCCCTCCTAAATGTATTCCTTTGTATGTCCTTTTGGGTTTTTATGAGCTAAACCCTTCCACAATTACCCCACATTTGTCCATTCACTATTTTCAGTTGCTGACAGGCCCTTTTGACTAGTGACCACAGCGAATCTTTTCTAATACACTACCGTATCATATTTACACGAGGGCACAGGGAAACTGTCAAAAGCCTGTCTCTGAGACATCTACATTTTCGTGGATTTCTATTCTACTACCATTTAAATCTCAATGAAAATGCTGTCCGTCAGTAGTCAGCTCGCAAATCCGGGCGCCGCTGAGCGGTCACCCATCCAAGTATCGACGGAGGCTAACGCAGCTTGACACGAGCAATAGCCACACTCGCCAATCAAAGTAGCCGCATTCCCATGTAAAATAATTACCAGCTACTTACAATAAAATATGACATCACATTGGGTAAGCCAATGTGATGGGCTTACTCGATCGAGCCCGTTCCCAAATTTTCAACAATCTAAAGTTCCCAAAGTCCGGAGCGTTGAAAATTTCACGCGGATCAATGGGTCAATAACTTCTCGACCGATGCGGATCGACGCGAAGAGCTCCGGTAGTGGAAAACTTTGCGGATATTTAGCGTGGCTCGCGAGGGGATCACGGATGAAAGGATCGATCGGCACGCCTTCTGTCGAAAAGTCCGCTTGCCGAGTATGGCGAAAAAAACTCTGAACGCCCGACGTTAGTTCCGGAGTACGAAGGAAGCTGCGCGCGAGGATTCAAAAAAGACTCCGACATGACAAACTTTTGCTAGGGATTGACGAAACTTTGTTCACCTATATACATAACTTAGACACACACATAAATATATATACAATCTATATATATATATCTAAGGAAGTAGGAGTTACGGAAGAACGACGAAAGAAGCAAAAGTACTGGGATAAAAGTGCCGTAAGGGGGTTAGTGAGGATACCGAGGGGGTGCAGTCGTGCCGAAAGATCGGGTGCAGCCTCGAGGTGTCTTGGAAAAGGAATGACGCGGACGAGCGACACAGGTCTTTCCGTAAAGTCAGCTAGGAATTCCGGTGGGCTTCCTAGTCCCTTCGCCAGGAGAATTCCGGGGCTTTTTCCGGGATGAAGAGCTTTTTTATATCTCGAAAGCACGCTGCTTACTCGTCGTTCCAACGCTCGGTTGACATCTGCAGAATGCCACAGTTCTTGCGTTCCTCGAGTTCGTTCATTCATGACGGATCCATTTAGTGGAATGACATAAAATGATAAGCTTATAATAATGACAAGAACACTCTTATAAAATTAGCTTATTCATTCTTTATCTCATTTGATTGTAATGTTTCAGCACCATCGGTAAAGATCGTTGATGGGATGGGAGATCCTTTGCGCGACAAGTACTACGAGGCCGACAGCACGATCGAATTATTGTGCGTGGTCCGCCACATAGCGATGCAGATGCAGTACAGCGTAGTGCAGTGGCTTCATGGAAATCGGACTTTGAATTACGACACAACGAGAGGTGGAATTAGGTGAGAATTATATGAGGAACAAGCCCCATTTTCACGACATCTCTATCATCCAATATGCACGTATCCACTTGCTTTTCCATTAACACGGGATTACTAGGTTTCTCGATAGGTATAGGTATCTGCTATGGCAGACTAAATAGTGCAAGCCCAGCAACCGGTAAGGGGAAACCGATAAGACTCTTTTGTTCACGATCAATCCATTTGTGCTGCGAATGAGGAAGGTCCAGCCTCGGATAGAGGAAACGTATCAACCTTATCGGAAAGGACTGAAAGCACGTTCAATAATCCGCGTCCAAAGTGTCCGGTATATTCAGGAGTGATCATTGGTTAGAGCATCAAAGCGTCATCATTAATTAGAGCATCACCGCTTCGCCGTAACAATTCATTCCGATGGATCCATCATAATTGAAATCCTCTTGAAGCTGCCGAAGCTGATGGATCCTGATGTACTGAAAGGGACGAGCGCGTTAAAACCCATGAAATTTAATGTCCTCTTTGTGGCAAGCCGCAAGCGGTTAATTAAATCTGCGGTCAATTCCATTTTCCCACGGTCCCGTCACACGATCCTGTGCTGCATCGTTACACTGCAAGCTCTATATACACGTGCTCGGCTACTCCATTCTAACCACCAGGATCCAGATACGGCATACACCAAGGTGCCCAGCCACTTTTGGAAGAGACTTTCAAACTTTGATACCTCCAACTCTGATCAGCTCGCGCTTGCCATCCTCATGGAGCGAAGTAATTTCTCTTGGCACGTTTCTACCAACTTCGCAGCTTCGTCTTCTTTCTCGTGACAGTCAAGCTACTAATGGACCAACCGTTTCGGAAACCAACGTTTTGATGAATCGTCGTATTTCAACCTTAGCTCCAATTAGGGTCCATTTTTTCCCCTTCGGTAACGTTGAAGATTTAGAAGCATTTGATTGTGATTGATTGATCTTTACTAGACATTAACGAAACTCCGATTCTCATCTTCCACGAGATTGTCATCTCAGTCTTCTATCCACAGAGGCAAAAGTTTACACAATTATTCGTGGCCCGTCCACATTCTGCTGCTGCGATTCTATGCCTGCCTCACCGCGCATACAGATGTACGCTCTACTTGGCCCATGCATACTTGATTTGCATCCCGACTCGTCACCGACAGCCTCTTCGTTGCAGCGACTCGTATCACAATCGGTATTCCTCGGTCGAATGGATTCGAGCACACGGTCGAGAACGTGTACCTTGCAAATATGCGTGCACTGGTAGAATCCAGTGCGAAGGTAGCAGGTTGATGGATTTTAACGAGTCGAGAACGTATTCCCTCCCCAGTACTCACCACATAGCCCCCAATTCATTGTCTATACAACGGAAACACAAAACGCACATTGAGAGCTTTTCGTTACTACAATTTCGTTCTCCAGCCTCGAATTCCAACTCGCGTGGAACAATCATCAAGCGCCAATGTATTAATGGATTTGATCGCACGCGACTAGTCTGGACATTCGTCAAGTTGGTGGAAACTAGCTCTGGATTTCTATTTACGTACTTGTACATGTAAATACGACCGCACAGGGCGTTATTTTCCGACAGGTTGTTCACCCGACTGCAAAGCAACGCCAAAAACAGGGAGTCATCTCAGCTCTCATCCCACTTTTAGGGATCAATTTTGCACTATTGATTTCCTTAACCTGCCAATAATCATCAATCGCCCCTATATTCGGAGTCCTTCGGCCTCAGTCCTTGAAGTCGCGAGTTCTCGAATACTTCCACGATCGGAACGACAGCTGCTCGGAGTCACTTCCTTCCTAAGCGTATCGTGAATAAGATTCGCTTGCCCGAAGCTTTGCCAAGGGTAAAACGCGTTATCTTCCACCTGCAGCTGATCCAATCTTTCCAACAATTTCCTACTAGCTTTTGTCCGCGACTTTGTCCGTGTGCACTTTAGGATTTGATCCAGAGAAAAGATAAACGAAGAGAGAAAAAAGTAACAAATAAAGAAAAAAAGGTAGAGCGTCATAATTCTCAGGCACGGTGATAGATTGACTGACTGAGTTAAGGGTTGGTAATTAATGAAATAGGTAGTAATATAAAAGTGCCAACCTTCAACTCCAGTGTCATATAATGTCATTGTTGTCTACAGAACTATATGGCTTTGCAATATAGTTCTGTAGATAACATTGTATGATTTGTAGTCTTCGGCAAGCACATTCAAGTTTTGGGCACTCGATACTCTTGACCACGCGAGAAGCTAATCCTCTCTTAGTACACCTCCGCGCGCTTTAAGGACCATATCTTCTAAATTTCATTGATATAAAAGCCAGGAAGTCGATTTTCCTATACGAACTTCAATACCCCGTTACCTTCCTAAGTAGGGGTTGTTTTGAAAAATCTTAAAATATGCGTTTTATTAATTGTTTTGAAGAATATTTATACCAAATTTCAAGTTGATACACGCAAGGAATACAATTTTGCATACAAACTTTTACAGCCTATTTCACCACCTTCAGGGGGGAGACTCATGTAAACGACTGTATTTTCAAGAATTTTTTACTAAAAAATGAGAAAGTTTATTCAATTAGAATGAAGTACATTTTAAAATTGATAATAAAATGTATTTGAAAAAAATATGTATTGCTGAAAAAATTCGAAATGGCAGCGCTACAGCTGTTCGAAGTTGACTCATAATTTTTGCGCCGGGGAACGTCCAGGTCCTTGTGATGACCAGAATTCAACCAACGAAAGTTTTTTCATTAAAATACGTTTTTCCACATCGGATGAACCTACTTTTAGCAGAAAATAAACATTTCAGGAACGTTGTAAATAAAAATTACCTTTTTTAAATGAAAAAATTGCAAAAAATTATATTTGTCATTACAATTTTAATTTAATTTTAGGTTCATGAAGAGGTTAATGAATATCGGTACAAAATTTGAAGTCGATCGGGCGATTACTTTTTGAGTACATTCCCTGGCGCGCAAAAATTTACGGTTTGAGAAAAACGCGTTTAAAGTTTTCAGTATAGAAAAGTAGTGTTCCGAGAGACTTATAATTACCAAAGCTTGCTCTACGATGCCAGGGCTGTATAGTAAGCCTTCTCCTTCTAGAAATTCATCAAATTCTGCTGCTTTTTCCTCTTTTCGATCAGTCCTGGCCTCTTCTGTCCTGCTTTGCCTCCGTCGATCTTGTTTCTGCACATGGTCGTTATCGTATGTTTCAGCGATTTTTTTGCACTGGAGGGCAATTTGCAGTTCAAGGTCATTCATAATTTAAAGTATAAATTTATATCCGTCGTTGAACATGCCTCCGGCCAAGTAAGCAGCAATTTCAACAATTTTCCAACCGCAGTTCAGGTGTCTCGGAGCCAAACGATATACTGCCGGTATGATACCTCTCAGCTGTTCGTTTAGGGACGCTACTATTTTGAAAAATACCAAGGCACCGGTTACACAGGCACCAACTGTTGCTTGCGTTCGATGTTAGTGCCATCTATTGTTCAAATATTAAACCAAAAGCTTATTTGGCCAAGAAATCGAAAGGTTCACGCGTGCACGTCCGTGTACACTGACAGAAAAATTCTTTTGATATTAACTAGCTGCGTATATTTGATTTTTTAAATTTGAATCAACTAGATTTTTCGTGAAATTAAATTTTTCCTATTGCATTCCATTATTGAATTTACTTATTTTAAATATATTTATTTATTCAAATCAAGATCTATTTAATATCTTCTAATAACTGAATAGGTTATTTATTCCTAATAAAGCTGTGATTTGGTTTCATCTCATAGTATAAGACAAAAGAGACAGACGGAAAAATCGTACACGATTCAGTCTCTCAAAAAACTCATGACTTAGTTTTCATTAGAATACTGTTGTAGCATTCTGCAGATGAGGAAAATGGTTAGTCTTACTATACATAAATAGTCGCGCCTGTTAATAAAAGGCACGGCTTTCTTTCTTTCCAAATAACAGTCTTATTAGTGAAAAAAAAGAATAATAATTGAACTTTTTTTCACCGCACTTTTATATCATAAACCTATATTCCTTTCCCGTATCCGTGCAATGTCGTATTTTATCTTTATTTAATTAATTTTAATATATTGACTATTTTTAAAAAATAGCTTGAATAAATAAAAAAAAATTTGAAATAAATAGGGTCGTAGTAGGTCACGAGACAAGGAAAAAACTTTTTGATTTATAAAGATCCTATTTAAATTATATATACTTTTTTCACCGTACCTGCTCTCGGCACCGATTGGATCAATTTGATGATAAATTAATTTTTTAAGTAATAAAAAATAGCTTAAAAATTTCATTTTACATGAGTCTCCCCCCTTAAGTGTTGATTTTCGAAAAATCCTGTAGTGCACATCTACACCTTCTAAGGAACATATCTTCCAAATTTCATGTTTCTATCTTCAGCGGTTTAGGCTGTGCGTTGTCTATATGTCAGTCAGTCATTCTAGTCAGTCACGGAACTGTTTTATATGTATCGATTTACGAAGTCAAGAACCTCGTCTAGCCCGAAGAGGTTCGTTGTTAGAGGCACGATCGTTAACGAGCACGAGTGCTTGGCATCTTTACGACGCCACGTCTGATCAATTCTCATTGGAAAAAAAAGCATCGTACGCGCGCGAATCTAAACACACGGCAATTTGAAAAGAGACCGAACGATAAAACAGTTTTACGGCACACTTTTGCGTTGCTCAAAGACCACGAGTGACGACGATGTTCAAGCGCCACGGTGGTAAATGACTTTAACGAGAGAGGTCCTGGTCTCGGAAACCTCTTTGCTCCTTTCGCATCTGAGACGACAAAAAACAGGCAGAGGTTGTAAAAAAATGTAAAGAAAATGAATTGCTAGAGTTAAAGGAACATAAATCGGTAGCTCTCAAGTCGTGACAGTTATATCATCGTTGTAGTTAGAACGACTCGTTCATTTCCGCTCTTCCCCGACACTTCGCCCACCATTCTTATCGCCAGAGAATCACGTCCTCCACCGCTACCAATTTGCCTAATTGGCCGCGGTCTCGACGACCTCATCGTGAGGTGGTTACTGACCTCGGTGAACTAGTATCAAACCCGTTCAGCAATTCCTGCCTCGACGTTGTTCGGCCCAAAAATAAGCCCAAATCCTGACCGTGAAACACAAGGCAATCAGCGCGGGTATTACCAGTCTCGTCAATTGGTTTTCGCTTTGTTCACTCCACTTTGTTTTTCGTTCGTCAGTGCCAATGGCAGCTACACCCCTCCCCCATATATGAAGATCGCGTAAAATAATACTTCAGCGAAGGCTCTCAGTGATATGAGCGTTACGCCAAAGGCGGTTGGTGATATTGGCTTTCGCAAGGTGAGAGATGGACAGAGTTGCTCAAATGACTGACGAGAATAAGACTGTGATGAAACTGTGATCGAGTTACGCAATTCCTCGCCATGCTACCAAAGTTCCACAAACCTGTATTAACAATTTTCAACTATTGTGTGCGTGTGATGAGCGTGAATGTTGAAGACGAGAGATCCGCCGTTCATTGTAGAAGTGCGAGTCTAGATGGGATCAAAGACCGGGGGAAATGCAGGTGTCTGCGCGAACACGCTACACTGGATGGTCTCCCTATTTCTTCATCGCTATATGTACTTTTCGCATTGTTCCTCGTGGTTTCGTGGCATCAAGCACGCAGTTTCAACCAGCAGCGTGTTGGACCAACTAGCCTTATGCACTACTACGTATATATATACCACGAGCTTTTGCCTCGACCTGATATGTGGCTCGCAACGGTTTTCGCTTTGGTCTACGGTAAAGTTATAACACCTGAGACCGCGTTAATGGGATTAGTACGTACGTGTATTGTTTCTGGTCTTTGTATTCCCTGAGTATTTTCCTCCGAGTACGGCGCTACGTACGATCCGTCACTTCAGATCACGTTTCACCTAGGGCACCAAGCTCTTCCTGGGGCCCTTGACAGCCGGCAAACAACATGGCGAATCCTAATCTTTCTCCGCTTCCCCATGGAATAAGCTTTGTTGTGATGTAGGGACAAGATGAGAATCCTAAGGTTATGCTCAAATAAAAAAATACATATAAACCAATCAATATTAATTATTCTGTTGAACGAATCAATATTTATTAATGTTTTAATTCAAAAAACAAAACAATCAGACTTTCTGATTGTTAACATAAAATTTACATTTTTAATCAAACCATTATTTTCCCCTTTTACTTCATATGCGGGGCAAGATGAAACAGCGTTGGTGGCATGATGGGACAAGATTTATTGGCATCTTTAGCACATAAAATAGTTTCATTTTCAATACCAGGACACAATTCATGCACCCACAGCTCACAAATTTGACACGCCACCCAGCCTTCCGTTGATTGTGAATACAGTCCTGAACAGTAAAAACATTCATAGTCTTCTTGAGTTTCATTCCGTTCCTCTCTGTTAATTTGCTTCTTCGTTTTGATTGTTTCCCTAATGTCAGTTTTCTTCTTGACTTCCTTTCTCTTAGTTGTCTTTCCTTTTAGCGCATTCCTTTTCGAGATTTTAGGTTTTTTTTTCTTCGGCAACTTTCTTTATTTCAGACAACTCAATTTTGTAGGAAGAAGATGTCAAAATAGCAGTCATAGCGCGTCGAACATTCTTTCGCCTCTCATTCCTTACCACCTTTGAAATAGGCAGAATGTCTCTTGGTGAAACGTTCAAGACAGAACCGAGGTCACGACATGGTACACGTGGTGCAGGAGGATTGACGTCATCCATATGTGGATTGTAATGGTGAGAACAATCCGGGACAGGTTCAAAATCACTGATATAAACGTTCGTGTCAACCACATTCTCGTTAAGGTAATCGTCTCGCCACAGTCACGTTGAAAAGTTTATTCTCCGTTCAATCGACGAAAGATTCGAAATATTGCAAAATATCCTTATAAAACTTATAAAGTAATGATGAAAACGAATAATATAATGTTTACCTAACCCTCACTTTTGTATCAGACTATCCATTCCGGCTACTAATGCGTAGATACCCTGCGTATACGGATATGCACACACTACTGTAATCTAGTTCTAGTCTGCTCCAGTCGTTTCGTGGCGCTAGCGTCGCTAGACATTGCTTATTTTAAATCGCTATATCTCTGAACCTAGATGGTCAAAATTCATGATTTTTTTACCCACTTCATCATATGTTCCTCTGCAATTAAGAATATAAAAAAAAATTCTGTAGAAAAGTTTCGAAGTTATTGCGGTGAAATGTGAAATTTTCCACTGCTCCCCATAAGAACACGTATAAAACCATGAAATCTTTGATTGCCAATATCTCGAAAACGGAACGGTAAAATCCTTTTGAAATTTTGCAGGTAATCATTTAATAGTGTCCGAAATGAGTCGTCAAAATTTTTTAAAAATCTATAGAAAAAAGCGTTGGCGAGACTACTACCTTAACTGAAGATAGATTTCTCCCAGAAGTTAAATTACTCAATTGTTTCTCTGAACGAGGTGGTAAAACTCCAATAGTGGTTTTTCCGTGGTTTGTCTTGTATTTGCTTCAGCAGTAAGAACAATGTTGGTGGTATCTAGAACATTAAAACTGTCATCACCAAAAACGAACGGATTATATGGTCAAATACCACATTTCTTAAAAGCGTTCACTGTAGCGAGCATAGTTGCGGCTAGAAGAAATGCATGTCCAAAGATCTCACTAATCCGGAACATTGGTGATTCGGGGCAGGACGAGAACCAACTCATCTTGCGCCACTAGCTTGTATTCATCTTGCCCCTTAAGACGGTTAACGGTTTAACAAAAAATCACACATTGACCTTGAAAACATCTGACAACCGGTTCTTCTTATATTAATAATCAGTACTTTCATTCTCATTACGTACCTGTCTCTCATAAATACCAGCAACTCAAGTAAAGTGAAACTATGGTAATCTTTACCTGGTTCATACGTTGAACTCTTCGAATAAAAAAAATTCAATTAAATGGAGTATTATGGATTAAATTCGAGTATCGTGAAATGTTGCTTTGGAAAAAAACTCTCGGACAAATTGAAAAGCTGGACGTTTTATCCTCGTCATTTTAATTTCGCTTGGTTCCTCTGTGGAGAAGCAGCCATCGAAAAAACGGCTTGCTCGCAAGCTTCGCGAGGAAAATAAAATAATGAGGAAATGCAAGTACTGTGTGTGCCGGAACGAAGCTTTTTCGAGCTAATCCTTTCAGCGTTATCACCTGTAGTTGCGTTTCAGCAGGGTACTCATTGACGCGAATGATCCAATCCCTCTTCGAAACCCAGGGACTTGGATGAAGGGCGTGAATGACTCGAGATTCTGTGCAATAGCAAATGCTGTGATAAGAGGAACTTTCGGTTAGCGCCTTCTAGACTACCACGGGAAGGGCAGACTGTAACGATACGGTCGTTATGGTAAACCCCGCTGATTAAATTATCCGGACATTCGGTGACCCGGTCTCGTAACGCTTTGATAGAATTCGATTGAACGCCGGACCTCGAGTCAATTTAATTAGCTAATCCACTTTGCCTCCTATCCGCCTTATTCTCTCTCCTTCCGATGGCAACTGACTACCGAAAGTGCATGCTGATTTTGACGTAGACTTGGACGGAATACATTTTACTCTTATCCATTCCGATAGAATCTTGATGCGGTAGACTGTAGGCAAAAATGTAACGCCGTTGAATCCAATGGAGTGGCATTCATGCATATTCTTCGATGTAAACGTCGACTCGTAAAAATGAAACGCAGCGGAGTTCATTTCCCATAATGGCTGTACGATAAATACGTGAAGTTTAAGTTTTTTTCCCGGTTATGCTGTACGTATATAAACGTAATGCGCGCAGATGAGACTAGCTGGGAGGCTGCACGCTGCAGGAAGGCCGATATTAAAATAATAATTAAAACGTGTGCACGGCACGTAAAAAATTGTCTTTGGCGCAGTGGCGAGCCGCATATACACAGGGTGAGTCCCAAAAAACTGGACACCCGAAATCAAGACTCTGCAAAACACCAATGGGTCATTGAAAAATCGCATATAAAAAATGTTACCTAGTAAAATTACTTGTTTTCGGAAATACCATTAGTTTGGTTTTAGAAAAATGAAAGGAAGAGAGCCTTTAAAAATCGGCGTTTCCATCTTTCGACCTGCAGTTGACCTTGAAATTAGTCAGACATCTCCACTAAAAACAGATTGAAGTGAACTTAAATGTAGATTTTGACAAATCTACCAAAATTCATCGGTATCTTTTTGGTTTAGTATAAAAATTCATTTAAAAATGAAAAGCTTAGAATCAAAATTGATTTTAAACAAAAAAGATACAGACTAATTTTGGAAGGTTCGTCAAAATTTATATTCTGGTCGGTTCGATTTGTTATTTGAACATGCTCATATATACATGGGTTAAGGTGTCCCTTATATGGACCAACATTTTTTCTTTGTTCGAAAATTTTAACGCATACCCCCTAATTTTTGTTTAAGTACTGAGGCTCACTGAAATATTAAGGCCTTAGGCCACTCTAGGATTTTCCAAAATCGATTTTTTTTTGTTAAAAATGTACCTTAGTACCTATAAAATTATATTCCAAAAGATTATGGGTGTGGAAAATCTCTAAGTACTCGATTTTTTAATTCTAGCGCAACCCCCCTTGATTCATGTCGTGACTTTCTACTAACTCTAAACGCGTTTATCTCAAAACTACATTTTTCAAGTCGACCGGACTCCTAACTCAAACAAATTTCAACCGATTCACTTGAAATTTTAACTACATATTTAGAATTACATTTTCTGAGGCACTACGTAGGATTTTTAAATTATATTGCATAGTCCCTTTTTTATAAATAATTTTCTGACGATTTTCTCATGGCATTTTATACGTTTGTTTTAGAAATGCGCCATTTTGACAAAAAACAATATATCAAAAAAATCCTACGTACTTATATAGCTATTCTTATATATAATTGAAAAAACTTTAGTGTCTGATCATAATTCAAAAATTATAGGAGCTGTTGGTCTGGCCGTTGACCTTCCAGAAATAAAGGCGCCATCGGAAAAATGCTGCACCGTCGCCATTTTGACATGTTATGGCTGCGAAAAAATAATTTTGTATCGCCAATTACGTGTATAATAAAACCTCTATTTTGTAATTCCGATTTATTTTATGGTTTCGCTGAAAAAAAAATCACAACATAGGCCCTTTTTTGGCCTCTAGAGTGGCCTAAGGCCTCAAATTTCATTTTTCGATGATGACATCAACCCTTGCCGAGTGGACCTTGAAGTTATACATAAAATACATTTTTACTATCATCCTTGATTTGCGAATGGTTTATTGAGCATGAAACAATGCGTTCAGTAAATGAAAAAGAAGGAAATCTACATTTACATTTATGAAAAATTGTAACAACATCTGACTCAATTAGGTTAATTTTTGGGATATCCTCTTTTAATCCCGTCTTTTTTGCAGTGCCGATACAGTTTCCTATGTTCTTGTACACAGCGTTGCAACTATTATCACAACTATTATTCATATTACAAACTTACAATTATTATTACAATAGCGTTGTAATCCTCCAAAAAACATCTGTTACAACTTACCTCGGTACTAAGAGAGTTGTAACGCCGGAAGTTATTTCAGCTTTCGTCGATCTTTCCATGGACCGTGATGACTTTTACTTATTTTATCATTTGGTTTACATTGTCTGTAGAACTGGCTAATTTGAGGTATAGGGTCCATAAGGTTAGAACTATGTTTGCCTGAGATATGCTAGGTTACGTAAAAAATTTTACACCCGTCCTCGGTCTGCCGTACTGCCGAGTAACTCATATGAACATGTGTTGATGAAAGTCGGCACAGGTTACATGAGCTAGACTGCGCAAAAAATTATTTTGGGAACGTTTTAGAGTAAAATGGATAAAATTAGGACATATGCGTTAGAAAAATATTGGCTTCGAAATATAAGGGATACCGGAACGTGGGTATATATCTATACGATGTGTATAAATTCAAGTAGTAGTCTCGCCAGGATGTTTTTCTATAAAATTTTCTTCAATTTTGAGGACACGTTCAGGACAGTATCAAGTGATTTCATGCAAAACTTCAAAAGGATTCACCGTTTCGTATTCGAGATATTGGCAATCAAAGATTGCACAGTTTTACACGTATTCTTATGGGAAGCAGTGGAATATTTTTTTTTGAATTCTCAATTACAGAGGAACATATGACGAAGTTTGTCAAAAAAAGTCAAGAACTTTGGCCGTCCAGTTTCAGAGATATAGCGATTTATGTTATTGTATTATTTTTTTCTTTTATTTTATTATTATTTTCTTCTATTACTTTATAAGTTTTTGCAACCCGAAAAGATGTAAAAACTACATTATAAGGATACTTCGCAATATTTTGAGACTTTCATCGATTGACCGGAGAATAAGAAACAAGCAAACCAACTTTTCAACATGAATGTGGCGAGACTACCACCTTAAGTAATGAAACTGGCCACGTAGCGTTCGATCTGGCAACACTCGAGACGCGGGACTTGGAGGGGCGGCAGGTGAACATGTGATACACCATCAGTACGAGATTGACCTCGCTAGAGTCATTTGGTTGTTCATAGCGATTTTTTCCGTGAAACAGTTTTTTTCTAGTGCGTTCTAAAAATGCGTGACATCAATTTCGAGCAACCGTGTGCTATCAGGTTTTGCTTCAGACTTGGGCATAGTGCAACGGAAACTTTTGCAAAACTTCAGCAGGCCTACGGAGACAGTGTTTTGTCAAGGGCCCAGGTTTTTTCGGTGGTTTAAGGCATTTTCATCTTCAAGAACCGATGAAAATGTCGACAGAACGCACAAGCCTATCTGAACGACGATCTAAACGCACAAGATCCCGGATTCTGTCGATATTTTCATCGGTTCTCGAAGATAAAGGTCTTCCGCTGCATGGCTCATCTTCAATCGACTGATAGCACACCGTTGCTCGAAATTGATGTCATTCATTTTTAGAACGCACTAGAAAAAACTGTTTTACGAAGAAAAAAAAATCGCTACGAACAACCAAATGAGTCTAACGAGTTCAAACTCGTACTGAAGGCGGAGCACATGTTCACCTGCCAACATTCCAAGTCCCGCGCCCCAAGTGTTGCCAGATCGAACACTACGTTGCCAGTCTCATTACTTAATTTACACACCTTGTATGTTAATATTAAAAAAATATATATATAAAACATCTCACAGGTTGTCCTGCGGGAAATCCATTTATCATCCGCGCAAGGGCATTCGCACAGTGGCATTGTTAACTCACGTGGTGATGCATTCGACGCTGAGCACCCGTGTGGTACAATTAAAGTAAATGTGCACCGCTTAGCCTGCCGGGGTTATTATCGTGCGGCGAGAGCTTACTGCTCGCATAGGGTGAATTAAACCGAAAATTCGCAATCTCTCTCTCTCTCTCTCTCTCTCTCTCTCTCTCTCTCTCTCTCTCTGTTCGACTTTCTCACTCGCATTTCTATTTCGACCGGTAACCACGCAAACGAGACATCGAATGGTCGACGTTGGATGAAATTTTCCGTCCAACTGGCTTGAACTAATACCGCATGGCGGAAGCGTATACATCGTAAACGGCGAAACTAGAACGCGGAAGCACGAAATAGCCAACTGGGCTTTCACCAAAAACCCTCTGTGTATACGTTGATTCGCGAGCTTTTAGGCAAGTGTGCAGCTCTGGAAATAGACATTTTGTAAATTGTCTGAAAACTCTCGTGCTCTCGCTCTTTCTCTCGCCCTCTTGCTTTGCCTCTGTGGCAAATAACTCGATATAGAGGACCACACAAGGCCTCTAAAACCCAACAGGAATGTGTACGTGGAGAACGCGCTCAACGGGAATAAGGGAATTTCGCACGAACGTGAATTAAGAGGCCGGAGGTTCGGCGGGGTCGAAAATGGTAACTCGAAGGTGGGATGCGATCGGGCAACCTCCGAATATAAACGTAAAAGGAGCGAGAGAGACGGGCAGAGAACTTTGGTCTAATCAAAATGCACTTTGGGACTTGAACTAGATAGAAACATAGATTTCCACACGTATCTGCCTTTGGTCTCTCGAATTTCCGATGTTTCTCCAACTTGCCAAACCTCTACGTCCCTCCTGTACTGCATACTGATTAAAACATTTTAAAGACTGAGGCGAGGTACGAATACATCTAAAACTTTTACCTGTAGTCAATTTTCTTAATTGATATTCGCATTTATTAACTCAATGAGGACATTGACACAAAGTTTCAGAAATCATCTTTTAATGGGCCGTTATAATGACACATTACGTCTAATCTACGTTTCCACATGGGCATTTTTTAATACTGAAATTACGAACAATTGCAAGAAAACCCAATTCTAGACATTTTAGCTTTATTGCAATGTAATAATTAGTATTTTTGAAATGCCGGATATAAACAGTAATGTAATAACTACAATTACATAAATCAATTGCACAAATAAGTAGGTATTGGGGTGGTGAATAAGTTGTCGCTGTTTTTTTTTGTGAAAATTAATGCTTTATTTTAAAAAATAGTAAAAAAAAATGTCACTGAAAGTATTGTCCATTACTAGCCCCTACTTTTTCTCAACTTTCTGGGAGCATATTAATTCCGTGTCGACAAAACGACGCGTCTTTTGAGGCTATCCAAAAGTCGAACCATTTTTTGGCATCTTCACAAGAATGGAAGTGCTGCTCAGCCAGACCATGTGCCGTCAATCGGAACAAGTAATAATTGGAAGGGGCAATGTCTGGCGAATACGGCGGGTGGGATTGGACTTTCCAATTACAACATGTGGCCGAGCGTTGCCATGCTGCAATATCACTTTGTCGTATCTCTGCTCGCATAACGGCCCTTTTTCCTTCGATGCTCGGCTCAAACACATCAATTGTAGTCTATAGCCATCTCCCGTGATGGTTTCGTTCGGTTTGAGCAACTTATAATAAACTAGACCCAGCTGATCCCACCAAATGCAGAGCAGAAGCTTGGAACCAAGGATATTCGACTTTGCCGACGATGTTGATGCATGGCCGGGCTTATACCACGATTTTCTTCGCTTAGGGTTATCATAGTGTATCCATTTTTCATCATCACTCACGATACGATGCAAAAAACCTTTCCTTTTCTGTCGTTGAAGCAACTGTTCTCACGTGAAAAAACGCCGTTCGATGTCCCTCTTTCGAATAATTTCTAATGCTTTCAAACGTTTCGAAACTGTTGTGTGATCACCTCCTAATGATTCTGCAAATTCAGCCAGCGCTTTACATGAGTCTTCATGAAGTAATGCCTCCAATTCTTTGTCTTCAACATCTTTCGGTGCGCCAGAGCAGTCTTTATCTTCAACATCAAAATAATTATTTTTTAAGCGTCCAAACCAATATCTCCATGTTGTTTCCGACAGAGCATGGTCGCCGTAAGTCTCAACAAGAATTCTGTGTGCTTCAGCTGCAGATTTTTTTAAAATCAAGTAGTGCGTAAAATTTTCCGCGAGTACTCTGTCTTTGGCACAGAGCTTAACATGTTTAACACTACGAAAAAAAAAGTTGTTTACCCTTCGGCGAAATCACATACACTGAATATCAAGCTTGCTTATAGTAATTCTTTACAGATGTGTTACCATCTTAAAATACACGCACGCAGATCTGATAACGCGTTGAAACCAGCGAAAACTTATTCAACGTCCCAATATTATTTGAGTATTGGGAGTACAAATAAGTCTCCGCCGTTTTTTATCAAAAATTGGGCATTTATTGTAAAAGAACGGTACTTTATGTTTTATTCGAAGTATTGTCCATCCGGAAGAACGTTTCATCTTTTGAGGCTATCCACAAATCGACCCAATTTTTGGTATCTTCATATGATGTGAAGTGCTGCGCAGACGGGCCGTGCGTCATCGATCGAAATAAATGATAGTCACAGGGAGCAATGTCTGGTGAATACAGCGGGTGGGGTAAAACTTCCCAATTGAGTGTTTCCAAGTAAGTTTTTACCAGCGCCGCAACATGTGGACGAGCATTATCATGCAGGAAAATAATTTTGTCATGTCTGGAGTAGTAGTGGACGCGTTTTTTCTTGAGTGCTCGGCTCAATCTCATCAATGGTGTTCGGTAGAGAGCCCCAGTAATGGTTTCGTTCGGTTTGAGCAACTCATAATACACGACACCAAGCTGATCCCACCAAATATACAACATGAGTTTTTTCCATGACTATTCGGCTTGGCTGTCGATGTTGAAGCATGGCTAGGTGGTCCCCATGATTTCCTCTTCTTTGGGTTATCGTAGTGTATCCATTTTTCATCACCAGTGACTATACGATGCAAAAAACCCTTTCGCTTATGCCTGGCAAGCAGCATTTCACATGTGCAAAATCGGCGTTCAACGTTTCTCGGCTTCAGTTCATATGGAATCCAATTTCCTTGCTTTTGTATAATTCCCGACGATTTTAAACGATGTGAAATTGCTTGTTGAGTCTCTCCTAATGTAAGTGCAAGTTCTTCTTGCGTTTGGCACGAACCTCCCTCCAGCAATGCTTCCAATTCTGCGTCTTCGTTCACTTTCGGCCTTCCGCTACGTCCTTTGACTTCGGCGCCAAACTCACGTTCTTAAACTTTTGAAACCACTCACGACAACTTCTCTCACTTAAAGCAGCCTCACCATATGCTTCTACAAGCAAGCGATGCGCCTCAGCTGCAGATTTCTTCAAATTAAAGAAGTAAATCAAAACTTCCCGCAAATGACGCTTATTCGGCCCAAAACTCGACATTTTCGCATGAAAAAAATTATGTGATGCTGGTATAAAATCGCTAATATTTCAAGGTTATGGTCTTGCCAGATGTCCAAACTTACGATATGACGTTTTACATCTGACACTTTCACCCATAACCTCCTGGTGGGGCCATCTTTTATCAAACGGCGAAGATTTATTTGTACTCCCAATACATTTTGTTATTTTTCTGTTTGAGAATTCGGAATGTCTTTGTTTTAAACGAAATAAGTGGAAAAGATCTTCGAAGATGTTGGGATAAGAGTACAGAACTCTTGTATATGGAGCATTTAAAGGTATTTCCGTGGAGGTATAATGATAGCAGCCATAATTGTATTACTTAGCTCGTGCGCAAGCCACTCGTACATAATGAATGAAGGAATTGTGAGAAAAAACTTTTCCAATTAAAGTTCGCTCGAGGATGTTAATTCTGCAGGCTATTTCTTTTTCCGCAAGTCGATAGCTCTGGGATTTGCTGTTCGAAATGTATATATTTTCGTTTTTTCGTATTTCTTCACAACTTTTTTTTCACTTCCTAGCTGCTGCTCTCCATCGCGTGAAAATGGCTTTCGTTAGGTTTGCTAATTTTTTCAATCCCGTAGAAAATTTCATCGTAGTGATAACGTCTATCAAAAATAGTATTCACATATCAATGTGTCAGGGTTGATGCTCCTCTTGCAGCTACATCCCCAAATACAGAAATTATCCCTGTGAATATACTTAATAATTCTTCCTGTTTTCTCAACATCCTGCTTCGATTGAATGCTTACGGAAATTTTACAGACTTCTTAGTGGCCGTGTCCTAAATCTATACATATAAAACAGTTCCGTGACTGATTGGCTGACATATAGACAACGTATAGCCGAAACCGCTGAAAATACAAACATGAAATTTAGAATATATGTTCCTGAGAAAGTGTAGAGGTATACTGAGAAAATATTTTTCGAAAATCAACTAAGAGTTAGGGGTTGTAAAAATATTTTTCGAAAATCAACTAAGAGTTGATTTTCGAAAAATATTTTCTTAGTATACCTCTAGACCTTCTCAGGAACATATATTCCACTGGGGTGTTCAAGTTTGTATGGAAAATTGTATCCCTCGCGTGTATCAACTTAAACCTTGGTATAAATATTCTTCAAAACAAATAATAAAACTCATATTTTAGGATATTTTAAACAACCCCTAATTACAGGAGCAACGGGATGTTGAAGTTTGTATGGGAGAATCGAATTTTCTGCTTTTATCTCCATGAAATTCGGACGATATGTTCTTTGAAGGGCGTAGAGGTGCACTAAGAAAGTAACTTTCTTAAATCAACCCCTGAAAGGATACAATGGTATGTAAAAGTTCGTATAAAAAATTGTATCCCTTGCGTGCATCCATTTGAAACTCGGCATAAATATCCTTCAAAATAGATAATTAAACGCATATTTTGGTATTTTTTTTAAACAACCCCTACTGAGAGGTACAACTGGTAATAAAGTTTTCATGGGCCAAATTCCACGCGGGCGGAAGCTAGTTGGATTATAGTATGTATGTATTATTGAGAATGTCGTCGCCAAGATCATCGACGGCCTAAGCCAGTAGTTCGATGAGAGGTCTCTCAGTAACTGGTACAGTGATAAGTGTAGATAAAAATAAAAGCAATGGGACCGTAAAAGCCCGCAAGGGCATACGAAAGGCGAGTCGTTATAATATATATGTATCTGTGTGTATATAAAAAAATTACTTTAAAAAGTGAACCACAATGAAAATAGCACTCATAGCTAACATCCCTTAAAAAATTTATTTTCAACCTTATATTTTTCACGTCGTAATTCATATTCTTCCTCGTCATTCATTGTATGCGCCAACCCATATACTTGTATACTCGTGTGTGCGTGTGGGTGTGTATGTATATGGTCGAGGTGCTGCGGTAAGGAATATAAAGATTCGTAGAAGTCGTTTCCCTCGCCCGGCCCGTCGTCACGGTAACAATTATTCTACCGGTCCTCTGCGCATTCCAGAGCAATTTGTAATTCTAAAATCTCCTCTCCTGGTTTTTCTCAGAAGGTGCAGCGCTATATGGATAATTCCAATGAGAGCTTCGAGAAGCCGATGCACTCGGGTAACTCAAGAAAGCTAAAATTACTATGAGAGAAAGAGAGAGAGAGAGAGAGAGAGAGAGAGAGAGAGAGATAGAGAAAGTAAGAAGTAGAGGTCGGTAACGGCTCACGATGTTCCTGAGAGATTATTTTAAAAAATTCTATTCAGACATCGCAAATAAGTAGAATATCCATTTCCAACACAACGGGGAAGAAAAATTTATATGCGCTCTTTCATAAGCCCACAGTGACGCTGCACTCGGGAATCATAAATTGTCCGACCCTAATTCCACTGTATTTCAAACACTCGTTCTCATCTGCTAATTTAATTATTTATTGTCTCGGTCTCGGACGCCAGCGTAAAAACGGATCTGATGGAAGAGGGCGCCAATTCGACGCTGAGCATCGCCAGGGTTGGTCCAGCCGACAGTGGTAATTACACGTGCGTTCTTACCACGATGCCTGAACAACCAGCCACCGTTCACGTTCACGTACTCAACGGTGAGTCAAGCATCTTCACCGGAATACCGTCGAATTCTTTCATCATCAAAACTGAAAGAAAACTCAAAGTTTATGACCAATTTTGCAATTGGACAACCCAAGCAAACTCATTGATTAGACTGCAGACGCAAACACATGACGATGTGACAATGATAAGGACGGGATGGGGGTACGTACGTGGAACAATAACCGAATTCCCTTCGGGGCTTCGGAAGCTCTCAGACGCCGTCCTTCATCGTCCTGCAGCATGTTCCTCGGGCATTAACGCGTAATTAGATTCGCCCGTGCACCGATTCTCCATCCCGTTAGCCTTAAATGCTCCTCGCTAAATGCATTCACCCAACGTTCGGGGGATTGCGGACATATATCCCCTTGTTCGAGATCGAGAGCTCACCCGCACATTTCACAATTCAACCGCGATCCTTTGGATAACGCCAAATTACAAGGATATGTTTAGCCAGGCGACGATGGCGCCAGGGCGCTCTTCACTCATGGAAGGATTATCATGCGCGGGCAAGCAAATTAATGACATCCAACGTTCCTATTCCAGCTTTGAACTGGGAGCATGTATAAACGTTGGACGTAGGGAAGGGTTCCTTTGGAGCCATTGTATTCCCGTAATGTTGGCTATCAGCAAATCTGGGGGATTGGAGGAAGGTCCTTCAATTCTTCTCAGACGATACGTTGATCTTGCGGCTAGAACGGTCTTTGAAACGACCTTCATATAGATATGCGTACATCTATAAATGATTTTAAAGCGATTAGTGCCTATAATTGCTGAGGGTTGTGTGAAGATCGTAGACTACGATGAGCACCGTACTCGAAATGGAATGTTCTCAACATCATCTTTGCCCATGTATATGAATGCATATCCATACATATAAAACGGTTCCAAGACTGACTGACTGAATGATGGACTGACGTATAGAAAACGCACAACCTGTGCGAAACTTTGGCAGGGCATATCCAATACGATTCGGGGCCTTCAAGGGATTATTTGTGGATTCCATAGTAGGGCTTTCCATAAAAGAGACGGACCGGCCCTTTATTAGAGAATGGTCGGTAGGTTGACTAAAACTATGGTGTAAGTACGGAGACCAGGTAAATGCCTTCAAGGGGTGTAGTTGTAGATTTCCTAGTAGCGATTTCCCCAGTACTACTAGACTTTGCTATTATAGGGGCAAATCAGTATAAATTTCTTGACTAAAGAATTTGTGGCATAATAATTATCGAGATCGATTGAATACAATAATTAAACTGCGCGTTTAGTAGACGAACTGTGATACCTTGAACCAACACGCATGCAGTGCGTTCATTGGAACAACGCGGGGTCAAACGTGTCAAAATATGCGACAGAATTCTAAGCCTCAAATGTATTGAAATAACACATTTGTTTTTCACAGTGCACACACACACACAGGTACGCATATGGCTGTAATATTTTTTATGAGGCACCATTGAAGCAATTTTAAAGGCCCTGGTTATTTTCCCTTCTATGGCCCTCGGTAGCAAAGTGTGACCGGCCACTGATGACCAATGTGAGGCTTCCAGACTACGGCCTCAATAAAGTTAGGGAACATTAAGATGGGCCCGATCAAAGCCCGAACTCAATTTCCGCACGGGAGCCTGAACCACTGGAGATAGAAACATGAAATTTGGAAGATATGTTTCTTGGAAGATGTAGAGGTGCACTAATTAAGGTTTTTTTCGAAAATCAACTCGTAAGAGGGTGTAAAACTTTATATGGCTAAAAGTTTATATGGAAACTTGATATAAATATTTTGCAAAACAAATAATAAAACGCATATTTTGGGATTTTTTAAAATACCCCTAATTGGGGTGCAACGGGGTGTTAAAGTTTGTGCGGGAAAATAAAATTCCCCGCTTTTATCTCAATGTAATTCGGAAGATATGTTCCTTAAAGGGCATAGAGGTGCACTAAGAAAGGATTAGCTTCTCGCGTGGTCAAGTGTATGTATGCTGTTCGAGAGTATCGTGTACCAAAACTTGAATGTACTTTCCGAAGACCATAAATCAAACAATGTTATCTACAGAACTATATTGCAAAGCCGTATAGTTCTGTAGACTACAATGACATTGTACCATACTGGAGTAGAAGGTTGACACTTTTATACTAAAGGGTGTCTCAAAATGATCTGACACTTTTAATTGCGCGTCATTTTTTGTGGTGAACATAGAGTACTAATCTTTGACAATTGGCATCAGGAAGTATTGAGGTCTAATCATGAAAAATTACACGATCCAGCAATGCATAGAAATTGTGAAAACTCACTACAAAAATTGTAAAAATTTTGCAGAGACGGATCGAAAAGTCCGCACGTCTTTTGGTCATCATACCGCACCATCTTGTAAGACTGTGGTGAATTTAATCACAAAATTTGAGGTTAGTGGTTCAATACTGACCGCGGAAAGCAGTGGCCATCCTCGTACCGGTCGGTGGAATGAAAACATAACCGCAGTGAGTGCGAGTGTTATCGAAAGTCCTTCCACCTCGATTCGCCATCATGCTCAGCAATTGAACATTTCAAGATGCTCTGTGCAGCGAATTTTGACGAAAGATCTGCATATGCATGCTTACAAGATCCAATTGACACAAGAACTGCAGCCGGCAAGAGGTTATGTGTGGAACACACATAACCTCCATGTTAGTACGTTATATTAACATAAAAATATTCATACTTTTCAAATAAACAATACGTTTTATTAATAAATTAAAATGTCAGGTCATTTTGAGACACCCTTTACTATTTCATTAAGGGGGGAAAACCCTTTGCAAGGTTCAAAAAATCATTTTTTTTACATATTTCGACAGTATAATATATTGAGAGTATATTGGAAAATCGAAAAATCGAAATATGAAATATTTACGATGTTATAGCACATTATCGTATTGAAACTTTAAACGTGATTATCTCGAAACTTCATTTTCAAAAACTGCTCATGTTATAGCTCAAAAAGATATTGATCGAGCTGGCTGACATTTTGGGAGGTTTCTCACTATAACATTATAGGAAGGATATACCCAAAGTTTTTAAGGTATCCCGTAAATAAATTATATTTTTGGGGTAAAAATTGTCGAGAAAATGGTGAAAAATATGAAAATTTGATTTTTCATATTTTTATAGGTATATCTTCTATACATGTCAATAATCGAAAAATATTTTCGATTTCTTTTTGAAATCAATAGAAAAAATCAGACAAATAGAGCACTTTTCGATATCACGCAAAAGACGCCTAAAGGAATACCTTATAACGCCGCTATTTTGTTTTGTTTAAAAGAAAAAAAAATTAACACTTGAAAGTTGTAATAAGATGTCAAAATTTTAAAATTGTCCGAGTATTTTATCAGCTTTAAAAAACTTATGAAAAATGATTCATTTTCACGCGCCTAAGGGGTTTTTCCCCCTTAATTACCAACCCTTACCTCAGTCAGTCCGTCTGCCACCGTGGCTGAGAAGTATGACACTATACCTTCTTTCTTGATAACGTATCTTACCCTTTTCACTCTTCGTTTATCTTCTCTCTGGATCAAATCCTAAGGGCCACGCGGATGAAGTCGCAGGCAAAAGCTAGTTTATACATGTAAAACAGTTCCGTGGCTGACTGATTGACATTTAGACACCGCACAGCCTAAACCGCTGAAGATAAACATGAAATTTGGAATATATGTTCTTTTGAAGGTTTAGGGGTGCACTGAGAAACGAATTGATTAAAAAATCAACTTCTATGGGGGTGAAATGGGGTGTAAAAGCATGTATGGGATATATATATTGTATTGTATTATTGGATATATTGTATTCCTTGCGTGTATCAACTTGGAACTTGGTATAATTATTTTTCAAAACAAATAATAAAACGCACATTATAGGATATTTTTTAACAACCCCTAATTCAAGGTGCAACGGGGTGTTGGAGTTTGTACGGGAAAATCGAATGTCATGCTGTCATCTCTATAAAATTCGGAACATATGTTCCCCAGAAAGTGTAGAGGTGCACGAAGAAAGGATTTTTTTTTCAAAAATCAACCCCTAAATGGATGAAACGAGATGTAAAAGGGTGTGCGGAAAATTGTATTCGTTGCGTGCATCAACTTGAAACTCGGTATAAATATTCCTCAAAACAAATAATAAAACGCATGTTTTAGGATGTTTCAAAATAACCCCTAATTAGGGATGCAATTGGTAATGAATTTTGTATGGGCCAAATTCCTCACAGGCGGAAACTACTATACACATTAATATAATACAGAAGTTGTAATTGATGTACATGTATCAAATGATATATTTTGAAGACAAAACGAGAAACGATCAATTTCGCGAAGAGTCAACTCCCGGTAGTGACCACAAAGTGAAGGGTGCGTTGTGAGTCATTTGTTCCTATCCGTTCCAACACTGGTTGTGCTTGATGCATTTATCGCTTAGATATGTATGTATACATGCATTTTGATGGAATGCGCGAAGTACAAGCGTAACAAAACCCTCTCATAAAGTACCTGACTCGTTGAGTGGCTCTGGAGTTATAACGCTAAGCTCGTTGCCTGACCAACCGCATCTGGATTGCAAATCGTTTCTGTTCCAAAATATAGTCACATATAATTATGGTCAGCTTCCACTAATCGGGTTGAGCTCCGGCTGGTAACCCAGAACCCCACTGTTGCCGAATAACGCTCGAGTTATTTATGACCTCAAAGCGGGTTGAAATACATCACTGGGTGGCAAGAATATAGCCTGATGAAAGAGTGAGATGGTGAGGGCAGTGAGAGGGAGGAGGAGCCAGTGAGTTTGAAGGAGGAAGAGAGAGAAAGCAGCCTATGCCCGTTTTGATGCAAGTATCGGACTGTCGTCATTAGCGCTCTTGCATTAGCTTGAGGCCAAACAAAAACAGGGCGTTTTTCAATATTTTTGGATGATGGGCATATTGGGGAGAGGTCGGAATTTTACACACAATTTATATATAATCTTGCCGGGTTTGAAATTTTTCATTGGAAAATATTGATCAACAATTAAGTTATTATTATTTAAGGTATTTCACGAACCCAAATACTTGACAATAAACTGATTTTTGTCTACAATGAAGCAAAAATACATCCCATTATACTGGTGAAATTTCAAGCCGAGTTATCGAACTTTTAACAAAAATTTACGACTTTATAAATTGTCTACTTTATGCAGCACGTTATGGAGATGACATGCTGGCCATATTTTTATCTGATAATTTATATACTAAATAACTCTAGATATCTGATGTAAACTGCTCTGAGCATGTCCAAATTCTGAAGATTCCGTAAAGACAATAAAAACAAGGGGCGGCACCAATTGTTTAAAGAAAATATTAATGATAAAACTTATAAATGTGACTAGCAGAAGAATTTTCGTAACCCCGACTTTTCAGAACATGTAAAAATATCTAAATCGAAAAAATGTATGCAAAATTTTTTATTCCAGTTTATTGTTGGGTATAATAATTGATTGTAAATTATTTTTATTGAGCGCCACAGTGATCTATTAATGGTTCAAAAGGGTCCTACCTTAAGGCCTACAAAATACGGCCCTGCGCGAAAGGAATACCTTAAACGCCCGGCGTTCCCGTACGGAAAATTGACGGGCCATCGGTAATACAATTCGGGGCCTTCATGGACTTATTTGTGGATTCCCTAGTAGGAATTTCCATAAAAAAGCCAGACCGGGTCCCTATTAGGGAACGACAGAGTAGGTAGCTTGACGAAAAATAAAACTATGGTCTAAGTACGGAGACCAAGTAAGGCCCTTTTTAAGGCTCAAAGTTGAAAATACCTTAGTATGGATTTCCCTAATACTACCAGACGTGGTCAAGCTATTTGTACAGCAAACCTGTACAAATAGCTTGACTAAATAACTTGTGGCATAATAGTTATCGCAATCGATTAAAAATAATCGATCTACCATAACAGGCATATAATTCCTCTCTGTCTATCTGATTGGATATTTCTTTTTTCTCTCTCACCCTCTCTCTCTCTCTCTCTCTCTCTCTCTCTCTCTCTCTATTCCTCTCTCTCTATCACCCCCCTTCCTATTTCACGTATAAAATCCTTCGAAGAACTTTGTACTACCATACAGACTAGTGGAAATAATTCTGGACACTTTAAATTTTTTTGAAATTTCGTATTTGGTAACTCGTACTTTGTAATTTCTCGTTTGAAAAATCAAGGCTGTGATACCTTAAACCAACACGCATGCAATGTGTTCATTTGGACAACGCGGGATCAGACGTGTTAAAATATTTGACAGAATTCCAAGCCTAAAACATATTGAAACAAAAACATTTCTTTTTTACAGTGCACACACACGTATACAAATAGCTGCAATGGTTTTGATGAGGCACCGTTGAGGCAATTTTAAAGGCGCTGATTAGTCTGCATTTAATGGCTAAGTGTAACCAATCACTGATGGCCCATGTGAGGCTTCTAGACTGGGGCTGTAATAAAGTTAGGGAAAATTAGGATGGGCCCGATCAAAGCCCTAACTCAATTTCCCCACGGGTTGCTGCATAGCCAATCAGTGTAGACGGTTCTGGCTACAAGGGTGATCTGAAATGAAAAATGAAAAATATTCTGTTGGTATAATAATAAAACTTTCGTATGACGGGATACTTTTTTGAATTTGGTAAATTACGAAAATGGCAAGTTGCTGCCACAAAGTTCGATTTTCTGCCAAAGAATAACTTTAATCATATATTTCTAACAAATCGATAAACATATAAAAAAAAAAAATATCCGGCAGAACCCATGCGGAAAATTGGCAGGGCCTCGTTAATACAATTGGAGGCCTTCAAGGGATTATTTGTGGCTTTCATAATAGGGTTTTCTGTAAAAGAGTCAGACCGGGCCCCTGTTAGGGAATGATAGGATAGGTAGGTTGACTAAAACTATGATCTAACTACGGAGACCAAGTAAAGGGGTGTAGGAGACCCCTTTACTTGGTCTCTACGGAGACCAAGCCTTTAAGGGATGTAGTTGTAGATTCCCTAGTAGCAATTTCCCCAATACTACTAGACTTTGCTATTATTATATTTGTGCTATATATTCCACAAATTGTTTGCCTAAAGAATTTGTGGCATAGTAATTATCGAGATCTATTAAATATAATAATTAAACTATGCGTTTATCAGACGAGCTGTGATGCCTTGAACCAACACGCATGCAGTGCGTTCATTGGAACAATGCTGGATGAAACGTGTCAAAATGTGCGACAGAATTCTAAGCCTCAAATGTATTGAAATAACACATTTCTTTTTCACAGTGCACACACACGCACGTACGCATATGGCTGCAATAATTTTTATGAGGCACCGTTGAGGCCCTGGTTATTTTGCCTTCAATGGGCCTTGTTATCAAAGTGTGACCGGCCACTCATGGCCCATGTGCGTCTTCCAGGCTAGGGCCTTAAAGAAGTTAGGGAAAATTAACATGAGCCCAATCAAAGCCCAAACTCAATTTCCGCACGGGAACGATAAAAATGTTATAAGCTGTTAGTTTCACTCGTCATATAACTCGTTCAGCTCATGATATTTATACACAAAATCTTTGTTGCAAATTAAAATTAAGACCCTAGGCTACCTATTCAACAAAAAATAATTATACTTTCAAAATCTCAATAAGCTTATGCAGATTCCTTGATATTTAAGATCTCGCGTTCAGCAAACGAGTAAACAATTTGCCAACTTCAAAGTTCCCATAAAGTCGCTAGGTAAATCTTTTCCGAAAAACATTAAACTTTAGGCTACTCAGCCCTGTTTCTTAAAAAAAAATAGCCAACTTTTCTCGAACACATCCTCGCGCGAAAAAAACAATCAGCACCTTCGAACATTACTGTGATACAGTCGGACCTCCTCACTAACACGATCCCAAAAAAAAATCAATATCCGGCTTATCCCACACGGTTTGAAAGTCTAGCTCAAGTGAGACAGCGGGCCATCCGTATCGCCTCTCGCCAACAAGTATCAGGCTGGAGAGCAAATAGCCTCAAGGCGAGGAGGAAGTTGGGCATAGTTAGGATTGAAACGAAATGGAGACAACAGTTGTTTGAGTGGTCCTCTTTGTTCCAGGAGAAAGTCTAGCCGAGCTCCATCACGGTACCGGTTGCACGAGGAGATCCATAGACGGGGTTGCAGTTCCTCTCGCCATTTTGACCCTCGCTGTCACTCGTCTCGTGCTCAGATGAAGAACCCGCGGGAGTGCACGATGTGCACTAATTTTCCTATGGGCGTCACGTGCAAAAGCGCCCCGAGGATGACGCACCGAAGAAGTGGACGGCAACTAAATACGACGCACAGGAAGTAGAAACGGAAGCGTAAAGATAGGGCGGAAGAGGAAGTGTGCCCATCCGTCGTTAATTTCGAAGACATTGAACTTGATGCTAAAAAAGAAAGACAAACTCGCGAAGAAAATTAATAAAGCAAGTACTTTTATATATTCCTGTATATCATTGTGATAGCGTTGAGCGGTCGTTGCTCGGTGACAGCGGACTTCCGGTACAACGACACTCACGATCAAAAGAGTACCGGAAGCATCAATTCTTTTTGGCACATCCTTACTACGTGCTAAGTGGGAACGTTTTTACTTCGTCCTTCCAATCTCCTTCTTTCGTTATCCCTTCGTGCGTTTGTGCTTGAGAACCCAAGAAAATGTTCATCCAGCGAGGATTGAAAGTCACGCGGGCCAATGGGTGTCCTGTTCGGGATCGTGAGATGGTGATTTTATAGCGCGGATACCTTTTTTTAAGGGTCAAAAGTTCAAAGTTGCCGTATGCGGCTTCAACTTGATGAATTTATCGTTTGGGGAAATATAGATGTTCGTCTTCGAGGACAAAGCTTCCTCTGGAAACACTACGACTCTCTCTCTCTCTCTCTCTCTCTCTCTCTCTCTCTCTCTCTCTCTCTCTCTCTCTCTCACTCTCTCTCTCTCTCTCGGTTTCTCCCTATTTGCCGCTTCTCCACTTCGGAAATCTCCTGAGGCATGATACCAGGTTTATAAAACACTCTCCAGAGTGGATTCGCTGCTAGACCCGGGGAAAAGATCTTCTGGAACTAACAGGTGGTGCTTTTAGGACGGCTCGTTTTCCACAAGAGGCACGCTGAGAGCAAAGTATCCGGGAAAAACCTACGCGGCAAAATATGAAACCTATATATCTATTCGTACATCTGTGTGAGGTATTTTATTCAAAAGCGTAAAACTCGCTAACCTGGCCGCTTTCGGCTGTTGCAAAGTCTTTGGAATAGTTGCAACAAATTTTCGAACCAAAGCTAGGCGACCATTCATCAGAGTTTTGGACCACGCTCTTTGAAAGATTGTCGAAAGCCCTTAGCGACGGCGCTTCGGCCAACTTCCGTACCGATTGAATGCGTTTTCTTCAACGAGAAGTTCCCAACATCGTTTTGGGTCCCCTGGAACATTTCGTCCTGTTTGTAGACGATAAAAACACACGGACTCGCAACCAACACACTGGACAGTCCTCGTCATCGTTCGAACATTGTAGTCTCCTGGTGCACGCGACGTTGATAAACAAATGCCTGCAATGAAACAAAATACGAGGGCGATCAACGACCACGAAAATGATCGGAGAATTAGTGCCAAGCATCGTCAATACGGCGGGCAAACACAATTGTTGCAGAATGAAACGTAAACTCAGCCTCGAGCATCAACGCGTCTAATTATCCGCCAAAGCTAGTCGCTGGTGAAATAATGAGGACGAAGTGGAACAAAAATTGGCACGAAAGATCTAGAGTATACAAAGGAGCCGAAACATTAGCGAGAATAATTAAGAGAGACTATCAGTCTAGAGCCGAGAAAAAAAAGATAAGTTTCGACCATTTTTGATGGATATACCCAGTTGATAGAATGAAAATTCCGTTTACTGGTATTTGGTCTACATATCTTCAAGTATCTCTACGAATTTTTTTACATGATGTAACAAAATTGCAGCGCTGAAGCTGGTTAAAGCGAGTCACCTTTTTCTGATAGTGTTCTGCAGCCAGCACGAGGTCTCTTCCAATTTTTTATCTGGAACGAAATTTAAAAATAATTTGAGTTCTTGATAAGATATGCCTCCGAAGCATGTATGAAAATCGAAAAATATCAGTTTTTGGTAAAAAGGGGCATGTTTGAAAAAAAAGAAATTGTTTTTGGTAAAGAAAATCACCGAAAATAATTTTTCATCGCAAAAAGTTTTCAACGTATGAAAAATCCTCTAAGTACGTCGATGTAAAATGTTGTTATGAGGTTCCAAAAAGAAATGTCAAATTAATTGGGGAAGAATAATTGGCGAAGTGAAGTTGCCGGCCGCAGGACAGGATCAGACAACGGTGACTCGCTTCATCCAGCTTCAGCGCCGCCACTTCGTTACAAGATCTTGTGAAAAAAAAATTGTAAAGACACTTAAAGACATCTAGTATAAAAGCCACCGAACAGAATTTTCATTCTACCAACTGGGTGACCACAAAAAATTGTCGAAATCCATCTTTCTTCCGAGCTCTAAGCTGGTAGTCCCCCTTAAACATGTATGCGGCGAAACGAGAGACGAGCGAGGGCAAAGCATAAGAGAGAACAGAGAGAGTGAAAAAGCGGAAGCTTTTTTTCACCGTCATAAATGTAGTAGAGGGAAAAAGCGAAACATTTCGAGCACGATATTCGAAGTGCACGCTACTCGAGGCTACTCGGAAAACACCTAATTTGTACCTCCGCGGCATGACCAGAGGGGGCAAAACCGATCTTCAACGCGGTCTTCACGTACATGCTGCTCTTTGTTTTTCGAGTATTCGAAAGCCTGTGAACGTACCGTATGTATTATGCGAAAGTTCGATAGTGTGGGAGGCGAGCTCGCCGGCAAACTTTTGAGTCTCTCAGATCGTTACCTGCGCTATTCCAACCAACCTAAAGTGGCGTAGCAAAATCGCCAAGTACTCACACACGAACGCGAGATAACGAGCTCTGCGGAGATCCCCAACCGGATCCGTAACTTTGTCAATGCCACGAAAATTTAATTAATTATATCCAACAAGGTGCGAGCTGAATATATGGTCGATTTAGATACGTTGTTGAATATTACTTGGCGGAAAAATGTGAGGGAGAGATACAGAGGGATGCAGCAGTTCATGAGCCCAGCGAGAGAAAATGCAGGAAAAAATACTAGTTTTTGATGAGCCAACTTCATGTACGTTCGTTGTGCAATGAATTTGTTGCGACGGTAAAATTTTATCTTGGTTTATTCGTTGGAATTTCATTTCCGGTTAGGTATTTGATCACGTTAAATATTTATAAATATTTGAATAGTTATTATTAATTAATTGCCGATCCCTTTTGTTCTTATTGTTGCTTTCTTCTATACATATAAGTTCCGCGACTGACTGACTGGCATATAGACAATGCACAGCCTAAACCGTTGAAAATAGAAACATGAAATTTGGAAAATTCGTTTCTTAGGAGGTGTAGGGGTGCACTAAGAAAGGATTTTTCGGAAAATCAACTCTTAACCCTTCACGGTCAAACGTTCCGACTATAACACGCTGATCATAGGGGAGTCGCAATGACCCCAGCCATGTTTAAGGCATTACTGGATGGACCGTCCGGCAAAAAATTAGTCCAAAATGGGCGAATCGTGGATTTACAAGTCTAGATCATGTTGTACATATTTAACCTCACAAATAGCTAATTTAATAATAAATTAACACTTAGAAATGTTCATTTTCTACTTTTAATAATAATTGACGTCAAATTCGACGATATTGGCGTGTGCTTGACTGAGGTTGTGTCAGTGACTGTACATCTGTTTCAACTGACCAACAAAAAAATTTCTCAATTTTTAAATTAAATGAATACATTCAGATCATCTTGTCATTATCAATAATTACCCAAAATCTCAATATATATTGAGTTTTACAATGATTGCTATTAATTCATCGTTAAAAAAGGCGATACTCCTCATTACTTGCATTCATTTCTCGACAATTACTCAGTCGATTTATTTGAAACTTAGCATAATCAATCGCTTCATCCTAAATCTTGATGATATAATATTTTCAGAATTTACGGCGATTTAGTTCCCTTCGTTATGCAAATATTAACGTCTGCAGAAGCTGTTCGCCCATAAGCGACCGTGTTAAATTCGAGTGTTGATAACTACTAAATTATTTAGTGAAAAATTCTAAAATAATTCATGTATCATTATTCTATCATTTATGTATTATCATTCTATCATTCCTTAAATTTTCATAAAATTTGACGATTTTTTAATATCCATCCAGTAATACCTTAAACGATTGCCGCGTTGACCGTATCGTTTCGCATGACTCATAGAAATTTAGGATATTATTTTGAACATTCTAGAATGTGACATTCCTGGTATTATATTTTACTCGAATTTTAAAATGGCGGAAAAATCAGCAAAGGGTCAATGGGTAAAAAAACTCTTTTTATTAATAAAAAATCATAACTCTTACAATTTTCAATTTTTTTGCCTAAAATTTCAGGGTGATACTCTTGAAATATGATAGTTTAAGGGAAAAAATAGCTCCATAGTGGATGTTTCAAAAAAGGTATTTATTCTTATATCTGAAGAGCCATTTCGGAGTGAAATAAAGAACGTTAATCATGATAAATGAGCAATTTATTATAAAAAGTGGCCGCCAACAACTTATAGTAATTTTGGCTTATTGTTAGAGTTGCACTTGGGGTCATTTCGACCCTAGGTGACCGCGAAGGGCCACCCAGGGTCGAAATGGAAGTGAAATGAGGTGTAAAAATTTGTATGGAAAATGGTATATCAACTTTGCAACTTTGCGTGTATCAACTTAAAACTTGGTATAAATATTCTTCAAAACAAATAATACAACGCATACTTGAGGATTTTTTTAAACAACCCCTAATTAGAGGTCCAATGGGGTGTTGAATTTTGTATGGAAAAATCGAATAGCCTGCTTTTATCTCAATTAAATTCGGATGATATGTTCCTTAAAATGCGTATAGGTGCACTGAGGAAGGATTAGCTTCTCGTATGGCCAACCATATGTGGGCGGTTCGAGAGTATTGAGTGCCCAAAATTTGAATGTGCTTGCCGAAGACCATAAATCATATAATGTTGTCTACAGAACTATAGTGCAAAGACATATAATTCTGTAGACAACAATGACAGTGTATGATACTGGTGTTGAAGGTTGGCACATTTATACTACTATTTCATGAATTACCAACCCTCACCTCGGTCAGTCAGTCTACAACCGTGTCCGACATATACGACACTGTACTTTTTCTCTTTATTTCTTATTTTTTGTTCTCTGTTTGTTTATCTCCTCTATGGATCAAATCCTACAGTTCACGCGGATAAAGTCGTGGGCGAAAGCTAGTTATTAATAAAAGATACTGTTACCGTTATTACTAATTTATTATTATTCCAAGGATAATAAAGGAATATCTCGACCTCGTAATCTTCCTGCATCTTCTCGATATCAAAAAGCTCTCAACCACCATATTATACGATCCACTTTCATACACGAACCCGGCGTTTTTATCATGCATTTCATTTAGCGATAACGCTCAAAGCACCTCGGAAAAGAGAAAGAGAGCGGGAGAGAGAGAGAGAGAGAGAGAGAGAGAGAGAGAGAGAGAAGGCATGTAAATTCTACTTTCGAAAAAGTATCCTCTCGTGAATACTAGCTTGTTTTGCCCGCTGGTTCAACGAGGATAAGGCCAAGGTTTTTTTGAAGCGGAGGGTGCTCGGGAATTATGGGAAATAAACGAGAACAAAAAATATAAATAAATAAAAATAAAAACGAAAAATCCGAGGTATCTCGTTTCCATTGCTAGCGATTCCATTTCCGACCCACTTGGCAAGTGTTCCGAACCTTCTCGTTCATTTCGCATAGTCCGACCCCCCCTGTCCCTCCACTCATCCCGAGAATCAAGAAAAATGTATATGAGCAGCTTTTCTGGCGCCTTTACCTCATCCCATACTCGATCTCACGTTTTCTCTCGATCTCCGGCGTTTGTATTAAACTCGGATATCGTGAAGGAGCCCCTACCCCGCTCCTGTCCAAGTATCGTCATTTTTCTCCAACGGACGCGCAACCCAGGAAATGAAGAGAAAAAGTGACGCTGATGGGAAAAAGAGAGAGAGAGAGAGAGAGAGAGAGAGAGAGAGAGAGAGAGAGAGAAAGAGCTCGTCATGAAAAATGGCGATTCACGATTCTAAATTGGCTTGAGGATTTACTCATCCTTAAAGTTGTGTACAAAACGATCCGCACACTCGCACTCAACGAGAGATTCGTTTCTATCCATTTTTTTTCTTTTCGATCACTTGGATCGTTCGAAAGATCAAATCTGTTGAAATTAAAGGATGATAATTTGGATTGTTATTCGGTTTATTTAAATTGGCCCGCAGACGATCTATCGTCATTTTCCGTTTTTCTTTATTCGAACATCCGCCGATTAATTAATTATCAATGAACGAAAGAAGACAGAGAAAATCTTTAATTAAGTAATTTAATTAAATAATTAAATAAAGAATATATCTTTGATTAATTAAATTAAATAAAGAATATATATAAATTTTCTTTATTTACCGCCCTTCGGCTAATCGAATCTTCTTGTGCGAGTGTTATTAATCGAATCGTTGATACAGTAAACGAACAATTGTGAAATTCGCATGAATTCGCAAAATTGTGAAATTGCAAGCGAGCATAACCAAAATTTCTTCGATTACTATACCAAAACCACTGCAACTTCGTGTCTCATCGACGATGAAAATCGGGAAACGATTCGTCGATTATCCGTCGAAATACAATTATAATATAATGCAAATGAAATACCACGAAATGTGTAAAATATGTAAATAATGACGAGCGTGAGCGCTTCATGAGGAAAGAAGTAAGGAAGAAAAATGTTGATAATTATAAGATCGTATACATATTACTTAAGATGATTAAGGGGATTTACGGGATGAGGGAGTGAATAGAATTCTGACAAAAAAAATTAATAAAACTGTATGTACAATATATAAATATATATTGTCCTGGAAGTTCCGCGTTTGACGACGAGAAGGAGGCGAACACTTTTCATTTAAATTAAACAATATATATATATATGTATAAATGCGTTAAAGTTTAACTGTTGATTGAAGTTTTATTACTATCGCAATGTTATTGTTTTGAAAAATGTATTTCTTCACCGAGACGTGGGACCAATGGCCGACACGCGCGAGGCTGATTTTTTTTTCAATCGGAGATCGATACAATTCATTTGTGCAATCGCTTTTCCTAATGGAAAATTCAAAAACGTAACTCTTTATTTTTACATGCATGGCTGATTCTTGGAAGAAAACTTGTGGGCGATCGTGGCCTCGGAATTTCTCGTAACAATATTTCCTTCGTTATAATACTTTCGATTGCGGAAACCCACTTCGTTTTTAATTTGCACTTTTTTTTTAACGCTGCCACGTCCATGTGGTCATCCCGAGGCGTAAAATTACCAGAAAATCGGAGCGATGAACGAGCATCCCAAAGTATCAGCCACTCAATTAAAGAAACATATAATTATCTAATTGAAGTAAGAAATATTCACTGCAAAGGACTTGGGATACTTGGAAAGCAGGAGAATTTTTCATTATTATTACTCACGATCATAATTTTTTTTTTCACTATAGGTCGATGTTTCCTTATTAAACTATCGTATAATTGAAGGAAAAAACACATATTCTCTTATTTCAACGACGGTGAGCCCTGTTTTTTTTTCAAATGCAATGACGAAATAAAGGATATAAAGAAAAGTCACAAGTGGTCCGGCTCTTTCGATAATCCGGGGTGACTTTTGACCTCGCGCGCCTCACCGACAACGAAAGCAAGAGAAAGAGAGAGAGGGAGAGGGCGCAGAAGAACCGGAAGTTTCATTTTCCAGACGTCTACAAAATTACGTCGGCGCTCTGGCCCGCCCTCCTCTTTTACTCTATATAAATAGCTTTTGTCTTTATATAACAACATATATAAATATATATATATTTACGCTACAGGATTTTCTTTTTGCTCGCACCAATTCGTATATCCTTTCTTCCACATTTTCCACCGAAATTTTTTCTCTTTCTACTCAAACGACATTTTTTGTTTTCTTTTCCGTTAGCTTATTCCGTTCATCCCAATCTTGCCTCCTTCTCGCCAAATAGAGTTAAAGAACGAGGGAGAGAGAGAGAGAGAGAGAGAGAGGGAGGGAGAAAAAAGCAGAGAGCAAGAATGTAGCGGAAACGTGACGTGATTTTCTGTGCTATTCCATGACCACGTCGTCGCCTTGCAAAGCGCAGCGTGTAGGTGTGTTTTCTCTCCTTTCGCCGGACGAAAAAAAAAAATTAATAAAAAAAAGAAACCCAAAAAACATATACGGCCGAGCGATATTACACTTTGTACTTGACGAAGAGCGAGAGAGGGGGGGGGGGGGGGGGGGGGGGGAAAGGAGAAGAAAAAAACCTATGAAATGAATAAAATATTGTATTCTGATTAATGTGTGACGACGAGAGAATACGCGATGCGTTCGAGGTTGAAATATTTGACCAGTGTTGTTGTAAAAAATTATCGAAGAGAGGGAAAAAACCAAAGAGAAAGAAGCACGAGAGAAACGTGCCTAGGTAATTAATAATGATATTCGTGTTATTTCAACTTGATACGATAATTTTCAAGCTCTGCCAATCTCTCCGCCATCACTCTGCGATCAACGTCGCGGGAGGGGGGGGGGGGAAGAAAAAAAGAAGAAATAACGAAGAATAAAACGCCTCTCCTTGTTGGGATGCGTTTGCTTGTCGATAAGAACGAGGACGAATCTCACTTTGGTTTTTATTCCCAACCTCGCTACGAACGAAAATGTGAAGATATCAGTTTATCTGTAAGCGTTATTTGTGACAAAGACATTGAGAAATAAAGACCACGAGTTTTACAAGATATTTCACCGAGACTTCGTAAACGTTACTTTTCTTTTTCTTCATCAAACCTCCAATCCCTCGAATTCAATTTCAGTTGGACGAAAAGTACTTCAAACACGCGTTCGTCTTCCATGGCACGTACGGACAATTGACAGGGCATCACTAATACAATTCGGGATCTTCCAGAGCTTATTTGTGGATTCCCTAGTGGAGGTTTCCATAAAAGACTCAGATGGGGCCACTATTAGGGAATAACATGGTAGGTAACGTGAATAAAACTATGGACCCTGTGACAGTCAGAGAAATAAGCTTTTGTCATAAATTTTTTACATTCACATAATGGTTTTTTTGGGGCTCAATTAAAGATATGTTATTTCACATACATTAAAGTACATTCAAGTAAATTTTTATTGAAAAAAAAAACGATAGTTGAAGTACAATTAATGACAGAGTGAACGCTTATCGCAAATTTCCCTCTTCCCGGTGGGATTGAAATCTCTGGTTTGATTCGTAAGAAACGAAAAAAAAGTCGCCCTTAATCTGCATTAATGTCGCTAGTGTTAAGCGTAGCCGTTCTTGATTTTGTTTATTTTTCGACGTATGGCCACGTTTCGAAATCAAAAGTATTATTTTTACCTAAAATATTTTTATTCCAGACGCTTTAAGGAGTTTCGGGACACTTAACGAAATTCTACCATTTGATTCAAATTTATACAGTATATTCTCTGTCATATACTGTGTACCCTCCAGATTTTAAATCGATCGTCTACACCGTTTCTATAAAATTTACAATAGAAAAAAAACACTTTTTAACATAGAGCATTTAACATGAGTGATTTGACAGTTTTTCAAAACATAAAAAAAAAATGTTCACACTATTCCGTGCGTAAAACTGCCATTCAGCGATGAGCGTAGGCAGTTTAAATATCTCCTTATGTTAAAAAGGGTTTTGTTTTATTGTAAATTTTATAAGAACGGTGTTACCCTATCGAAAATGGTATTGTACAGTCAAGCAGAGTGATTGTACAGTCAAGCATGATGTTCCGACGACGCCGGCGAACATGCGAGAACGAATTATAAGGGCCTGCACCGCTATCGCACCAGAAACTATTCGAAGGTCAAGAGAATCATTCATTCGGCGTCTTAAAAAATGTGTCGAGGTTAATGGACATAACGTCGAACATTTGTTACGATAAATTTTCTGCACAAAAAATTCAATTACATTATTCGGATATTCTTATTGTCAATACCATCACGATTTTCCGTTTTTACACGTGTATTTTGGTGAAAAATCATTTCACGGTCATGATATCATAGGTCGTTGGATTCGTCTGAATATCAGCTACAACGTCTTAATAAAAAAAAAACATGTTCCCATTTGAAAAACCATTGATGATCTTGAGAACGCAAAAACTATGACCTTGACAAAAATGAATTTTTCACCACTGTATCAGCCCGAAATCAATGAAAAATTACCTTCTCCATTTTTTTCGTCACTCTAAAAGAAACGGAGATATTTGGGGTGGTCACGTTAAATGGTCCACCCTATATATCGACTTGAAACTTGCTGAGTATATTCTTAAGGATTGGCACTTTCCGATACAGCAAAATCCATTTTTTTTGGCCCAACAAAGTAGAAACCACCTCAAGCGCATAAAAATATTATAAATAAACATTGAAATACCTCAAGCGCAAATTAAAGACGTAAAGAAATCGATTTTGAAAAATAAATAGCACATACTACGTATATGCTATTTATCTACGAAGACAAATGAAAGTCCATAGCGTTATGCATAGTATGGAAAAGTGAAACAAATGATAAAGCTTTAATCGTCTTCGTAATAAATATGCACATATATACATACATATATAAAACGGGTTGAAGATAAATCTTCGAGTGTATCTCGGAATGAGAAATAATTTTGTAACCCGGTACCGCACTATATCCTAATATTATATGGAAGCTCAGGAAATGCGAGAGAACCGAGTTTCGGACCTTTGGCTCGTATATAATACTCCCATGCACTGACTTCAGGACGCAGCTACCTCGAGACAATGCATAAATGCATTTTTTCGCAGCGCACAGTCGACGGGACTTTTTCGCGAACTCGAGCATTTTAATATAATGTTGACGTACACGGGGGAAGATTTTTTTTTTTAATGCTCAAGTACCAGCCGCTCGGCAGAGAGCAAGAGACACAGAGAGGGAGAGCGAGAGGAGAGAAGGAGGAAGAGATGAAGAAAAAAAGAGAAATAGAAGAAAAAGTCTTTTCGGAGGAGGACAAAAAATTAATTAATGACAAAGCTGAG